>OY992506.1:26414726-27014726 GCA_963921215.1 Scoparia ambigualis
AGTGGATGGTCGGCAAACTAATGTAGTTTATTTAAAATCATATTTTATTTCGCATAAGAGTTAGGTATCAAAAAGTTATAAGTAGGTATAAAATTATTAAATACTACAATTATTTTGTTTATTCTAAATAAAATAATTATTAATGTAGTTAATAAACGATTTAATCCCTAGAAAGTGCTTTACTTCAAACAACTTTTTTAATATTTTATCATCATTATTAATAACAGCGGCGCGCCCGTGACGTCATCCGCGCCGCGTGAACATCTTGTATCCCGTGACAAATATCCAAATGTTTTTTTTTATGTACAAACATTGTCCTGACAATTACACAACAAAAAAATAATCAGCCGAATAGGTGCAACAAAATAAGTTTACCTCGTATTAACAGTCTAGGTAAGTATCTAGATAAACACAAAAACAATTAAATATTTAAAAAGTTAAGTATGCCTTTATGTCTCTGCCTTACAGCGAGGCAAAGTCTTCTATCACATAAATAAAGACACCGCTGCAATTCAAATTATTTTCTTAAAAACGGTTAATTGAAAGAACCGAAACGCAAACGTCCACGTTTCCAATATAGAAAATTTTCATTATCCCAAAGATTTCGCATTCAAGCTCCCAAAGAGATTGGCGTCCAATAATCGTTGCTGAACTCAAAAGTTATTCGGAAAAGTCCAACTTCGTAGAGGGGCCGTCTGGGCACGTCAGCGGCGAGGGACAGGGGCCCCGGACAGGAAATAATGACGTCCGGCCAGTTACTCTGTAATTGTAACATACCTACGTACCAGCCGCACAGAGCATGCTGCTGACAGATAACAAATTCGACATTGAAATATATTGGCATATCTTACACATCATGAAACCCATAGAATCCTACTAATATTATAAACGCGAAAGTTTGTAAGTATGGATGGATATTTGTTACTCTTTCACGTAAAAACTACTAAATGGATTTGGATGAAATTCGGCAAACAGATAGTTTATAACCTGGAATAACACATAGGATACTTTTTATCCCGATATTCGCACGGGAACTAGAACGCGGGTAAAACCGCGAGCGGCCGCTAGTAATAACTAAAGCATAGAAGGAGTCAAAAAAGGACTCGTATAGTTGTCCTATTTTTTCAAATCGGCCATAAACATTAAATGAAAAAAGACAAAATATGTTGCTAGAAACGTCAAATGTCTAGCGAAAATAAAAATACCGGTCACCATTTATGACATATTATATCCAAACCGAATTCAAAAGCGACCTATACAACGCGAATCCTCTGGTTTTTCGGGTGTCCAATGTAATTCGAATGGTGACCAAACGCAGTGCCCACTCAAATGTCAGAGCACTCCTATGCTTTAGTACATACAAACAATTAATACAAACTTCCAAGTCGAAATTTTTTAAAACCATTAAGCCAATTTTAATGAAACTGTGCAAGCTTAAGCAGAATACAGGGATCTAAATAGTTTGTTAAAAAAAAGGTTTAATAAACGTTTAAATAACTGAGTTGATGCGATTTTAAACTTTCCATAGTGGACTTTAAATCGCAATAACTCGGCTAAATAGACCTTTTTTTTTAAAAAAATCAACAAACTATTTAGATCCCTGTATTTTGCTTTAGCATGCAAAGTTTCACTAAAATTGGCTTTATGGTTTTTAAAAATTTCGACTTGGAAGTTTGTATGGGAAACCGAAATGCGTCAACCCTCTTAACGAAAAGCCGTTAAAATTGTTTTATGTGAAAAGAAGGTGATCGAAGTGAAGGTGGTGAAGGGTTAAATGTTGGAAAGTAATCACCGCCACACATGGACACCCAAAACCAGAGGAGTCTCAGACGAGCCGCCGCAACAAGGAGCTACGAGGAATAATACATATAATCACGACTATTATCCCCGAAGGGTTCGTCAGAGACTAAGCAATAAGGGCCGCGAAAGCAGTCCTCTACCATAGTCCACTTTTCACCAAATAGCGACTGCACATTTGCTCAGCTTGACAGGTGGTGAGCCCATCGCCGCTCTTTGCTGTTGGATGTATGTGCGGTATTTAGTCCTTTAGTCGCCTTTTACGACACCCAAGGGCAAGGAGGGGGTGGTAGTATTCTTTCACCCCAACGCAACACGGTTAACGGTTAACAGTTACGAGGAATAACACTTGCAATATTAAAATAGGTACCGGTAGAAAGGGGCTATTTGGTAACCGTGGGGCTTTATGGAAAAAAATAATATTTTTGAACGAACGCAAACAAATTAAAAATAATAAACGTGACCGCAACCTTTTTTTTCTCTAACAGTTGGAAACTCCGTCATCTGTCAATCTCGACCAATCAGAGAGAAGAACACCGCGCGTGTGATGTTATGAACTACATTCAGCGAGAGTCTGTCAGTGGTAAAACTTTCGGTTGGCATTATTAAATATTATTATTTGCAAACATATTTTTAAGACTGTGGTAAGTTTTATTGTTTATTTAACTATTCAAATAAAGGATTATAATAAAGTTTATGGAGCTATTTTAATATATTTAAAATAATACAACTTTTTTTTAAATGGGGCTTTTTGGAAACTGATATGGGGTTATGTGAAAATTTTAACCAGCCCCATATACAAATTGCCTTGCACCATATGGAGTATGTATTAGTTTTTATTGTACCTCATATTACATTAATTCGTTATTTACAGATGCTACATTAGTTTCTAAGTGGCAAAAACAAAAAAGGGTAGCTAGGGATAGAAGGGCTCCGCATCAGGCAGACTGCCACTGGCTCCAGGATAATGGAGATCCCGTGAACATCCAGTGGACCTAAGGCTGATGCTCTGGCGACCAAGGACGACCGCCACAGTAGTGAGGCCCACTCGGTGCGTGGACATAAGAGTTTCGGGCTTGGATGAT
This sequence comes from Scoparia ambigualis, assembly GCA_963921215.1. Taxonomy (NCBI): domain Eukaryota; kingdom Metazoa; phylum Arthropoda; class Insecta; order Lepidoptera; family Crambidae; genus Scoparia; species Scoparia ambigualis. Next base: position 26,417,609 of record OY992506.1, read on the forward strand.
TCCATCCGGGCCGAAGAGGTATTCGCCGCCTTGGATAATCAGTTTTGGGGCAGGCGGGATAGGCTCCGTTCTGGTCCGGTGTACTGTGGGGGCCGCTACCCTGACTCCACAATATCCTTATTGTGGAGTCAGGTCGGCTCCTGGTTGGTCGCTGGCAAAGTGTAGCCCGTGTCGTGGCTTTGGAACCGCTGGCAATGAGGTGCTTTAAGTGCATGAACCTCGGGCACACTCGGCAGCGGTTGTTCCCAGTCGAAGTTGACCGCACTGACACGTGCTACAATTGCTGTCAAAATGGCTACAAAGTGTCGTGGACATGAGGTGCGCAGTCTGCGCCGCTGCTAAATTGCCCTCTGGGCATATCATGGGGGAAATGATCTGCTCCCGCCACTGTTCCTTGGACAAGGGCTACTTCAAGGGCGCCAGGGCATTTGCCCAAGGAGGTTGAGATGCAAGAAACTTAATGTTAAGTACGGCCCATCTCAACTTCCTCTAGACTAGTTTAAATTACTTCGGAGCTTCACAAGACCTATTAGTGCAACACATTATGGAGTGGGGTTTGCACGCTATGGTTGCCGCTGTGTCATCCAACCCCAATTGGACTGTGGACACGACCAATACAGTGGCCATTGGGACCCCTACGGGCGCTGCCCACTCCCCTCCCGTCTCAATTAATGAGAGGGGTTTGGTATTTGTGGCGTGCGCCTGGGGGGAAATAGCCCTTGTAGGGGTATATTTCTCCCCAAACGGGGGGTTATCAGACCTGGAGGATTTTCTCCGGAACCTGTGCGTGGACGTAAGACGCTTGGCGCCGACCCAGGTCTGGACATGCATAGGGGACCTGAACTCAAAATCAACGACATGGGTTTGCCCATTTTTTTTCCAAATTAGTTTTAAAATAAAAATGTTACTTATTTAATGTTGGCTTTTGCATTACTTATAATTTTTTAAATGTATGTTACCAAATAATCGCCGTCCGTGTTTATATTGAAATAAAAACGGTTTATAAAGATATTTCCTATGTAACTTTTAATTCATACCAAATAACCCCACCCTGGGGGTTATTTGGAAAGGCACCGTCTTTTTTAAAATAAACCTTAGTGTTTTGTTACATTTGTGATTTTGTCCCTTTTGGGGAAAAGGAAGAAAATCCCAAACGCAAGCTTCAGTGGGTTGTTATAAAATAAAACCATCAAATGTTCAACAGCTAGGCAGTATATTGTAAAAGAACACACACCCTAAAATTTTGTTCAACAACAATAAACTAAAATTATAAATTTTATTTCACTACTATTATTCAAAAGAGCAGGTTAGTCACAATTTTTCCTTATAATATGTTAGGTACTAATCATTTACGTTACTCATTTTTATTTATTAAGCCAAAATAACCAAAAAAAAACTATCAGTCGAAATTGACCCTAGGGTCAATCTCAAATGAAAGTCCAACAAACTTTCTAATAATTTTGCCAACTATAGTTTACTGTTTAAAGTAATCTAAACCTTATTACCAAGCTATATCACCCCCCTAAAACACAATAAAATCCTAAAAGTCAAAAGTGACCAAGCGGGTCGGTGATAATCTTAATTTCAAATAAATTTTATAATACGGTTCCTACTACTACCTAACCAGCCAGCTAATATTTCAGTGGTACGAGCTATGGTCGTGGGGTGGTAGGGACAAAACCAGTACCGTTCGGAGTATGATGTTGAAATTAAAACTAAATTACTCCGTCTATAAAAATATTAAATTTAATGTTTAATCAATTTAACCGTATCAAAACCATCAAACGTTTAAAACCAACCAACTAGAGAACCGTGGGGTTACACCGATATAAAATTAATATTAAAGGGCGCCAGGATCTAAAAGTAGACCCGAACCTGCAGACGACGTCACTGTTCAACTTCACACAGGTCGACTCGCAGATCCTCAAATGTTTCACAACTTCACCAACGCTTGGTGTAGTTGGATGTAAAAGGAAAATAAAGCTTAAGGTGTCGAAACCTTAATTCAAAAAATGTTCCAGTTTAAAAAACAATTATCCCAGAGTACTGGGTAAAAAAAAACCGTCAACGCCTGCTCATCCGCTAGGCGGCGACAGCTCGACTGGCAGCAGGTGGCCGCTGGTGCCCCGAAGAAGCAGCTCTCGCGTCCAGGCTTTAGGGCCCAGCTCTAAATCCTGGCGGCGAGACGGGCCTCTCGAAGCATCTCAAATTATCAACACGGGGCCTCTTTATAACACTATACGCCTAGTTCAGATCTGTTACATAAATTGGGGTCCCGCAGTCTGCTATCTGTATATCTGGGGCTGCAACCTATTATAATCAGGGACTCGCCAGCGGCAAAGGGTTATCAAAAGCTTCCCAGCGCTGTTGTACAACTATAAACTAACACCATATCAATACTATTTAACACCATGTTTTAATTTTAGTGTTGTTTCACATTTAACTAGTACACAAGGCACAACACGGCTACGATATTCCACTAAACAAAACTAAGCAATGCTAGACCATTGTTGGATGATGCAATATCCACATATTAAAGGGGTCTGACACGTCTGCCACATGGCTAAGAGCCTTGCGTCGCCTGGCGACAAGGCATGATTCGGACACCATGAAATATCGATTTGCATTCCTAGGAGGACGGTTTATTTGTTAATAGCGCTCCAGGAAAACATGAAAACAACAAAGATATTGTAATACTTACGCGCTGGGATTTCTTGTCTTTACGCGTGGCTGCCAGCGGCGTCACGACCGGTCGGTTGTAGCACGGATCCCTGCAATTAATTAAATTTCGGTAGATTACAACACGCTCCACAACAACAAACCTGTTACTTCCCTAATATTAATTCACAATCAATACGTACCTCTTTAAACTGACTCTCAACACATCACCACACCACTCACGCCAGAGAATGAAATCATTTCGGCGTCGTAACTCGGCAGCTTTCCATTCGCCGGAAGTCTTATAAATCGAAGGCCAGCTTATCAAATATACCCGGAATCTTGGAAATTATTAACAGGGTTGCTCCATGAGAATTTTTCCTTCAAACTATCAAAACGTCAAATATGACGTTTTCACCTCACGTTCTGACACTGAAAGAATCTGTCAATAATAAAACTACATGAACTAGAGACAAGTTAACGTTTAGCAATCTGAATTTCGTCCTTTTTTAAATTTGGAAATCAATTCCACTCGAGTTAATACCCTGTACATATATTAGGGAGCATTAGTTTCCTCTCTGGTAACCCCTACGGGCAGAGACAATATCCATATAAAAAATAATTCTCCCATTCGAATGTTCTAGATAAAAGTCCTTATAGAAAAAATAGTTCTATTTCCGGATGTGCTTGAATTTAATTTAATTACTTAAAGTAAATTTTATACATATTAATTTATAATTGGAACTGTTTCGGCTATTTTTAAAATTGAATCTTTTATGTGAAACTAAAAGCTGACAGCCACTTCGCCCCGCTACCGCTAGGCGTCGCTAAGGTGGCTGTCATTTTGTCTATGGTGTTATGTCAAATTCAAAACGTAAACACGGAATTACGTATATCTCTTTAGATTTAAGTTTAAGTCTTACTAAAACTGATTTAGAAAGGTGTATTAATTGAAAATGCAAGAAAAGTGTGTCTATGTAATGTGTCAGCCAAGGCTCCATGTCTTAAATGTGAAGAAAAATGGATTATAGTCTAACAAGCCCCAATGATTACTATTTTTGGAAACCCGATCATTCAAAAACAATTATTTCAGGTAAGTATTATTCAATTATTGCGAACCCCTTTGTAGATAAGTAAAGGCAGACAGGGCCCTGAATTTACAACGTAACAGTTTGTTCATTCTATGTTTTTATTTTTGTATTTTTATTGAGTACTATCTCTAATAAGCAACACATACTTCTTTGTCTGTTAAAAATTAAACTTAAAATAAATTTTCAAATTTTACCCCTACTTTTTTACCAAATAGCCCCGTTCTACGGTACCTTGATTTGCGAAACATAATTTTGTAAAAATAAAACAAAAGAAACTCAGTTGGATTCAGGCTGTTCGCAGTTTTGACTTTGAAGTAAGATCTAGAATAATATAAAGATACACAATAAAAGCCAATTCGATAACTTTTTTAAAGGTAGGGAAAGCTTGGTTCCGTGGCAGGTCGCAGTTTTTTTTCGAACTAAAGATACTTTCCAAATATTACCATAACTTACTAGTACATACATTAATACATATAATCACGATTATTATCCCCGAAGGGTTAGTCAGAGACTAGGCAATGAAGACCGCGAAAGCAGTCTTCTGGCATATCCACTTTTCGCCAAATAGCGACTGAACATGTGATCAGCGTGACAGGTGGTGAGCCCATCGCCGCTCAATGCTGTTGGATGTATGTGCAATTTAGTCCGATAGTCGCCTTTTACGAAACCCAAGGGAACAGAGGGGGTAGTAGTATTCTTTCACCGCTACGCAACACCACAGTGAAATAGTAACACTGTGGCATCACGGTTATTACTAACTTACTAGTACCTATTAAAATATCAAATGTCATTAACTTTCTTGCTCTTATTAGATTTGTCATTTCTTTAAAAGTATTTTACAGTTATTTTCTCATGTCTAAATACCTTTTCTTCTGTTATGTGCTAAATACTCTGCACAATACAATTGAATACGAAAACGGTTGCACCCAACTGTAATCAAGTTAAATACTCATTTCAAAAATGATTTTGGGGCATGCCTGCATCCGTATAGATTATCGGCCTATCTTATAAACGTTACTTTTAAGTGTTACTTACACATTCCCAGACCATGAATAAAAACAATAGAATTTCAATTGTTATGAGCCATATGTGGCTCATGGGACTGTGAAATTGTTAAGATTTGCCGTCCATACAGTATAGAGGTCTAATCATAAGTGGGTGCCGCGTGATCGCAAAAACTGACTTAGGTCTCTTAATGAACTCCAAAGCAAAATGAATCATATTGATACTTAAAATTAGAACAATTCTGCTTTGAAGTTTCAGACCTAGTAATTTGATTAGAGCAATGTTTTTATTCTGCAAAATGTACAAAACCATCACGCGCTTGTATTAAAAAATAAAAATGACTTTTCTAAGGGGGAATATCAATACAAATATTTTCATGTAAGAATTATTGTTTCTTGCGTAAAACTAAGAAAGTTGTCGAATAAAAATGTTTTTAAGAGTCATTAGATATTGTTTTGTTTGTTATTTTTTAAAGAATTTGTTTCAAATTTCAACAAGGCCACGACCTTGTGCATTGATCATGCTAACTTACGTAAATTCTTTTATTGTTTTTAACTAATTCAGCGCATAGTACAAGTAACTTAAAAATACGTAAATTTTCACAATTTCGTGCAGGATCCCCTTATGTAATGTTTAAATTTAAGTAACATAATAAGTAAGAGGTATATGTTTACGTATACACCTAAGTATTCGTAGTTAAATATCTTTATTATTTATTGTGTGCCACCCAACTTTGTCAGGTTGTTCTCAAAGGAAAATTGTACTTTGTTACTCAAATGCAATTTGTCAGTTGGAAAATAAACTGATTTTGTTGCAAACTGAAATTGAGAAAATGCTCGTACACAGCCACCGAAGTTTCAGGGACTGGCTGGTGGAAGTGAAATAGTTTTTTGAGCGGAGTGCTCAGCTCCGTAGAGAGAATAGTATGAATAGTCATTTCAAAGAAATCTTGTTGACAATTTGTAATGTTTTTAATAATGGCTTGGTGCGGTTTGCACATTTCTTAAGAGAATTTAAAAAGTGTCGTTGCACTGTTATTTGCAATTTTTCACATAAATGTTCAACAAAAAATCTAATTTAATAAAATTATATAAAACTGCTGACTGGCGTTCCACTTTAATTAAAACAACAGAATATCTAAATCGTGTGCAATATAACAACATTAAATGTAATGTAATTCACTAAAACATAAAAATTAAGTAACAATGATACTAAACTACAAACCGCAAAGGAGACAGACAAGCATACTTAAACACATACATATAATCACGATATTATCCCCGGAGGGTTAGTTAGAGGGGTTAGTCAGAGACTAGGCAATGAGGACAGCAAAAGCAGTCCTCTACGATAGTCTACTTTTCACCAAATAGCGCCTGCACATGTGCTCAGCGTGACAGATGGTAAGCCCATCGCCGCTCTATGCTGTTGAATGTATGTGCAGTATTTAGTCCGTTAGTCGCCTTTTACGACACCCAAGGGAAGAGAGGAAGTGGTAGTATTCTTTCGCCTACGCGACACGGTTACCTAGCATATGCTACGTTTTAAAACAAAAGAAGAAAAGGATATAAACCTTATGGCGGCACTTCACTTGGCGTATCGTGTTCGTGTGGCGATATCGTTGTGTTTGCCCAAATAATCTGGCACATCGCTTGGCGTCAAACAAGCCATCCACACATGGCCTATACGGGCAAACAACGCAAATATTCACCATATTTGCTTGTTCCCAAACAAATTGAATGCAACAGTGGTGGACGTGTCAGTGGCAGCAGCTTATTATATTTATCTGAATGCGGCTAGCCAACACCTGTTTTTTTATTGTGCAGGGTTCTCCTAAGTTATTTTGATTATCGATTAATGCGACGTGTTCGGTTTTTGTTTTTATGAGAGGCATTTTTGGGGTCCCAAACACTAGGATGCATTTGGTATAATTCCAAAAATCGCAATACGGTTTCGTTTGTCCAATCCATTTTACTATGTTTACGTTTATAAAACTGAACACGTCTGAACCAGGACAGCCGCACGCGCGCTTCTGAATAGAACCAAGTGTGGACGGCCGACGCAAATATTTGCCGTATTTGATTCCTTTGATGTGTGATCAAAAACCGACAAGTGGACGGAAACGCATATTCGCTGTTTGCGTTGTTTGCCTTATTCGTGCAAATAAAGCAAATATATTCAAATAGGCCGTCTACACATTGCCGTGTTCGGACAAATAATGCAAATACGCGAACACGATACGCCATGTGAAGTGCCGGCATTAGAATAATAACGTATAGAAAGATAGTCTTCATACAAGCGCTCTGTCAAAAGTGAAGCACTAAACCGATTCACACACGCGTGACGTGCGCGCATGGCCGTGATCTGCTGTCTCTTTCCAATTCTATGAATATGAAAGAGACAGCATTGCGGCACCCGCTGCTACCGGGGCTTTAACTTAGAGAATCACACTGCAGTACGTTTATATTTTGACCTAATTAACTACAAGATACTATGAAATACTGAAAGCTTACCTGTGAAAAGTGATGTTATTACACTTCTTTTGTTTTTCAGATGTGTTGTGACACAATTTAACTGCACAAACCGTCATTTTTTTTTTGTTTTCGCGAGACACGTTCGGCGCGCTGTGACATTGAACACTACGGAGCGGTCCGGCGTTTGGTGCCATTTCTGGCTCCAATTAATGTGCTTCAAAATAGGCGCGCGAACTTGGTTTCTATAGCGTTATTATTCTAAGATATAAACCTAATTTGTTTCTCACTGTTGTGCCAGCTTTGTTGATACTGCCTTTAAGCTACTTCCGCAAGTGCCAGGCCCCTAGCTTTCGTAATCACATTTTTAAATCAGAGGGTAACAAACCCATGGCAAAATAGAAGTATCTACCTACTGATAAAGAAGACAACTTTATCCGACGAATAAAACTAAAACTGTGGTTCCAAGGCCTCTTCCCCAAAACCCTAATAGCGTAATAAGTTAGCTCGACTTGAATGAAGGCGATAGTAATTTCATTCCGCATTTAATATTGTAAGCGCAATTCGCACAGACGCCCGCCGCCGCTGTTGTGAGAATACCGCATATGACTCTGTGTTTCATAACTCGAAATCTCTAGATTAAGTAAGAACCACGAGCGTTTATAAATTTGTTCTGCTGAAAATAGCTCCTACTTTACTTTTCTAATGCGAATAAGTACTGACCAAAAAGATGGTTTCTAATTTGATTTCAGAAAATAAATTGTGTTACAAGTTCTTAAAAAATAATATCAACAGTTTGTCCATGATCAATTGATCAGGCATGAAACGTACACAAATAAATATTATTAACATTAATATTATCAAAATTCAAATTGAATTTAACAATTAATTCGTCTTGAAACAAAAGTATTCATTTAGTGTATAGAATTAAATAAACAAGTTTTTAACTTAAATATAAATTTATGACTATTCATTCCATTTCAATTTAGTATTACTTTTACAGAAGATAGTTGGAATTTTTGAAGAATTACCGGTAAAAGTAATAAACTTCGCTGATTTTATCACATTTACCAAATCATGTGGTAATTATTAATAATTACCGGTAATTTTTATTACCATTATAATAACCATATTTATCACATTTGCAGTAACATATACATACATACAGTCACAACTATTATCCCCAAATGGTTGGACAGAGACTAGGCAATGACGTCAGCAAAAGCAGTGCACTACCACATTTCACGTTTCAGCAAGTGACAACTGCACACGTGCTCAACGTGACAGGTGCCCATCGCCGTTTTATGCTGTTGGATGTATGTGCAGTCTTTAATCCGTTAGTTAGTTAGGCCCCTCCAGAATACCAGCGTTGTAGCGGCTTTATGTCGCTGTAGCACGTGCTGAGGCTGAGGCCTAGTTGGCCACACTTTGTCTTTTGTTTTAGCTTTATATTGTTACAGTAAAAATCGTACTTTTGTCTTTATTCATTTTTTTTCTACATGTATGTAATTTAATAGTGTGTGCCAATAAATGCATTTTGTTTCTTCTTTCTTTCTTTCTTAGTTAGTATGTGCAGTCTTTTACGAAACCCAAAGGAAGTAATGCCGCCACCACACAGTGTATAGTTCCAATAAACTAAGGCGCGACATACAACCATATAAACAGCTCGTGGCAATCATGAATTGACGAGTAAGTTATCCTAGATACCGATAGAGACGTCACGAGTCTCGTAAATCCACCATAAAACAGATTTGCAATTAAAACGAAGCGAGGAATTATTTTTACATCCCATAAAATACTTTTCCAGTTACATTGGAGAGTTTGTATTCGACACGGCTTCTTGTAGAGTTAACGTCTCGATCTTAAGTGCTTTGTTAAGTTATCTTTGTACGACTCGAATAATATTCTACTATAATAATACTAAGTATACTACTATAATGTGTACTAATAACTAGCATCCCAGAAGGGTTAGTCAGAGACCAGACAACGGAGGACCGCTAAAGCAGTCCACCTGTCAAGTCCACATTTCACCAAACTGGTGGTGAAGAGGTAGCTCATCGCCGTTCTATACTGTTAGATGTGTGTACAGTCTCCAACGACAAATAATAAAGATAAAGATAGATAGATAGATAGATAAACACTTTATTGCACATACACAAGAAACATTTACGGCGGTCTGATCGCTGAGAGCGATCTCATCCAGACAACCTTTAGTTAATGGAACCTAAGAAGGAGATAGAGAAAGTGCGCAAGTTTTAATAAATAGATAATATGATGGACAAACAATGAATATATATTATTTTTATAAACATACATACATACCAAAACATAGTATAAAATATACATACATACATTAAAATATAAAAAATAAACTATAACATGTTACTAGCAGATGACAGAGCCAAAAGATGCTTATGGAGTTAAGACTTAAAGATGGACAGTGACTTGGAGTGACGGATTTCGGAAGGTAAATTATTCCAAAGGAAAGTAGCTTGGATTGTAAAAGAATCTTAAAGAGATGGTTTGGTTGCACACAGCTCCACCACAGATGTTCTGATATATCTAACACAATTGTTACACCTCTAACGCGCCAATATCCGTAATCCAAATTACTTTGTAGCAATTAAAAAGGTTCGAGGTAAAATGGCGAGTGATCGTGCCAAGGGCTGCCGCTTGAGGATCAGTACAGCAGGCACCTGATCCCGTAAGCCTTCACCTTTCGCGAAAATATCTGCAAACGAATTAGTTACATCACTAGGAAACCGGACCATTCTGTTGACGCGTTGGCGCAAAGTGGCAACACTTAAGTTTTATGTAGTTATGTATTGCTATATGTGACATACTTATTCTATTTTTATTTTGTTTTATTCTGGTAACGGAGTTTCAGCTGAGTTATTTTTATAACAACACGTTAGTTATGTGGGTAAATTATATAAACTTTAGATTATCAGTGGCATAGAGGGCAACTAACTATTAACCATGTCGCGTAGCGGTGAAAGAAAACTACCACCCCCTCTCTTCCCTTGGGTGTTGTAAAAGGCGACTAACGGATTAAAGACTGCACATACATCCAACAGCATAGATCGGCGTTGGACTCGGCACCTGTCACGCTGAGCACATGTGCAGTTGTAATTTGGTGAAACGTGAACTATGGAGAGGACTGCTTCTGCGGTCCCCATTGCATAGTCCCTTTGGGGATAATAGTCGTGATATATGTATGTCTATGTATATATACAATGTGATACGGGTGGTACTTCTAACCTGTTAAGGCTAAGTACTACATCTAAATTCATAGACCAAAAATAATATAGACTTAAAAAAAAGTAATTTTAAATCACAAACTAATTAAGTAATGATTTTTTTTCTCAACAAAATAATCTGAAACATACGAAACAAAGTAATTTATTAGTTAGCCAGTGTCATTAGCTACCGTTTGCCATTTTTTTCATGTCTCTCCGACGTATGAAATCTTTGATATCGCATAAAGTAAAAATAGTCATCAATTATAGGGGGAGGGGGTAGGACCCCCCATATTATTTTTTTGTCGATGAATTTAGATGTAGTACTTAGCCTTAACGGATTAGAAGTACCATCCCTATCACATTGTATAGAGGGCAACTATTACAGGTATGGCAGGATGTGTAATGTGGCAATAAGCTCATCTGTTGTAATACCAGACAATAGAAATTCTACTGTTAGCAACCTCTAGGAGTCTACGTGACAGACAAGCGGTTAAAAAATGTTCGACCAGTACTTTTTTCATTACCTATACCGATAGCAAATATTATCATCAAACAATTTTATAATATACTTTGAAGCGAGCGTATTCCAGCGTGAGTTTTTGATTTTATTTTATGCGCTCCGTTAAAGCTGTTCGATTTATATTTTTCACATTTCAGCATTGAATTTATGTTCAATATTTAACATCGTACGTGTAAAAACTAACTGGCACAATGTCCCATTAACCTTCTGTGAAAAACATTCTTTTTAATTCGTCAATCTCGTATTCAATGTTGTACCTTTAAAAATTGTACCCATTTTTTCTTTTTTTTTGACGACTATTAATCCCCAAAGGGTTAGTCAGGGACTATTCAATGAGGACCGCAGAAGCAGGCCCCTGCCATAGTCCACGTCTTAACAAATACAACTGCACATATGTTCAGCGTGACAGGTGGTGAGCCCATCGCCGCTCTATGCTGTTGGATGTACCTACATGCAGTTTTTAGTCCGTTAGTCGCCTTTTACGACACTCAAGGGAAGAGAGGTATTCTTTTAGTGAGCCTCGTACATACAATATACCCGGATGCCATAGTGAATCGTTTTAAACCCCGCTTTAAAGTGCATTCAGCGCTGGGACTGGTCGGAATGTAGATTATCATAATATTCTGCGCAAACTTGTCCACTTTTTATTTTAAAGGAAGACATTTACCTTGTTTACTGTTGAATGCCTTTAAATGCTAGCATTTTACTATTTCAGTGTAGATAAAAAGTAGTACTTATTGCAAGAAAAAGTTTTGAAATTATAGCCAAATATTAAGCCTTTTAAGTAGCTGGCATGGTCTTCCAAGTCTTTAATTTCCACTATGCATATTTTTATTTAGTTATACCTTACATACAAATAAGTAACATTCATTACGTCATATTAAACAAGTTATTATGTAATAGTAACAATATGTTTTCAGGTTCAGAAAAGTTGTCTCAAATATTTTATTTCCCACGGCGACGTATAAAATAAATCATTTAAAGTCAAACAAATGTTACATTAATTAAGAAAAAGCCAATCAGTTTTGAATATTTACATTGGAAAACGTTGTCAAGGGCGGAGGGTGCCCTTCTTTATGTATATTTCAAAGACAAATGAATTTATATTTTCGGTTAAATTTAACAAATTTCATTTCCAACTTGGATTCATTACCTGTAGCGCCGGTGGAAAATTAAGGCAGCGTTTTATTACGTCAATAAAATATTACTCTCGGCAGTTAGTTCGCCTTTCGTTTAACTTTATCGGTTCGATGATAAAGAAAAGTAGTCATTTACTCTGCTTTTGTAATAATATTTTAATTGTTGTAATTTTACACCACAATATTTTTTTACGTATGCTTAAATGCACGTATTTTACGTATACTATACATCCGCATAACAATTGCCAACACAGAAATAAAAAAATATAAATAAAATATTTTAATAAAATCCTAATAAGTTCTGCTACCACCATTTCATACACATACATACATATAATCACGACTATTATCCCCGAAGGGTTAGTCAGAGACTATGAGACTAGGCAAATAGGGCAGCAAAAGCAGTCCTCTACCAAATTCCACTTTTCACCAAATATCGACTGCACATGTGCTCAGCGTGACAGGTGGTGAGCCCATCGCCGCTCTATGCTGTTAGAAGTATGTGCAGTCTTAGTCTGTTAATCGCCTTTTTCGACACCCAAGGGATGAGAGGGGGTGGAAATCGCTTTTAGCAAGCGTGGTAATTAAGCATCCATAATCTCTCACTAAACTGAAATATACTACCACCCCCTCTCTTCCCTTGGGTGTCGTAAAAGGCGACTAACGGACTACAGACTGCACATAAATCTTACAGCATAGAACAGCGATGGGCTCACCACTTGTCACGCAAATGACATGTGCAATCGCTATTTGGTGATAAGTGGACTAAGTGCAGTCCTCATTGCCTAGTCTCTGACTAACCCTTCGGGTATAATAGTCGTGATTTATAATATATGTATGTATCTCTAGCTAACCTATCATTAGTCCTGTGTTGTGGTTGGTCTACCAAGCAGTTTGATAAGCTGATAATGATGGTGAAACTCTAACGGTGTCGTTATTTTAATGATGGAGGGCTTTTTGTAGTCATCTCATGCTGTACTCCTTTGAGAGTACCTCTGCAGGGAGTTCACTCCACAATCTGAGTATACGCAAGAGGAACTACATCTACATTGCTCAGCAGTTGGACTGTATAAAAAGACTATTCTCTTTTGCACTGCTGTTTTTTGATGTGTTGCCTTTTACGACATCTTGCGGATGATACACATACAATAATGTCCATTATCCCCAGATACCCCGCAAAGCAGTGCTGTAGTACAATGCGCAACTTCATGCAATGACCTATAAAGATAATATTGTTTTTATTAGAAATGGATAAAACGTTTACTAGAAAAAAGGCAACCACATGACCTTTAGAGGCTGGTTGTTTTTTTCTAGTAAACATTTTATCCAATATCTATATAGCATTGTGAATACAAAAAATTCAATATATAAAATGGTAATAGCATTATACACTTTTAAACTTTCGCGTTCCATTATGCACACATATTTAGACAGGATTTAACGAAAAACTACTTAGTAAAGGCATTCTACGCATACCTTTTTATACCCGACGTTTCGACCGAGTTGCATCGGCCGTGGTCACGGGTGGACTGCTGTCGCGGTGTATCGCCTCCGTTTGCGTCGCTGAGTCTTCGTCCACCGTCACATTATTTTTCCAACTACCGTCACACACAACACTAACGGTGTCCCTATTCCGTATACAAGCCTTATTCTGGTAGTTAGCCGATTGCAGACTAAAACGAAGTGGCGTTTTTGCAAACACTGGCTTCCACGCTGATGAAAGTTTGTAACCATCTTCCCGATTGAAATTGTTCAGATGTTTCTTAATTTCAATCGCTTCACGCACTACTCTTGAATAAAAGTGGCTATCTGTGGAGAGGACTTGCGTACGATAAAATTCGATCCAATGATTTGCGCCTCTTTCAAGTAAATGCTCCGCAATGGCTGATTTGTTAGACTGGCGGTTTTTCACAGCCGCAATATGTTCCTTGACCCTCTCATGGATAGTCCGTTTTGTCTGGCCTATGTAGGAACTACCGCAGCTGCAGTCTATCTTGTATACACCTGGTGTTTGAAGTGGCAAAACATCCTTCGGGGAGCCCACAATGTTGTTGACCTTTATGCCTGGAGTGTATATTGTCGGTATCGAGTACTCGCGTAATATGTGGCCGATCTTGTCCGTGACTCCTTTAACATAAGGCATATAGGCTGGTTGTCTTCTAACTTTGGGATGTTTGTCACTCTTAGTCGGCTGCTTCCGTAGTCGATTCACTCGATATCCATTTTTATTGAGTACCTCCTGAACATGATCCAGCTCACGCTTTAAATGCTCAGGGTCTCGCAGAGGTCAAATGCTCTGTTCTTTAGTGACGTTATCACGGATTGCAAGTGTCGAGGGTGGTGATGTGAGGTAGCGTGTAGGTATCTGTCCGTGTGCGTGGGTTTTCGGTAAACACAGTGTGTTACGGACCCATTTGGTCTCACGGTCATCTTGACATCTAGAAAGGCCAACGACTTATTCGCCCCCATCTCATATGTAAACCTCATCTTCGGGTGAAAGGAGTTGAGATGTTGCATCCACTGTTCCACTTCCTGCTTGCTTCCTTTAACGACGCCGCGAAATTACATGGATCTGCTTGAACACTGTTTGGACGGCAACTATTTTTTTTTCCAAGGTCAATATTACCTACATATTGATGGTGTCGCAATAGGACGCCTAGTTGCCCCGGTACTTGCCAACATCTGGATGGAACATTTTGAAGAGAAGGCACTGAGCCTCGGTCCGAAGACCATCCGACTTTGGAAAAGATACGTAGATGACATCTTCAGAGTTGTTAAAGGAAGCAAGCAGAAAGTGGAACCTCATCTTCGGGTGAAAGGATGTTGCATCCACTGCAACATCCTTTCACCCGAAGATGAGGTTTACATATGAGATGAAGGCGAATAGGTCGTTGGCCTTTCTAGATGTCAAGATGACCGTGAGACCAAATGGGTCCGTAACACACTGTGTTTACCGAAAACCCACGCACACGGACAGATACTTACACGCTACCTCACATCACCACCCTCGACACTTACAATCCGTGATAACGTCACTAAAGAACAGAGCATTTGACCTCTGTGACCCTGAGTATTTAAAGCGTGAGCTGGATCATGTTCAGGAGGTACTCAATAAAAACGGATATCGAGTGAATCGAATACGGAAGCAGCCGACTAAGAGTGACAAATATGCCGAAGTTAGAAGACAACCAGCCTATATTCCTTATGTTAAAGGAGTCACGGACAAGATCGGCCACATATTACGCGAGTACTCGATACCGACAATATACACTCCAGGCATAAAGGTCAACAACATTGTGGGCTCCCTGAAGGATGTTTTGCCACTTCAAACACCAGGTGTATACAACATAGACTGCAGCTGCGGTAGTTCCTACATAGGCCAGGCAAAACGGACTATCCATGAGAGGGTCAAGGAACATATTGCGGCTGTGAAAAACCGCCAGTCTAACAAATCAGTCTGTTTGCGCCACAGCGCAACGGCGAATCGCTGCCGCCCCTTCGGCGGCCAATGAGAAGCCAGCGGACCGCCGCGGTCACCATCAGCTCGATCCCGTGCTACAACTCGGACCCCGGTAAGCCGTTCCCATCTTTTCCCTTTCCCTGCACCGCATGTTGGTGCCTTAAGCGCCAACACAGTCATTGCGGAGCATTTACTTGAAAGAGGCGAAAATCATTGGATCGAATTTGATCGTACGCAAGTCCTCTCCACAGATCGCCACTTTTATTCATGAGTACTGCGTGAAGCGATTGAAATTAAGAAACATCCGAACAATTTCAATCGGGAAGATAGTCACAAACTATCATCAGCGTGGAATCCAGTGTTTGCAAAAACGCCACTTCGTTTTAGTCTGCAATCGGCTAACTACCAGAATAAGGCTTGTATACGGAATAGGGACACCGTTAGTGTTGTGTGTGACGGTAGTTGGATAAAATAAATAATGTGACGGTGTATGAAGACTCAGCGACTCAAACGGAGGCGATACACCGCGACAGCAGTCCACCCGTGACCACGGCCGATGCAACTCGGTCGAAACGTCGGGTATAAAAAGGTATGCGTAGAATGCCTTTACTAAGTAGTTTTGCGTTAAATCCTGTCTAAATATGTGTGGTAATAGCATTGTTGTGTTCCGACAGTTTGAGATAAGAAGCCAGTTCCTCAGTGGTTGAGGATTCCGGGTTAAGCTCGCTTCCACCGTCGGTCTTAACGTCACTTACCATCAGATGAGATGAAGGTCAAGTGCTTACCTCTACGGCATGTAATTATAATTACCGCAATTGTGTTACAAGCAGCACTGGCATGTCAGCCAGGTACAACGCAATTGACAATTATTCACGAATATAAACGTCATGTCACAGTGGAATTAACTCTGTTAGCTCGTAAACATGTCGCGACATTGATTTATCACATTAATTCCGCGATCCCGGGCCATAATCGCTTAGAAACAAGTGTTAGTGTAAATCACTTAGGTAAATAATTTATTACTTGACTGTGCGGATGTATACATGGCTGGATTCATTGTTTTGTGAAAGGCGAGGAATGTTATGACTTTCCAAACTATCATGCTAAGATTAGGTAATTTTTCAAAGGTTACGTTGCTATATTTTTTTAGAACCATTCGACTGCTCATTAATATACAGTGTCAAAATATCAGCTGCATTTATGTCGAATAGTACAATTATAATTAAGTATCTACTCGCAATTCTAGAGTTACTTCCATGCAAATAGTACGTCTTTGCACTAAAGGCGAGGTATTCCGAGCGCTTCTCTCTCACTCTCTCGACGGTACGAGACTCTACGGGACGGGTGTATCAGCGAAGCGGCGCGAATAGGCGCGTTTTATAGGTGTTTTGCCTATGTAGGAAAAAAATAGTACTTGTAATAAAAAAATGTGTTTTTTGCATTCACTAGTTAATACAAAGTTTCTTTCTTCTATTCGTAAAAAAATTAAGTAATTTACAGCTCTTTTATAATGTTGACAGAGCAATATTTGATTTTTTTTTTATTGAGTGAAGTATTACCAATCATGTTTCTGTCTTTAAAAGTCATTAGATAATATGCTATATTATGCATGAATTTTAGAACTGTATGTTTTATATTAGTGGCGGTACAATCAATCGAAATTCTTATAAACGGGAAAAGAGCGCCATAACTAATGGCCAAGTTGTGGGATTATATTATATCAATCACCAAATAGCCTGCGTATATACAGTAATAGCAGTAAAAGTATCTATACGCAGTAACTTCAGGAAATCCTTGATCATGACCACGGAGCAAATGTAAATATCATAACACATATGTATTGGGTTAGGTTAGGTAAAACTGTAATTAGGTATAACTGTACTTAGGTTAGGTAAAAAACGCAGAGAGAAAAAGAGCTTGTGAAACATTCTAGTTATCCCGCTAATAATTACCAAGACGAATGTAATTAGTTCTGGTTTCCGTAATCATTATCATGAAATTCACCGAATTTCTAAATGCCATTTGATTTGACTGAAATTATAACGAAATATCAAGTTATGACGTCACTATTATGTTGCATAGATTGCATGTTTTATAACCATTTCTTTATATATTAGAAGTTCAACTTGTTGATACACTGCAATTTTATACTAACTACCTATTACTAATGACATTAAAATTGTTCTTATTCTCCATATTCTAAACTAAATTATTATTAAAAATATGCAAATAATTGCAGACAAGTAGCTAAGCGGTCGAAATATGGAACGAAAACCGTGAACTGTAAACCCGCTTTTTAAAAATATTTGGCTTAAATTTCCTAAGGTAATTTCAACAGTTCCTTTATCGTCAACTCTACACGTTCCGACATACTAAGACAAAAACCTATCTCCTTTCACCGCTGACAGCTTTGCAAGTATAAACAAACGAGAAACAATTAATTAAGAAAAGACATCCAGGTGGGAAACATCAAATTCCGGGCCCGGGGTGGTTAACATTAACCCGGGAAAGAAACACCATACATCAACGTCAGCCGAAGCTGGGAAGTGATTTCAGGAGCCACGGCGCGGAGGAATGTTAAACAACTTTAAATGGATCGCGTAGTTTTAACATAAACACTTAACTGGATTTCTAAAAGGTAAAAAGTATGGTAAAGTGTCAGAGGTATTGCCTAGCCTGTCAGAGACTTAGCTGTTGGCTACAGCGCGTGCGTGACGGACTCGCGCACGAAGGGTTCCGTACCATTATCTATACAACATTAGACACCGAGCAAAAACGGCACAAAAATCACGTTTGTAATATGTGAGCCCCCCTTAAATATTTATTTTATAATGTATTTAGTATTTGTTGTTATAGCAGCAACAGAAATTTTTATTTTTTTTATTTCGTTTATTATCAGGCAACGCAGGCCCATAGATAAATACCGTACAGACTAACATACATACAATAATAAAATTTTGTTAGTAAATATGAAAACTTATATATTGTTTTCTGAGGTTTAAGCGAGCACTACACATTGAAATGAAACACTTTTTTACGGATTAACTCGCGTTTAATTTACTATTTACATAGTTTTTATATTATCCTGACGTTTCGAACCCTTTACAGGGTCCGTGGTCACAGGGAGACTGAGGTGTTAGTCATCTCATTGTTAGAAGTTATTTGCCTACCGTCAAAAATTTTTATATTTAACCGGGTGCGTTCAAGTCTACACAATACGAGCTAACAATATTTTTAGGTCTGGCAATGTGTTGCTGTTGGGGCTGTGATTTGATGACCTGTATGATAAATATTTACCACCCAGGCAGGTGGTAAATTCCAACCATCCTCTCTATTGAAATTACGATGTTTTTTAATTTCAATAGCCTCGCGTATCATCCTAGGGATGAATCGTTGTTCCTTGGCGAGTATTTGAGGTTTGTCAAATCTGATGTAATGGTTGGGCCCCTCGAGAGCATGTTCACACACTGCAGACTTATTTTCGCGCCTATGCTTGACGTCGGCTATATGTTCTTTTACGCGGGTTCCTACACTTCTCTTTGTTTGCCCGATGTACGAGAGCCCACAGTCGCAGTCCAGTTTGTACACGCCTGCATCTTGAAGGGGTATATTGCACTTGACAGGTCGTCAGAATTGGTTGATCTTCTTTGGCGGCTTAAAGTAAGTATTGATTGAAGCTCGCTTCAAGATGTGACCAATCTTGTCAGTGACGCCTTTCATACATGGAAGTACTGCAGGTTGGCGCTCGACTGTGGTTGGTTTTTTGCGTTTTTTGTGACGAAGCCGCGGTACTTGCAGTTTGTTATCCTGTAGTACATGCTTGACATGCTGAAGTTCAGCAGCCAGGTGTTGGGTGTCACAGATGCCGCGTGCTCTCTGAAACAAAGATTTCCCTACAGTAGCCAACTGTCTAGGATGGTGGTGAGAATCACCATTGAGGTACCTATCTGTATGGGTTACTTTACGAAACACAGTGTGGCTCAAACTATGGTCAGGATTCCTGATGATTAAAGTGTCCAAGAAAGCTAACTTGTTGTCTGCCTCTAACTCCATTGTGAACTGTATTTTAGGGTGTATGGAGTTAAGATGACTTAGAAAAGCAGATACTTTATCAGTTGGTAAGATAGTGAAAGTGTCATCTACGTACCGCTTATAGAACCTTGGGGTTACGGGTGCTGTGCTTAGGGCCCGCTCCTCGAAGTCTTCCATGAAAATATCGGCGACAACGGGTGATACAGGGGACCCCATAGCAATACCCTCTATTTGCAAGTAGTAAACTTCATTCCACAAAAGGTAGCCAGATGTTAGACAATGCTCTAATAGTACTGCATATTCGTTGGGCATATTTTGTTCAACTAGTCTTTTCTTGGTAATTTCAATGCAGTCCTGTACTGGTAGACATGTAAATAGGGACTGACATCAAAACTAACCATGGTTTCATTGTCAGCAAGATGTAGGTCTTTAATATCACTGACAAACTGGTAAGAATCCTTCACATAAGCTGTTGTATTACCTCTTAGTGGGGAAAGTATTTTTGCTTCATGCCGGGCCAAACGGTAAGTTGGTGAGTCGATCTGGCTTACAATCGGACGTAGCGGAGCCTCAGGTTTGTGGATTTTTGGTAACCCATACAGTTTAGGTGGTTTAGGACAGGAAGGTATTAAATAATTAGTGTCTAGATTTAACGTTTCGGAGTGTTGTTTGACAAGATCACTGGTTTTCTTTAATATTTTGTTAGTTTGATCGCATTTAACGCGTTTGTAGGTCTTGTCATCTGATAAAAGTTGAATTATTTTTTCGTTATAATCTGACGTATCCATAACTACCGTAGCATTACCCTTATCAGCACGAAGGATGGTTAATTCTGGCTTAGCTCGCAGGTTCTTTAGGGCGAAGTATTGATCACGAGGAAGGTTGGATTTCGGCACTTTGCTCCGGCGCAAGACAGATGATATGTCTTGACGTAGTGCTTCAGCATCAGCCTTCCTAATATTATTTTTAACTAAGCAATCCTCTACGTTACTAATGATGCTTTCATACGGTATCCTGCGAGGGGCTACGGCGTAAGTAAGCCCCTTTTTTAGTACCTCAACAGTGGGTTTGTCCAGTGTTTGTTTTGATAAGTTTACAATTTTCCGCTCATCGATTTGGTTTTGACGTTTGTGGCTATCTATGGTTAATGTTGTATTGCTAATTGTGTTCCATTTCACAAACTTTTTATTTAATTTTGATACTAACGTTTGGAATTTATTTATTTGTCTATGTTTGCATTCATTATATTTAGATGTTTCGCGTTTATTAAGGAGATTAATGCAATTAGTCAAATCTGACGCCGACAATTGTAATCCTAACCCACTGGACAAATTCTCGATCTTATTATTAATTGTACTTAGCTCGGAACGATGTCGGTAGATGAGATGACGGAGCAATTTTTGACTGGCCTGTTGTAAGATCTTGGCGCTCCCTCGGATGTCCTTTTTGGGTGATATCTTGACACACGGTGGGATGAGACCATGATCACGGCATTTCTTCAAGAAATTTAGGGATGTAACTTTTCTTGCGCGCTTAGTCTTTAGATCTTCCAACCGACGCACTTTGTTAGCTATTTCCAGTCCGTACTGGATCACATATTGTTTTCTGAGGTTTAAGCGAGCACTACACATTGAAATGAAACACTTTTTTACGGATTAACTCGCGTTTAATTTACTATTTACATAGTTTTTATATTATCCTGACGTTTCGAACCCTTTGCAGGGTCCGTGGTCACAGGGAGACTGAGGTGTTAGTCATCTCATTGTTAGAAGTTATTTGCCTACCGTCAAAAATTTTTATATTTAACCGGGTGCGTTCAAGTTTACGTAATACGAGCTAACAATATTTTTAGGTCTGGCAATGTGTTGCTGTTGGGGCTGAGATTTGATGACCTGTATGATAGGGTCCCATGTCACCTCAGTCTCCCTGTGACCACGGACCCTGTAAAGGGTTCGAAACGTCAGGATAATATAAAAACTATGTAAATAGTAAATTAAACGCGAGTTAATCCGTAAAAAAGTGTTTCATTTCAATGAAAACTTATAGTTACTATGTTAGTAAATTAATATTAGGACATTTTCTGTGTCGTATCGGTGGCACTTATAGGTATTTTTCCACGAAAACGTCTATAAACCACTCCCTTCGGCCAGAAGTCCTCCTTCATGAAGGCATCCAACTTTGCTGATGGGACTCGCACCACAAATGCTTTGAAGCTGGTGTTGTGGCGCGACTCCAACTGCTCCACCCGCAAAAGGAAGTTGGTCTTCGTTTGGATGTAGTCTGCAATCTCCTGCGCGGTAGTAGTGTAGTGCAGGCGAGACAGATACATGGCCGTGGTCGGCGTCGCAGCACGCAGCAGGAAGTTGGGCCCTGTCGGTGCGGTGCCGCAACGGTTCTGGCTCACACGACGCGACAGCTGACAGGCGCACACGCCGGCGCCACAGGCACACACGGCGCCGCAGTAGGCGGCGCAGGCGGCGGCGGCGGCGTCAGCGTGACACCAGCAGCGGCGAGGGGCGCGGGGGGCGCCTCCTGCGCTCGGCTCCGTTCGGGTCGTGGCGTAGACAGCAACGTCGAAACTGCAGACTTGCAACTCGATGTTGGTGTGCTCGTATCGAGGCAAGCCCCACGTCGAATGTTGACATTTGAGCCCGCGATCGATGACCTACTTACCGCGAGTGATTCGCGTAAATCATTGACTTCTTTACGCAATTCCCACACGGTATTTTCTGATGCCTGGAATTTTCGCATTACCTCCGCCAAGCCCGCTTTCAGGATCACAATATCCTTAAGAAGGCTGGTAACGTCGTCATGGTCGAAGGTCACGGGAGGCAAGTTGTTGAGGTCCCTCGCCACGAACGTCGGCATGTCATCGGGGTCGGTCTGTTTCAGCAGGTCGATGATCTCCTGCAAGCTCTTCGGAGTCCCGTCTCGTCTACGGGACACCATCTGGTCGCTCTTGTTGAGTGACTGGTACAGCAGTCTCTTAGCGTCAGCCACGTCGTCCTCACTGAAGCTGGACTTGCATATCTGCAGAGCGCTCACCTCATCCATGACGGCCAGCTTTTGTTGCAAGAACGCAAGGAGTTCGTTTGCCACAAGTTTGGTTTCACTCATGGCGGAAATCAAGCAGCGGCTTGCGCCGCGCTGCGCGTGTTTTAATAAAAGTATTTATTAATTCGTTACGTAGGTATGCACCGAACCACACACTGCACACGACTGTGAAATACATCATACGTAAAAATTTCAACTGTCTAGCTATCACGGTTCATGAGATTACAGCCTGGTGACAGACGGACGGACGGACGGACGGACCGTGGAGTCTTAGTAATAGGGTCCCGTTTTTACCCTTTAGGTACGGAACCCTAAAAAAAAAGGTAACCAAATCAGGTAAACCGTAGAAAACAATATTAGAAAAACATGGTTGGACGTCGCAATGAAAACAAAGCACCATTACTTTCAAGAAAACACTACCAAATATATAGTTGTTACAAATATTTTTCATTGTTTCTACAGATTACAGAAACATTACAAGGTGAGTCTGTGGAGTGTCCAGTGGCTGGCAACGGTCTCAAGCCCAAGAGGTATCGAGCTCGATTCCCAGCAGCGGGTGGGTATATATTTACAATAACTACAGGAGAATACATTTACCTAAACTAAAAAGATTTGTCTATTTAAGTGATCATTTTCGCTTTGAGAAATGCCCGAACATGTAACATTTACATTACCTTTATTGTATTGTTTTACTTTACACAGTGTGATAGGTATAAGATAAAACATAAACCTAATTATGGCAACGTAAACGTCCAAGTCCTAGCCCTAATTCCTAAAGAACAAAACAATCAGTAAAATACAAAAGATAAAAGCATTGTCGCCTTGGAACGTTCACGTTTTTGCCAAGGGTCCGTCGTAAAACTTTATTAGGCGCATTAAGGTCGTGGTTGAATCCTGTTTATGTAATCGCCTCCGGGGACCTTTAGCAGGAAAAATATTAAGTGAAAAAAGAACACACAGTGTCACCCTAAGTAAGATTATATTTATTACGACCTATATCCAAGGGGGCAGCGATACACGCTCTGAATGCTACTTGAACCGAAATGAAACGATGGCGCGATCGGATAGTTCCGACACGGCGCGGCGCGTAAATTATGACTCGTCTCACTTTATTTTAAAACGATTGTGTAATAGTACATTATGATATAAATGCGGTAAGATGAAAATTACAGCCGAGGCGATATTGCTAGCCCGAGCCGTAGGCGAGGGCTACAAGAAAGCAGAGGCTATAATTATCAAAGCGCACGTATGCCATACTACGTTTTATAACATATTTGTGAGGAAAAAAGAAATTCCGAAAATGTCTGCGTTTTTTTTGTTGTTTTTCTAGTGCATGAATCTTTGGTAAGCCAACATATATTTTTCTTTGTCCAACAGCATAGAGCGGCGATGGGCTCATCAAAATAATACTACCAACCCCTCTCTTTCCTTGGGTGTCGTAAAGGGCGACTAACGGACTAAAGATTGCACATACATCCAACAGCATAGAGCGACGATGGGCTCATCAAAATAATACTACCAACCCCTTTCTTCCCTTGGTTGTCGTAAAAGGCGACTAACGGACTAAAGACTGCACATACATCCAACAGCATAGAGCGGCGATGGGCTCATCAAAATAATACTACTAACCCCTCTCTTCCCTTGGGTGTCGTAAAAGGAGACTAACGGACTAAAGACTGCACATACATCCAACAGCATAGAGCGGCGATGGACTCATCAAAATAATACTTTAGTAAGGTTAGACCTATATTTAAATCGGAAAATAAAGAAGACCCCAGTAACTATCGACCAATTTCAATACTACCAGCACTTAGTAAAATTTATGAAAAAATTATTCTCGAACAGTTAGTGGAATACTTTAACTTAAATAATCTTTTACATAGTAAGCAATTCGGTTTTACTAAGGGTCGTTCCACTACTGACGCAGGTGTAGCTCTAATAAAACATATATTTGATGCCTGGGAGAAGTCTCAGAACGCTCTTGGAGTTTTTTGCGACTTGTCCAAGGCTTTCGATTGCGTTGAGTACCGGACACTGGTGATGAAGTTAAATCACTATGGTCTCAAAGGTCTTCCGCGTAATATGATACAGTCGTATCTTAGTTCTAGAACACAAACTGTCGACATTAATGGAACTAAGTCATCCGGTTCTCATGTAAAAATGGGAGTTCCACAAGGGTCAATTCTTGGCCCTTTTTTATTTTTGATATATATCAATGACTTGCCATTCTTTGTAGAAAACTTCTGTGATATTGTATTGTTTGCAGATGATACTTCACTCATTTTTAATGTGACTAGATGTAAGAATAATTATGACGATGTTAACAATGCTCTCTCAGAGGTACTCAGTTGGTTTAGTGCGAATAATTTACAGCTAAACGCTAAAAAAACGAAATGTATTAAATTTATACTACCAAATGTCAAGACCGAACAAACCGATGTTAGAATGAATGGTGTTAAATTAGGTTTGGTAGACTCGACAGTTTTCCTAGGGATAACCCTTGACTCAAAACTCCAATGGAATCCGCATATATCGAATTTGGCCGGCAAACTCAGTTCAGCAGCATATGCGATTAGACAGATTAGACAACTAACAAATGTAGAAACTG
This sequence comes from Scoparia ambigualis, assembly GCA_963921215.1. Lineage (NCBI taxonomy): Eukaryota > Metazoa > Arthropoda > Insecta > Lepidoptera > Crambidae > Scoparia > Scoparia ambigualis. The sequence continues at coordinate 26,442,886 of OY992506.1, forward strand.
CTAGGACTGTTTACTTTAGTTATTTTCATAGTGTCATGTCATATGGCGTCCTTCTGTGGGGAACAGCGGCTGATGTTAAAACTATATTTATTTTACAGAAACGAGCAATAAGAACCATTTATAGACTGGGTTCGCGAACTTCTTTGAGAAATATTTTTAAGGAAGTTGGTGTTCTTACTGTTGCATCGCAGTATATTTATAATTGTATAGTTTTTGTGCGTTGCAATATTAACACTTTTTCTAAACACGGTGATGTACACAATTTCAATACTAGAAATAAGTCAAAACTAGTAATGCCACTGTTTAGGTTACAAAAGGTTCTCGGCTCTTTCTTGGGGCAAGGTATACACTATTATAATAAAATACCAAGTACTATACTAGATTTACCTTTAGATAAGTTTAAGAATCATGTAAAATCTTGTTTACTTAGGAAAGGTTATTTAGAAGACAAAACAGCCTGGTTATAATAATATATTTACATTGTTTTTTTCTTAATCCATTGTCTTTTATGACATTACATAACTGATTGTATAATTTGGTAACGACATGTTGTTTTGTAAATGTCGTTACTTCTATATTATTTTAAATCTGTGGAGTTTTTTGTGCCCGTTCTTCTCCACAGCTAAAAGACTTCCTGAATGGGTGGGGTGGGTGGGTGGGTTCCTATGCCTATCCATCCATCCATAAAAAAACAAATTTAGACGATTCAAAATGCTTAATTTAAGCTTACTGAATAAAGATATATTGATTTTGTTTTTTTTTGATTTTACTACCAACCCCTCTCTTCCCTTGGGTATCGTAAAAGGTACTAACGGGCTAAAGGCCTAAGTTGTCCATAGATTCAAATGATAACTAATTTTTAAATTACATTACCGCACTAGTGTGAAACTTATTACATTACGATGCTGAAATCAGTGTAATAAGAGCTACTTTACGAGCAAATGTGTTATAAAGTTATTTAAACACAAAAATTCTTTTAAGCCTTCTCTTCTGCTTTAAAGTTGTTTTGCCATTCTGTCAGTAAAGCAAAGTAAAGTAAAGATAAGCTTTACTAATATAAAATATGAATATTTTCATAGCATAACTTAGTAAGTAAGTAAGTAAGTAAAACACCAACCCGCATTGGGCCAGCGTGGTGAGTTATGACCCAATATCCCCACGTGCTATTGTTCACGTGGGAGGCCTGTGCCCAACAGTGGAATGTTTATAGGCTGATGATGATGAAGTACGTAAGTTTAAAGTAAAGCATAAAATATTTTCATAATATTTGGTTAAAATATTTTCATATTATTATAATATTTAATATCTTATAATATTTTCATATTAAAAGCTTTACTTTACTTTGCTTTTTGCCTTTGCCCATAAAATGGGATAGCTTATAGGCTAATAGGCTTCTTTTTTAAGCTAAGATACAAAAACATTTTCAAAAACTCTTGATTTTAGTATCACCACTGTCCGGCAAGAAACTTAGGTAGCTGACCGTTTCAATATAATTACATACATTCATACATATGATAGATCCACAACTATTATCCCAAAAGGATTAGTTAGAGACTAGGCAATGCGGACCGCAGAAGCAGTCCACGTTTCACCAAATTACAACTGCACATGTGGTCAGCATGATAGGTGGTGAGCCCATCTCCGCTCGTCCGTTAGTCGCCTTTTCGACACCCAAGTGTAGAAATTGCTTGTTAGTTCTATTGAGCCGCCATTACACAGCTCGTTTTTGGGCTTACAATTTTATTACACCCAAAAAATGAAAATGTAATATGCTAATGCATTTAATGCTAAATCGTAGGAACAGTACCTTTACGTGACGCGTTACGTCTATATAGCACATTATTCGACTACGTCTCCGGATCCGCTCCGGAGCACGTATAATTTCCTTAATATTGCTCAGCGAAATCTTATTCAAATAATCAAAAGTTCGCGACTCCAATCCGAGGAGATGCAAATTGCATGCAGACTGTTTAATTAGCATCTAGATACAGCACAAGCCGTGCTGATGAGTCGAAGCTTAACTGTATTATGTAAACTTCGGGGAATTGATTAGGGAGCCACCTATAAACTAGCAATTGGGTTGAAGTGTCAAATCGTTGTATGTGTCTATGTATGTGAGACGTCTTCGTGTATGTGTATATTAATATTAGTAAGAGAAAATTTCAGATCGATTGATTCCTTGTTCAGGAAATCTTATGTCACATAGCTGCTATATAGTAGGTACGCAAAGCAAAGCAAAGGAACTATGAAATACCGTATCTTATAAAAGTTCTATGCCACCTGAGACTACCTCAATTTCTTAGATGGGTATGAGGAACCATTATTTTAACCATCTAGGAAATTGAAATATTGGTTTGTTTATAAAGTAAAACAAGTTTTCCCTAGGTCGGTTAAATTCTATCCCAACTGTACTATACAGCACACTATACATTGCACACGACGAACATAATAATATGAGAATATGGTTTCCGCTGTATGTTGTTGTTACGTAACCTTTCGTCTGTGAGAAAACCTAATAACATTGAATTACTATTGTGTCTGACGTCACGGCAGTTGACAGAATAATATTTTTTCATATATTATGCATTAACCACTCAGACACGTCTAAGGCATTTACTAAAAGATCCAAAAAAACACTTTACGTGGTCTAAGGTAATCTGGTTTCAAATTAGTATTAATATAACTCACTCTTAAACAAAATGTTCTCTAATGAAACTAGCTAATTTATTACTTACAAACTAATTAATCTTTTTTCGCAGTTAGAAGGTAACACAGAGCAACTTTCGGATTTAAAATCCACCATTTCTGCGAACTCTAAATGAGAATTCAGTTTTAATTTCCGCTAAACTAAGTGCTTGGTTGCCTTTTGTCAACTTCTTTTAAGTTCCTTTATCAAATTTTTCATGGGCTTAGTCAAATAGATGAATTCAGCTTTTGTGTGAAATTGTTTTCAATCTCACGATTCTTAGTTTTATGTCTGAGTACAATTTTAAACATGAGTTAACCTTTTCATAATTGATTGTTTTATTAAATCTGATATTAACCCACTAAATATGATATAAACCCACGAGGTTTTTGCTGAGGATTGATATTGTCAAAAATTATATTTTAAAATGTTTAAGACAATTTTAAAAAAACTTTTAAACTTTCGCGTTCCATTATAAACACACATTTAGACGTGGATTAACGCTAACTACATATATAGGCATATTACGCATACATTTTTATACCCGACGTTTCGACCGAGTTGCACCGATCGTGGTCACGGGCGGACGTAGTATGACTATAATATGTAGTTGGCGTTAATCCCCGTCTAAATGTGTATTTAATAAAAAAAAATGAAAAAAATGCAGCCAAACTTAACTACACCAGACTCAATTCTTTATAATACGGAAAATAATCACTACCCTCACAACATGTGTCTAAATCAAATTGAGAAAGAAAACACATCGAAAAGAATAATTTTTCTTTTGCAGCTCTATCTTCTGCTCTATCTCACAAATTGGTAATGCATTGGTTACATAGGTAAATATCATAAAAGTAAATTAGTAATCAAAATAAATTGATACTACCACCTCCACTCTTCCCTTGGGTATCGTAAAAGGCGACTAACGGACTAAAGACTGCACGTACATCCAACAACATAGAGCGGCGATGGGCTCACCACATGTCATGATGTCACGCTGAGTACATGTGTAGTCGCTAATTGGTGAAAAGTGGACTATGGTAGAGAACTGCTTTTGCTGTCCTCATTGCCAAGTCTCTGACTAACCCTTCGGGGATAATAGTTGTGATTATATGTTTGTATGTATGATACAACCCATTACATACACACCGATACATTTTACACGAATTTCACTTGTGAAGATAGTCGCAGCCGTAAGCTGTAAGCAAGATAGATGACGTAACAGCCCTCCACAATCCGAGAAAGATGACATCATCCGACAGGTCGTAAGCGCGCCAGATAAAGATGTAACAACGCCACTGACAAATCACTTGGCGTTTAGACTGTACAGCAATCTCATTGCGTAACAGCTATTGAATCAAAAGCAATATATTTATGTAAAATAATATGTACACTTAGATTACATAATATAAAACCTTTATCCATAATCAACGCTCTCAAAACATCCACATAAAAAGAGTAGGTACCTATACTCCAGCCAAATTCGATGAAGAGTGTTTGTAAACAGATTGCTGTCATTTCTTTGTGCAAATATCTAGTTTTACTCGGATTTTTACTTTTTCTTGAGAGAGATTCACAAGAAAAATGTTAACTTTTGTGTCTTTCTTCCAGAAAACAGTAAAAATCCGAAAGAACTAAATATTTGCACAAATAAATTACAGTAATCTGTTTACAAACATTCGTCGTCGAATTTGGCTGGAGTACGTACAGCTATAGTTTATTGGTACAACCAGGTCTCTTCTTTTAATTTCTTATTGGCTTTTTTGTAGTTTTCATATTTAGCCGTAATCCAGTAGTAGAGGATAATAGTTAAATATTTTCTTTATTTACTAATAGATGATAATTAGTAGTTTAAAAAATGATAAGGGCAATCCCAGCCAGCAGGAAAATCCCAGAACGCTAAGGATACATGGAGAATTATGGATCTATATATATAATCAATATCATTCATAGCCGTCTATTTATGGTGTTTGAGAGAATCTTTTGTCTTCAGAAATTTTTACCACTACTCGAACAATTCCGTCGTTAAATGTTACTGTATACATATATTTATTTTATCTGGGACAGACACAGAACAGTTAAAAAGGTGGGACAGCCATCAAAAGACCCATAAAGCGATGCAGCAACGCCGACAAAACACTTGTCGGTGTTTACTGCCACAGCGATTGATGTTATCATGTGAAGGCGTGTTACTGTAGGAAATGTTTAGATCAAAATTGTGCATTACTACTAAACAGTGTTAAAAGTTCAAATCGAGTTTTTTGATTTTGTTTGTTTCGTTTTTATGTACAAAATAAATATTGATATCTTTATTATTGATATTTTGCATTCACAATGCTATAGTTATAGGATAAAATATTTACTAGAAAAAAGCGGTTAGTGCAGTGGACCGGCAATCCAAAGGTCGAATTTCGAATCCCGTTCGACCTTTCCTGAGACTGGTTGTTTTTTTTTCTAGTAAACATGTTAATCTATAAATATTGATGTCATTTTACTCATTAGGTAACGTTCATTTGATATCAGTTTTAATATGTTGCTATCTTTAGCAATTTACTTTACACTCTGTAACTATATATTGAAATGTCAACCCCGCCCTAGTTATAATTTTCATTCATTAATTTTCATTGTGTACCTCACTTTCAGGTTCTTTGGATAACTGTCAATAATATTTAAAAATATCATGGCCTATATGGATATGCAATTTTAAATAAACAACGTTGTTTTAATAGTTATTTTTTACCTAGGAACTGTGTTAATCAACTAAGCTTTCTATATGAAAGTCAAATGCACACCGTTTAAGCCCGGCTTGGGCTTGGAAACAATAAAACACAATCACTCAAAATATGAAGTGCTTACTTTTGTTATAAAATGTCGACAGTATCCATTGTGAGGCGCGGTGGTATGGCGTTGACAGATCACTTGTCGTAAACTGGGCGACAATCGTTACTACAACGGGTAGATTCATTTAAACTGTACTACTAACTATAAAATGGAGCATTCGATACACCAAATAGGTGTTTATAATGAAGTGATAAAAATCAACATGATGTGGTAATTACGTATCTTGCGGTTAATTTTACTGTCACATGTCCACCTCTTTCTGCTGTTTTGTACATGTCGTAGATACACAGACCACGGTTATGTGGTTTGTATGCATATACGAGTAAGAATGCAGCGTTTTTACGTCGTGTTACGTCGATAACTAATCGACCTTTAAAAAGTATTATGTCTACAAGACATAATTGCTTTTATATGTTAAAAACTTTAATTATGAAAATTATGTTTATTCCGACGTTTATCCCTTGCAGGGTCCACAAGAAGACTAAAGTATTGGGTGATATCTTAATTTATTTGGAACTTATAATCGTCATCTATATTCAATCTGTTTACTGAAACGTCGAAATAAAATAATATATAATAAAATAAACAAGAGTACTAGCGTAAAGCTCAATAATGAGACAATTCAATGTGTAGTGTGGTCGCTTAAAATATAGATGACCTTAAAAAGTTATGTTACGAATTAACGGAAATGAAAATTGACCCAAAATATAATTATAGGTACCTTCCAAACGTTAAATCTATAAACGTTCCGGCAGCAACACAGTATCGTTCCCAGCACAAATAACACTAGAGAACTCTTCCAAAAGTGAAGTTATTCGACGGTACAGTTTCGCGAGGTGGCCGTAGTCACATTTATGCCCCACGGTCCCCCAAGGAAACTTGTCCCGAAGATGTGACTGTTAAAGTTTGATCGGTACCAAAGTTTTAATTGCCACTGAACGGCATTACCAGCCCAGAGTGAGTTCGTTTTATATACGGTTATGCTCGGAGACGATGTTACGGAAGAGATACGACAACAAAACAATAGCGAACCCCTTTAATTAAGAAAGTGTGTATATCAATTCAATTCCAAATAGAATGAAAACTTGGTTGTCGTGGCGGCGACGGGAGACAGCAACAATGACCTTTATTTGTTTACCAATTACCGAAGATCCAATAAGGAATTTAATTATTTAATATAAATGGTGAATATAGTGATATTGGTGATGACGGAAAACAAAAGTGTTTGTTTTCCGTTTTTTTGTTCTTATTGAGACGGTCAGGGTGGTTCGTTTTAGATTCAAAATGGTTTTATGAGATTTTGAGACCTCGAGAGTAAGAGTGCTGGAGATGATTATTTCAGTTGGCTTTTTATATTTCCTTGTTGTTATTTTTTCTTGGCTTCATCTTATCTACTGGTAAGTGGCAATTGGCTCGAAAGTGGAATTCACTGAGAACTATATTGGGAGTTGAAATAAATGTTTAGACATCTGTTGTTGTTATTTATAAAAGTAATTAATTGAATTATTAAATAATTATGGTACTTCAGGTACTGAGTTGTAGTAAAGTGATTTAAAACTGTGTTAACCTTACCTTGTCACATTAAAAATAACACCTGTAGGTATATGAATTTCCACAATATAAAGAGCATTAGACGCGCTTAAAGCTGTTTAAATACATAGTAAATTTAACAATTTGAACATGGTACGTGACTCTAATACCCGACAAGTCTCCTGAATTGAGTTATAATAGGCAATGAAGGCTCACTGACAGAGAGCAGATCTTACAGTAAAATAGTTAGTGCGATAAGGTTTCTAAAACTATTTATATATATATTTTGTAATAACTGCGATGGAGTGAGGAATGATGTGATTCGATAAAGGTGCGGTCCGAAAGATGATATTGTGACAAGAATTTAGAAATGAATGCTCCGGTGGTTTGGTCACTTAGAGAGGATGAGTGAAAGTCGGATCACGAAAGAGATATATTGTGTGAATGTGGAAGGAACGATTGCACAAGGGTGTCCTAGAAAAACCTACGCGGACCAGTTAGGGGTTTTGATAAAAAAAAGGTTGGTGTACGCAGTGACAAAAACCGCCGGGCGTGCATGAAAAGATTGATGGATGAAAGAAGTGTGCAAGGACCGTAGCAGATGGCGATCCATAGTCTCTGCCTACCCCTGTGTGGCGGGGTCCTGATTGACAATTGTCTTTTTTGTATGTATGTAAGTTTTTTGTGTTTGTCAATAAATGTTTCTGTCTCTTTCTCTCTCTCTCTCCCATATAAAGATAACTAAAGTTTAATTGTCATTTTTTTCTAGCTATAATATTATTAAATACACCATTAGAAAGACCGAAAAACTGAGTAAAGCTGCATTTATAACTCTATTTTGACTTTTTGTCCCTTACCTTAATCTTTCGCCAGACGAAATATAGATAACTAAAGTTCTGAGTAATATTTTAAATAACTAGTAAAACATTTGCACTTTAACAGCAATACCATAATTAGGCGCCATATAATTTTCTTAGCGTTTTCACACAATAATGCACGATTTGACGTCAGATAAAACTCATATCGAAAACCGATGTTCTTAGAAAAGTGAGAACATCGGTGTTCGGGATAGAACATAAAAACTATTAAATTGGATTAATTTTCTTTATTCGGCTTTTACACATGACAGCAAATTTGACGAAGAGAATTATCATAGACAAACCCTTTCTTATATTGCTATGTTTCTTTTTAATTTAAACATAAATTGGCGAGGCGCACAAAAACTTAAAACGATAAACTTACAATAAGAAATTATAATTAAAAATCTATTAATTTTCATCATAAATTGGCAATATTGCCAACTTATTTATTGATCTGCGGTGGTATCCAAGGCCTGACCTGACTTCTACAACCCTAACTCTGCCGTCAGAACCAGGGAACAATTTCACTATTCTGGCTAGTGGCCATGTCAATGGAGAACATTTCTCGCCGATCAATAAGGCCAAACTTCCAATCCTAACATTGTTACTTGCTGTCTGCCATTTAGGACGGCTTAAAAGTTGCGACAGATAACTCCTATGCCAAACTTTCCAAAAGTCTTGATTAATCTTTGTGCATTTTTTCCAAAATTTTAAAACGTTAGTGTTTGTGGAAGTCAAGTCTGGTTCTGGAATCGAATTTAAAGAGGATCCACACAAAAAATGAGCTGGGCTTAAAAATGTAAAGTCGTTGACATCATTTGTTAGCGGCGTTAAAGGCCTAGAATTAATAATTCCTTCAATTTGAACCATTATGGTTTGAAATTGTTCATAGGTGAAACAGAGGTTTCCCACCACTCGCTTTAAATGGTGTTTAAATAACTTAACAGATGCCTCATGTAATCCTCCAAGCGTGGGACTGTAAGCAGGAATGAACTTGAATTCTACATTCTTTGTTGTGCAATAATTTAATACAGCGTTTTTGTGGCTCTCAGACCTTGTTAATTTATATAATTGATGCAATTGATTATTGGCACCCTTAAAAGTAGAGGCATTATCACAAACAACAGTAGATGGTATTCCTCGCCTAGAGCAGAACCTTTTGAAGGCTGCAAGAAAACAGTCTGTGGTTAAATCCGACACCAATTCCAAATGAATGCACTTGCTTACAAAACAGACGATTACAAGTACATACCCTTTAGTTATTACAGATCTACGTAAAGAAGATTGTTTAATCTGGAATGGGCCACAATAATCGATACCAATATTATTGAACACTCTGTCTTGGGTTACCCGAGTATCTGGCAATGATCCCATTAACTGGCTTGCTCTTTCTGATCTAAACTTGAAACATATGATGCAGTTGTGCACAATTTTTTTTATTGCCCTAACTGCAGACACAATGTAATATTTTTGAATTAAACTAGATAAGGTTAATTGTAATCCAGAATGAAGCAATGATAGATGTTCATTTCGGATGATGAGAGTAGTAAAATGGCATTTATTAGGTAATATAATAGGATACTTTTGGCTGTATGGAACATTGGCATTTTCCAGACGTCCAGCTACTCTCATTATTCCCAATTTATCTATAAACGGATTGAGAGCCTTAATATTAATCTTGATTGTCCTTCCTGCCTTGATACATTTTAATTCATCAGCAAAGTGCAGGGACTGAAAATATTTAATCAAACATGACATAAAGTGTCTTATTTCAGTAACTGTTAAGTTTCCCAAGTTGCGTTTATCTTTCGTGACCTTACAGCTATTAATAAATCTTAATACATATGCATAAACACGCTGCAATCTTATAAGAGAAGATAAACTTGAAATTGGCAACAATTCCTGCTCGGTCGTACAATTTACAACAGTAATATCATTTGGCTCTGGGTCCATTATAACTTTGTTTGGAATAACCTGTTGTGGCATAAATTCCACATCATGTAGCTCCTGTGGCCCATGCCACCAAATATCATGAGAAGACAATTGAGTGTGATTTAATCCTCTCGACAAGCAATCAGAGGGATTGTTTGATCCATTAATATGAAACCAATTGCAACCTTGAGACAAATCATTAATGGTATTAACCCTGTTTTGCACATATAGTGGATTTTTTGAAGATTTTAACCACCAAAGCACAATCATAGAATCAGAAAATAAAAACTTATATCTAATATTTTTATTTTGAAATATTAACATAACTTTGTTAAACAATTTAGCAAGAAGCACTGCAGAATTTAGTTCTAACCTTGGTATGGTTAATTTATTATGACATGGTGCAATTCTTGATTTGCTACAAATTAAAGATACGTGCACTTCCTTTCCATGTATGGCTCTTACATACACACAACATCCATACGCAATATTTGATGCATCACAATAGCCTATTAGGTCCACATAATCTGCATTACAAAGTTTTATACTTCGGTTTACAATTATCGGATCCATATTAATTAAATCGCAGAAAAAGTCATTCCACGAAAATAACAATTTGTCACTGAGCGGGGAATCCCAATCTAACTTTTCTTTCCACAATTTTTGCATAAATTCTTTGGCTCTTGTAACTATAGGACCAGCCAATCCCAAAGGGTCAAAAAATGTCCCAATGAAACTGAGAACGGTTCGCTTTGTCCACTCCTTGGGAACGTCACCCCCTGGCTTACATATTCTAAATTGATCTTTTTTCAAATCCAAACATAAGCCCAAGGCCTTCAATACAGTATCATTATCATTAAATTCATGATCCTTGAATACTTGCTTTTCCTTAGGAATATTGGACAAAATATGGTGATTGTTTGAACTCCACTTATGAAGTTCAAAACTTCCAAGTTTCATTAATTGAATTAATTGATCACATACCTTATTTAACTCCGCGATGCTTTGGCCACCAAAAATGCAGTCGTCTACATATGTGTTATTCAATAATACCTTAGCTGCTAGTGGATATTGATCCTCAAACCTCATGGCTAACTCAACCAGGCATCGCGTTGCAAGAAAACTTGAACTTTTGAGTCCATAAGTAATGGTTTGAAGCTGTAAACACAACAATTTATCATTAATACTTCTTCTCCACAAGATGTTTTGTAAATGAACTTGGGAGGGATCAATATTGATTTGTCGATACATTTGACGGACGTCGCATAGAGCTATAAACTCATATGATCGAAACAACACTAATATTTCAAATAGACTCTGCTGTACTGGTGGTCCATTTTGCAAAACATCATTGAGGCTAAAATATATATTTACTTTTGCGCTCCCATCAAAGACAACCCTAAGTTTTGTTGTAAGGCTATGCTCCCTTATGACTGGATGATGAGGCATAAAATAATGTTGATCGATATGTATTTCAGATGATGTTAAATCAATGATTTTTGCGTGTCCCAATTCTAGATACTCCTCAATAAATTCAGAGTAAGCCTCTTTCAGCTTGGGGTCCCTATCAAACCTTTTAGTAAGGCCATTTAATCGTTGCAATGCCAAATCAAATGATTTGCCGAACTTTAACTCCGCCATACATACTTTAAGCGGTAGCCGAACTTGAAATCGATTATCGATTAACTGTACCGAGTTTTGAAATTCGGTCTCGCATATATGCGGATTTGATATATCCTCCCTTTTTATTTCAGGAATATGTTGTTCTTCCCAAAATTTTTGTAGGAGGAGATTTACATCATCTTGATTAGAGGCGGCTTGCAAAACAACACTATCGTGCTTAGTGCTAGAGAGACAAATATTTTCTCTTTTTATATTGCCAGATAATATGTAGCCGAACCTTGTTGACAACAAGCAAAAACTTCCTCCAGATAAATCAATTTTGTCTGGTAATACTATTCTGAAAAATACTTCAGAAGAAAGCAAAAATGAAATTTGGCTTGGAATATAAAATTCATTGTCGGCTAAATTAATATTATTTGGAAAATCAATATTATTTAAATTAAACTTAGACTGTGGTAGAAGAGATGTAATGTTGTCTACCACTGAGAATAATGCATTGCAATTATAATTATCGTGCAATGAATTGAGCATTACATTTGCAGCCCTCGATAACAAGTTTTCCTTTTGACCCAAGGCTGATATTTTGACCTCGTGCTTGAAAGTGGGTAAACCTAGCTTGCACATTAAATCCGAGGTAATAAAAGAAGTTTGGCTTCCAGTGTCTAACAACCCTTTTGCAACAACAAAGGAACCATTTTCATCATAAATTTTTACCTTTATAGTAGGCAAGAGTACCATGTCAGAAGAAGCAGTGCTATTTTGACAACTTATTTGTTGTATTTGTTCTGAATGCAGTACTGTGTTATGAGATTTGCTTTTGCATATCCCACATTTAAAGAAAAACTTGCATTTATTGTTGTGAAGGTTAAGGCAAACCTTGCATAATTTATTATTGTCAACGAAATCTAGCTTTTCATGAATACTCAACAACTGAAACCTTTTGCACGAATATAACTTGTGATCGCTTGATTGACAAAACTTGCAAATTACATTAGACTCAATAACATGGTTGGTTACACGATTTTGACTTTTAGAAAATGTATGTGAAGACTTACCTTCAGCTTGCTGGCTCTCTTCAAAACTTAAGGCCCTCCTTTCTAAAAATTCAAAGAATTCGTTGACAGAGGGCAATTTTGATTGTTCTCTGTCAGTGTAGTATGCTCTGCAAGAATAAGTATCAAGTTTCCTAATTAAAATTGTCACAATCACCATATCCCAATGTTCGACATTTTGCCCTAAGCCTTGAAGTGCTCCTATTTGTTGACGTGCCTGTGACACAAGCTGTCTTAAGTTTTGACAAGTACCCTTTGAAATTGGCTGTAGATCTAACATAATATTTAAATGATGCGTTATAAGAATACATTTGTTATCATATCTATTATTTAACAAAATCAATGCTTGATCATAGGATTCATTTACTAATGGTAAACCTTCTATCAGCATTAGAGCGTCATCCTTTAAATATTTGCGTAGATAAAATAGCTTTTGCACTGGAGCTAGATTCTTGTCACTGCCAATCACTGCTAAAAACATATCGATGAACGACTTGTATTGAACAATGTCTCTGCCGTCAAATCCAGAAATTTCAAGCTGAGGTAATTTTCGCGATATTCCATGTTCCGGTTGTTGTTTAGGATCCTTTTCTGATGTCGAAGGAGCACGCGACGAATTCAAGACCTTCTGCAGCGAACTAATAGCTTGGAAACATTGTTCTTCTACTTCATCTTGCTGGAAGCTTTCATCATCACAATCGCCTTGCAGTAGTTGCAGATCTAACTGTTGGTCTCGATAAAGAAGTAAGGTGTCTTGAAGACTTTGAATTCTTATTTTAACCGTTTCGCAGTCTGTCAAAACTTGTTCTGATTGTTCAGTGGCAAATTTTTTGGCGCGAGTGATTTGACCTTTAAATTGCCCGATTTTAGCTTTTAGCTTCCTTATTTGAGCCATGTCGTCGCCTAAGGCTGGTTGTGGTCCCATCATTTTGGGTTCTTGATACGCAATTTAAGCAAACTTGTAATATGCAAGATTGTTTGTTATTGTTTTGATGTTGTTGTTGACAATTGTTGACAGCTTTAATTTGACAGAAGTGTAAACATAAAAGTTCTGGCCGAGTGAAGATAATTCGCACTCTTTTGCACTTCTGTAGCTGTTATATATTGCTCTCGCCTCTGCGTCATATGCGTAGCTACCTTTTTTGTCTTTGTCACACTCGATGAATGCGAAGTATTGTTGTCTCTTTCGATTTCGTGAATTCGCAAAAACTACCACGGCCGGCGAAATTCGCAAACGAAATATCACTAAAAATACTGAGAAATTTGCTGAGAAAACATTAGACGTGAAGAATCACACCCCGATTATTGTTTCGGCACCATTTATGTTCGGGATAGAACATAAAAACTATTAAATTGGATTAATTTTCTTTATTCGGCTTTTACACATGACAGCAAATATGACGAAGAGAATTATCATAGACAAACCCTTTCTTATATTGCTATGTTTCTTTTTAATTTAAACAATCGGTGTTCAATTCAGTACCTCAAGTACTTGAATTTGAACTAGATCAATATACGAGTAGGAGCAAACAAAGACAGAATTTCCTATATATGCCTACATAAACAACATACGGCATACGTCTCGTACATTCGATTTGTATTCAGAGTTCGTTAACTCACCCCGCAATGATTACCCTAAGGCGAACACGTCTTCGAACTAATGTACGGAGTAGCTGCAGCTAAGTGGTACATATAACCGAAGGCTTACTAAAGACGCTGATTAATTTAGCGCCTTAATTTTTTTGGGTTACGAAAGGAATAAAACCTTTTTATACATAACCAACACGGACGTATAATAATTATACGTCTGTGGTCGGACACAGTGTTTAAAAATTGGTACGCAAGCAAAGCTGATACAGGAGGTGACATGTTGTTTGTGGACTGCTTTTGCGGTCCTCATTGCCTAGTCTCTGACTAACCCTTCGGGGATAATAGTCGCGATTATAATAATATATGAAGCTTTTAAATACAAAGAACGACTTTACAGACTTTCGGTCGAATTATATGCAGTTTGTATATGGAACTGTTTTTTTCACAATTTCAGTTGTTTACAGAAATGAATAATCATTTTATCTGTTATTTAGCCTTACTAGAGTTAGAAATTTGACCTAATTTATATGGAGCTTAAGTCAAATTTCTAAATAATTTCCAGTGGGTCGTCTCCACCTACGATAATTTTTCATTTCAGCCGCCCGACGTCTTCTACTACGAAAATAATTAAATCTGCGCCAACATCCATAGAACTTGAAATTGTGTTAGAACTGTGGCCACGGCCGCAACCGAGCGAGTGAAACAATATTCGGCGGCAGCGGCCGACGGCGGGCGGCGTAACCGAATTGCTGTTATTCCTTAATCATTTCTTTTGTGGTTGCAAAAGTATTTTGATTGCATCATTTACAGAGCCGTTTGGTACAGCGGCTCAGAATAACAACCCCTCTCTCTCTCTTGCCTTAGGTGTTGTATAAGGTGACTAATGCACTCCATGCTCACCACGTCTCACGTTGTGCACATGTGCAGTTGCACTTCGTTGGCAGAGGACTGCCTTTGCTGTCCTCATTGCCTATACTCTCCAATTAACCCTTTCTGAATAATAGTCATGAAAATATGTATGTATGTATCAATTAAAGGTAAACGGATGTGGTGTTGAAGGAGAGTGAGAGAGTGCTAAGTTTCAGATAGATGATGACTTCGAGGACGCGAAATAAAAGGAAAGCTATGTTTTATTGCGTTTTGTAAGTTAGGTACTGGTAATTTTCCATGAAAAATTAAAATGTGGAAACAATCTGCAGGAGGCATAGAACTTTTAGCGTTACCCAGGTCAAGATAAAAGTTTAGTTACTTGAAAGTTGAAAATTCTACACAACGTTTACATACATACCTATATATAATCACGACTATTATCCCCGAAGAGGTAGTCAGAGACTAGGCAATGAGGACAGCAAAGGCAGTCCTCTGCCATAGTCCACTTTACAGCGAATAGCGACTGCACATGTGCTCAGTTAAGTTAATGACCGTTGTTAGGTAATTTTGTTTTATTTATTTCTGTGTAAAACTTATTAGCTTATTTAAAAAAAACTTATTATTATTTATTTATGTCTTTATATTAGATTGTAATTTAGCGTTTAAGGAACCTGTTATATTCATTTATGTTTCGATTTATACTAAACTTAGACTAAACCCACATTTGCCTGAAAAACAGGGTTTACCTAGCTCAGGCAACAGAATTTAATCTACTTTAGATTATTAGTTAAGAGCTCTTTATAAACTATAGATGTAAGCGTATTTAAATAAAGATATTATGATTATTATGATTATATTATGATTATTAATATTAATATCAGCGTGACAGCTGGTGTGCCCATCACCGCTCTATGCTGTTGGATGTATGTGCAGTCTTTAGTCCGTTAGTCGCCTATTACGACACCCAAGAATAGGGAGGTGGTGGTAGTATTCTTTCACTGCTACGCAACACGGTATCGTTTATAAATCATACATTTTAATTAACGAGTTTCCATCGTTACTACCTGTGTTATGTAGAAAGGAGATTGAATAGCGCAGTAGGTACTGAATTATCGTTATTTCGTATTAGTCTTTCTTCAAAGGATGTTATTATTATTTAATCTTCATTGCACAATATTAGAGAAAATTAAAAGTGAAAAACCTTTCTATAAAACAAGCTTTTATTTAAATGCGCTAAAAAGAAAAAATAAACTTTTACTTTAAAACTTTTACTATCAACTTATAACGTCATTACACAATCTAGATGATATAAAAGGTTGTCGCGAGATTTAAGTAAGTAAGTACTCGTATTTTCTTAGATTGTCTTAAAAATTTTAAAAGTTAAAATCAATCACATCTGGTTATTTAATTTACTTTTTTTTTATACTAAGCCCGGCAAATGACCCACTCCACCTGATGTTAAGTGGAAATGAGGTCCAGGCGCGAGGACAACTGGTGCAGCGTAAGAGACGTAGCATCAGTCATCCTCACTCTGCCGGCCCACAAAGTGCTTCTTCACGCCTCGTTTGAAGGACCCTATGTCATAGGTAGGAAGGAATACGTGTGCTGGCAAGCTATTCCATCTTTTGGAAGTGCGGCAAAGAAACGAGTTACCAAATTTCTTTGTGCGTGATGGAATGTTAGAGACTGTAAATTGGTGACTCCGGAGAGCAGCACGCGTACTCCTATGGAGGAAGGGAGAAGGAGGGATGAGGTCAAAGAGTTCTTCAGAGCACTCGCCATGGTATAAACGTTAAAAGACGCTGAGTGACGCAATATCTCTACGCAATTGCAAAGGCTCGAGAGTTTTAGTGACCTCCGCATTGCCGATAATGCGCACAGCGCGGCGCTGCAATCTGTCCAAGGCATCGAGAAGGTACTTTGCGGAGCCGTCCCAAAGGTGAGAGCAATACTCCACGCAAGACCGCACCTGTGTCTTGTATAATAGACACAACTGATCAGGCGTGAAGAATCGCCGCACCTTGTTCAGGACACCGAGTTTGCGTGAGGCATTTTTAATCACGGTTTCGATGTAGTTCTTTTGGTTCAGATCGCAGCGGATATCCATACCGAGCATGTTAATACTGCTCTGCAGGCCTAGAGATGCACCCTGAAGAGATGGAAGGGGAAGGAATGGCGACTTTTTCACTGTGAACGCGCACACCTGTGTTTTCTTGGCATTGAACTCCACCAGATAATCGAAGCCCCATTTAGAAATGAGGTCCAACACCCGATCAAGTTCAATGATAAGATTTGCTCGCTTCATTTCGGTGTCTACCCGTCCAGCCGTTGGCTACCCGTTATATCCCCCATGCACTGTGCTATCATCTGCATAGCAATGAATGTTTCCAAGAGGAAGCATGTCATTGATATGCAGAAGGAACAGCGTGGGGTGATAGAACGGAGCCTTGGGGAATACCAGCGTTCACTGACATGAACCGCGAAGCGCATCCATCTGAAAGGGCACGGATTCTACGCTCATGCAGGAAGCTAGCAATCCAGGTACAGAACTGAGCGGGCAAACCGTATGCCGGGAGCTTGGAGAGAAGAGCTTTGTGCCAGACCCGATCAAAAGCCTAGGCTATGTCAAGGCTAACTGCCAGTGACTCGCCACGCTTGTCAATAGCCTCACCCCAGAGATGTGTGACGTACGCTAGAAGATCACCCGTTGACCGTTTTGGCCGAAACCCATATTGACGATCGTGAATTAGGGAGTGATCTTCTAGGTATCGAATAAGCTGTTTGTTCAATATTCGTTCTAGGATCTTACACAACACCGAAGTTACGGCTATAGGGCGGTAATTAGTCGGATCTGACCGATCTCCTTTTTTAGGGATCGGTTGCACATTAGCTTCTCTCCAAGATTCCGGCACACAACCCGAAGAGAGCGAGAGACGGTACAGACGCGTTAACACAGGGGACAACTCCGCTGCACACATTTTCAGGACTATTGCTGGGATGCCATCAGGACCGTTAGCTATCCGGACATCGATTGACTGCAGTTCCGCACGGACATCACACTGCCTGATTTTAATATCAGACATTGTGTGGCCACAGTGAGGAATTGAGGGTGGCTGTGCATCACAGTCATCGATCCGGGAGTTAGCCGCAAAGAGTTTGGCCAGGAGATCGACCTTTTCCTGCGGCTTGTGAGCTAAAGTTCCGTCAAGACATCTCAGTGGTGGCAGCGAGGGTTGGCAGAAGTTGGATTGCACGGCTTTGGCCAGACGCCAGTAGCTACGGCTGCCCGTAGGATGCGTCAGGAGTTCTTGGCCTACTCGTGCAACGCGCTGGGCATCCGCTCTAATGTAGGCCCTCTTACACAACTTGGTGGCATTACTATAGGCTGCTTTTAGCGAGCGAGTTTCGGGATCCCCGTGAGCTTTACCTCTGATCCAAGCGCGGTATGCCGTCTGTTTGCTCTCAACAGCGCTGGCACACTCGCGATTGAACGAGCGGTTGCGTCTGCCTTTGCTGATGACATAGGAGTGTGGAATATAGTATTCCATTCCTAATACTATCTCATCAGCAACGGCAGTGGTGCTAGCGGTCGGGTCCTTCCCACTAAAGCAGCGCTGCCTCCAAGGGACGGATGCAAAATACTCCCGCATACCGTCCCAGTCTGCCGACGCGTAGTACCAAATCTGGCGTTTCGAAACCGCTGTTGGCGGGCGCGATGCCAAGGGCACTGTGCTGAATATCAAACAGTGAACCGAGGAACCTAAAGGAGCTCGAATCTCCACCCTGTATCCAGCTGGGCGACTCGTCAGCAGAAGGTCGAGTAAGGAGGGCGCATGGCCAACTATGTCTGGGATCCTGGTGGGCTGGTTCACCAGTTTCGTCAGGTCATGCGTGAGAGCGAATGCGTGGGCAGTTCTACCAGCATGGTCTGTTTTTGAGGAACCTAACCACAACTCATGGTGGGTGTTGAAGTCCCCCAAAAACACCAGTTCCGCCGATGGAAACCGCTCCTGCGCTCCATCTGCTACCCGACTAAGATGTTCAATTAGTCGAGTTGTCTCCATGTCGCCGTTATGGGATCGGTAGACGCAAACGTAGACACGGCAATGAGAGCCTAAGTCGACGTGTACCACTAGGAGGGAGAAGGAAGGGTCCTCCAGACAGCGCAGACGGCGACAGCAAACATCCGCCCGAACGAATAAGCAAACTCCGGCTTTGGCTTTGAAGGATTCTTTAAGCACAAAGCCGGGATAGTTCAGGTAGGTGGTGTCAGCTGGGCGGATTATTTGCGTCTCCGTCAGGAACAACATTGCTGGCCGTGCCGTCTCAAGATGGTGGTGGACGGCATTGAGGTTTGCATGGAGTCCGCGGATGTTAGCGAACTCCACCTCAAACGGTAAGGTTGTGGTGGGGGTGTGCACCGCTGTAGTACCAGTTTTGTTGTTAGGCGCTGTCATTTTAGGAGTGGAAAGAGATAAGATAAGATAAGATAAATATACTTTATTGTACACCACAAGAAAAACATTTTTGACAACAAACAAAAATACAACTATATATAAGTAGACGTACAAATGGCGGTCTTATCACTAAAAGTGATTTCTTCCAGACAACCTTTGGATGGACAAGATTGATTTAAAATTAAAAGTGGGCTTGTAGTGCATCATGGATATTATTATAATAATTAATATATAATAGTAAGACTAATGTTTAATAAGTATAATATAATAAAATACTTAAATAAATACATACATATTATATACATACTCATATATACATATACACATCCATCATAAATATATTTAAATACACATATATATATTATATAATTAGAAATAAATAGCATCTAAACTACATAATGTAGCGATCTTACTAAACGGGTGGCTATAAGGACAAGTAATAATCATTGACCAGTTTCTTGAAAATCGGTAGCGTTTTGGCCATTTTGATTGTCAAAGGCAAAGAGAGAGGCGTGAATCGAGAAAATGATGCCGCGATGCGAATGGTCAAAGTGTGGTGGCCTTTTCCCCAGGAATTTGCCCACAGACGAGTATTATTAACCTGCCGAACGGAAGGGCCCCCGAACCCCCCCGGGAATGGCCGCCGGGACCCCACCTTCCGGTCACCAACCGGCACGACGGACCACCCCGAGATTATGCGTGGCATGGTGAGGCAGCCTCACGAGCTGGTTAGACTCGCTTGGGCCCCTGTACTGTGCCACGGGCGGCCAGCGGGACAACCGTTTCTACGGGTCTCCCTGGTCGGCAGGTTAACGAAGTCCTCCTGGCACTGGTTTGACGGAAGCCTCCACAGACCAAATACATCGCAGCATCATCCTCTCGAGCTCTGGTTATACGCTGGCTGATCCCGAAACGCGACCGACAAGCAGTCACTTGACGGGTTTTACACCATGCGTACGGTGGTAACCAACCAGACGGGTCAAGCCCTACCACCAGTGGAGCAGATCATCGCTCGAAAGAGTCCGTTAACCTCTTACGACACCCACCGGACGGAGAGAGGGGCGGCGATTGGTATTCTTTCTCCGTCACCGCACGGATACTTGTTTATTTACACGTATTAGTTTAAAGTAAATCTCGCAAAAACCTTTTATATTATAAAAAAATGTGTAATGACGTTATAAGTTGATAGTAAAAGTTTTAAAGTAAAAGTTTATTTTTTTCTTTTTAGCGCATTTAAATAAAAGCTTGTTTTATAATAAAAAAGTTTTTTTTAATTTTTATTTATTTTTTACTTTTTATTTATCCCTGGACACGTTTTTCATCTGTTCATCTCACTGAATACAAATATTTATGTACCTATACAAAATTTATTCGCGTCCACCAAACCCCCACCACTCACCCACCACCCTTCAAAAACAGTCCACCCATTAAGACGAATCAAACTCGACGCGATTGTGTCGCTTAATTACTTAGTTACTATGACCACCTTCCAGCTCCGTCATCAGACCCTGGTTACCATCTAGCACCAAAGTACTCGTCAAAACGAGCCGAAACTCGATGGAGTTGTGTCGTTTCATTACAGAGTTCCTATGACCACCATCTAGCTCCATCATCAGACCCTGGGTACCCTTAAAAGACAAACTACTCGTCAAGACGATTCAAACGAGCCCAAACTCGATGAGGTTGTGTTGTTTCATTGCAAAGTTCCTATGGCCACCTTCCAGCTCCATCATCAAGTCAGCACCATGTCATCATAATGTTGCATTGTGACGCGATTTACACATGTATGCAAAATTTCAGCTCAATCGTTTACCGGAAAGTGGATCAAAATTGAGTTGCAAAATTCCAGAACATACATACCTACATGTGATGTGAAGTTATATAAAAGCTTTTAACTTTTATAAAAGTACAAAAGTCCTAATGCCAATAGTCAATCTTAGGGCTGGGCAGAAAGAGTTGTAGGCGGTAACAATAATTATCAAGTCAAGTCAAGTCAAAACATATTTATTCAATAAACTCAATTAATAAGTACTTTGAATCGTCCAAATCTTTTTTAACCTACCACCCATTCAGGACATATTTTTTTAACTGTGGCAAAGAATGGGCGCAAGAAACCACAGCGCACAAAAGCAACGACATTTACAAACAAAAAAAAGAGTATGTCGTTACCAGGTCACTACAAAATATGAATTTAAAAATAAAATAAAAATGATGCAATACAAAATTACAATACATACAATGTACGAGTAGTATCAATTAAAAAAAGACAATTAGAAATAGCTGTTGGAGTGCTTGGAGCATTTCAGATCCAAGCTGTTTTGTCTTCTGTGTAATCTGACACTTTATAATAAGCTTTTTTATAAAGCTTTTCTTTGATTTTGATTTTAAATTTATTAAGATCTAATTTCTGAATATCATTTGGTACTTTGTTGTAAAATCTTACACACAGACCTCTAAAAGAATTATTTATTTTATGGAGCCTAGTATAAGGTACTGCTAATTTGTTCTTACTTCTAGTGTTTACATTGTGAATATCACTGTTTTTTGAAAACATTCCAGTATTTTTATGAACATAAATCAAATTTTCATAAATGTATTGTGATGCAACTGTCATTATATTTATATTCTTAAATCTCTCTCTGAGAGACTCGCCAGCCTTTAGGTTATATATTGCTCGAATAGCCCTCTTCTGAAGCACAAAGATAGTTTGAATGTCGGCAGCATTTCCCCACAGTAAAATGCCGTACGACATTACACTATGAAAGTAACTGAAATAAACTAATCTGGATGTATCAACGTCAGTTAACTGACGGATCTTCATTACTGCATAAGCCGCAGAGCTAAGTCTATTCGACAATTTAGCTATATGTGGGCCCCACTGAAGCTTGGCATCTAACGTGATGCCTAGAAACACTGGTGTCCACAGGATTCACATTCTTATCTTTCATTTGTACACTAGTTGTTACTTGCTTAAGATTAGGCAATACAAATCTTACACATTTGGTTTTTCCCTCGTTTAATAACAAGTTATTTACACTAAACCAGTGAACAATCTTTGAGATCGCATTATTCACATCGTCATAATTTGGGTGTCATCGTTTCACTTTGAATAAAAGTGAAGTATCATCAGCAAACAATACTATCTCAAGACTGTCTTTTACAAAATAAGGTAAGTCATTAATATAAACCAAAAACAAGAATGGACCTAGTATTGAACCCTGCGGAACTTCCATTGTAACCACTGATCCCGGAGATCTTTTACCGTTAATGTCGACCTTCTGAATCCTGTTACTCAAGTATGAGATTAGAAGGCTCAAAGAAGCATCCCTAATTCCATAGTGGTTAAGCTTCCTGACCAAAGTTTCATCACAATCAAAACACAATCGAAATCCTTGGATAAATCACAAAATACCCCTAGGGCATCCTGTGATTCCTCCCAGGTATCAAATATTTGGATTAAAAGCTCAACACCGGCGTCAGTTGTTGAGCGACCCCTAGTAAAACTATACTGTTTACAATGTAAAAGTTTATTTCTATGAAAATGAATTTGAATTTGGTCTAGCATCAACTTTTCAAAAATTTTACTAAATGTGGGTAGCACAGAAATAGGTCTAAAATTAGAGGGGTCAGAAGTGCTACCTGATTTAAACAATGGAATTAATTTGCTATGTTTCATTAGGTCAGGAAAAACACCACAGTCAATGCATTCGTTAAATATGCAAGCTAAAACTGGAGCTATTGTCATAATTACTGATTTAGCGACATCCACGGAATTACCCCACATATCAGCAGTTTTCTTTTTATTGAGAGTGTTAAATGTTTTTAATATATCTGTCGGAAAAGAACTCTCTTGAGCGTTCCCTTGCGACTCAGACATGGCGGTAACCTAGTACGATTAGGGAATCGGGTCGTTAAATTACACAACGTTTTAACACGATTGATTTTAATTTCACAAAACCACTTTTGAATTTTACAGAAACCAAACTAAACAAATTAACGATTAAAACTAGCGAGGCAACGATTCGTCTGGGGCTGTGCGTGTGCACCGAACGCAAGTCTAGATTAAAGTGCCTTCCGCCCGGTGAAGCCGGCTCCGACGTTCCGTGAGCACGTGTCCGCCCCACTCTAGCGCCAACGGTCGATGCGGTAAACACGTGCTGTGCCTCGGAAGTAGTCAAATCAGCTTTCTTTTATCGTTTCGCCGACACGGCCTTCCTGACGCACGCACGTCCTCGTGCGTTACTCATCTGTAAACAGAGAAACCAAGCTTTATCATCACTTTCATTTAAGAATCAATCGCAACTCGAGGCTAAGCTGGTCAATACATAGCATACAAAACTTCATAATTCGAAACTCTCATCATATCTCATCTTAGTCATCTCATTATAACTCTCAAGAAGACAAAACAGGTATCAAGCTAGCACTCGCCACAGCTCCGCGCCACGCGCTGGGGACCGACACGCGTGTAGCGAGTGGCAGGCCAGCGGCTTGCGGCCAGCAGCGAGATGCTACTTAACGTACCTTCACCACCATTCACTGAGCCAGCTGGTTCCACGACCACCGCTCCACTCTCCATCTCACGGTGCACTTGCACCACAGTGTCGCCCACAGTACAATGATCAATCTCCATTTCACTTGCACTATCACTATTCGCCGACACGTCATCATCCTGCTCTAAAGCTTGATCACAAAGTACTTCCGCCATTTCTGTTAGCCCTTCTCGCCCTTCAGGTATCTTGCGTAAGCTTTCATGGGGGTATTTGTACTTTCTCTTAGAGCCGTCAACAGGTTGCAGTTCATAGCGGTCGTTCTCTAAGACTCCGATAACTTTAAAGGGACCCCTAAACTTCCTATCCAATTTCGTCTGATTTCGTTCGCAACACTTAAGAAACACGTAATCACCAGTTTTAAATGGCTTTATTTGTGCTCTACCTTTATTAAAACGCTTCGTGTCCGATTTTGCTACAAGTTCTATGTTAGTTGAGGCGTCGCTACGGATCTTACTAAGGTCAGCTCTACACTCAGAATTCTCATCAGGGAAGGCTATACTAGAAATTCCTAAAGGTTGTGATTTAATACCGAACATAAGCTCAGTTGGGGAATAACCAGTGACCCGACACCTGGTGCTATTTAATGCTAACTGTATTGCAGTAATAGTAAGTAGGTTTTTAAGTGTTTGCATAACTCTTTCGACCTGCCCATTCGCTCTACTCGCAGCAACCGCAATAACGTGAAGCTCTATATTATTTTCAGAACAAAAATTTCGAAAACTGCTACTTATATAGCAACGACCTTGGTCAGCTATAACGCGTTTAGGGGTACCGAACAAATTAATAGCCTCCTTTAATGAGTCTATGGCGCTGCTAGCATCCAAGCTCGTCGTCAACCGTAATAGCACATATTTAGTAAAAGCATCAATAATAACGCTTACATACTCCTTTTTAGAACTTTTTCCGCTTAGTTTTCCGCTCAAATCAATATGGATGGTGTGCCACGTGTAACCTCCCCACCCACCTATAATTTCTATACCTAAATCTAATGCCTTTCACACCTATATACCTAGCTACCTTATAATGCATACACACATCTTCGCCGCTTTTACCTTAACTTAACTTATTATCTAATTCTTAAACTATTTAACCTAATTTATCTACAATCTAATGGATGTGTTTGTATGATGATGAAACCTTAGCATAGCTTAATACTATTTGCAGTGAATTTCAGTCAAGCAATGTAATATTATAATAACTACTATTTTGGCCAGATCGTCTAGTGAACCCTTCGTTGTTAACCGCATTTAAGTAACTCAAGTTCTTTCGTGAAAGTTTAGTAATTGGCTTATCCCTGTGTTAAATTATTTTCTCCTGACCTAATTACCTACCAGTCTATAGATCATAACATAGATATGTGTAGCCTAGCAATGACTCCGTCTGAACTGTGACCTAAATCCTTCACTGCAGCTGCGGGGAAGATTTGTAACCACTCAGAGATAATCAGATGATAGCTTAGCTTGCAGATATTATTATTTATTAAAAGTAGCATGATACATAAGAAGTCTTGTGCAATTTACATGACATATTAGAGGATTCTGGTAATTTAATAGCCCCTCCCCGCTATTAGCATGCCGACCAGCTCATTGTATTATATCAGCCCTGACCAGATTGAATTTAACTTTAATTATTAGCTTGTGCCTTTAATTCTTTAAAACTGAGAATTTACATCTCTCCTCAAAATTTAATTTCATTTTACATTATGAACTATGTGTTAGCAATTTAAATTCTTATTATTCCACATAAATCAATAGAGTTTATCTCAAGGCTTGCTATCATCCAAATATCCTTTTCACATTAAGAACTTAATTATTCAATGCAATAACTTATATTCAGTTCTATAAAGGGTGGATAATTTAATCAAACGCCACTTCAGGCGGTGGCTAAGGTAGAATGCTATTAATACAGGTAAAATTACTTTTATTTACTCTTAGTATTTATTATACAGGTCTTATAAAGTTCCAATATAACTACATTGGATTGGCTGCATTGGCAGATTATCACATCTTAAGTTTATTAAAGGATGTTTAATTCATTCAATATCCTTGACTTTTAGGATGTGAACTTAAATAGAATACTATCATTTGAAGTAAATTACTTTGGGTTACTCTTAGTGTTCATTATACAGATCTTATAAAGTATAAGTACATCTCAAGTTTATTAAAAGATGTTTAATTTATTCAATATCCTTGACTTTTAGGAAGTGAACTTAAATAGAATACTATCATTTGAAGTAAATTACTTTGGGTTACTCTTAGTGTTCATTATACAGATTTATAAAGTATAAGTACATCTCAAGTTTATTGAAAGATGTTTAATTTATTCCATATCCTTGACTTTTAGGAAGTGAACTTAAATAGAATACTATCATTTGAAGTAAATTACTTTGGATTACTCTTAGTGTTCATTATACAGCTTTATAAAGTATAAGGACATCTCAAGTTTATTGAAAGATGTTTAATTCATTCCATATCCTTGACTTTTAGGAAGTGAACTTAAATAGAATACTATCATTTGAAGTAAATTACTTTGGGTTACTCTTAGTGTTTATTATACAGATTTATAAAGTATAAGTACATCTCAAGTTTATTGAAAGATGTTTAATTTATTCAATATTCTTGACTTTTAGGAAGTGAACTTAAGTTAATTATTTTTCCATTAACTTCCACCCCCTGTCTTTCAGACTGAGTGGTTAATTTGATAGACTACTAAATCATAGTTAGTATACTTTTAGTAGGTAGTAAATTAGGTAGTTAATTATCCCTGTTAATCATTAAATCAATTACATTTAGAAGTTATCTTTTACTCACTTTAATAAGTATAAATTAGACTGTACTAGGTATTAGTCTGATTGATTAGATTGTTCCCATCAAATATTTCTATGTTTCATATTATTAGAAGTAAGTACTTACATATCTTAAGAGGTCTCTGACCATTAAGGTGAATTCAAATGGTATTAGTGGATCATTATCAGGCTAATTAGCAGGTTGTTATCAATCAATTATTTCTATGGTTCAGATTATTAGAAGCTCATAGCTGACAATGTCTTCTTTCAACGACTTATCCTAGGTTCTAAACTGGTTTTAGTTGCTTAGTTTGTATCAGCTTATTTTTACTAATAGGTATCGGATGCAAACTTTCCATACTTTGAAGAGTGTAGCCATATGAGATCGTATCGCATCCCAGGGAAAGCTAAAAATGCCTGTTTGGTCATTTCAGTATTAGAAATCAAACATCACAGTACAGTTATGCTTATTTGCTATAACTTTTTAGTATTTTTCTTGTAATAGGAAACCAGTCTAGACTTTTAGGTATTCCAAGTAACGATGGTACAATATTATCATACTTCTGTTACTTATTTAAATTGAATAATTAATTGGTAACAACTTTAGGAAAACAATTAGAATTTTATCGGCCTGCGGTAACAGATTACTTGCCTAGCTAGGACCCACATCACTTCATCATAATTTTATCTAGCACTGTAACTTAATTACCCCTACCTAATTAGTCTGAATTAATCCGGCCTGGCCTCGCGGCTCAAGCACCCATCCTATGTACACACTGCGTGCAAATACCTTGCCCTCCCTTAACTAACAATATATATATCCGCCTACCTATAGATTCCTACAACTTTCCTCACTTGAAAATGCCTATATTTTGTCGAACTAACAGTCCCTTTTTGTGTACCTTGCAATCTAGGCCCAACCAACATTTAACTTAAATTCGTGATGTGTGGTGAGAGTCGCATTGCCCCTGAAAGCAACTAACTCCTAAATGTTCTATCAGTCGAGCCAGTATACTCAGTGTGTTATTTTCCTATCACTACACTGTATGTACGGAGGTAGACTCGAAATTGGACTGGGTCATACGTGTCTACCTCCAGCTAAATGGTGTCTGACCTATCTTCAACTTTCACTAGGGAGACAACTGTCTCTCCCCCATTACTCCGTCGAAGATAGTGTATTGTTTAGCGTTATAATATAAAACGCCGATCTTATTAAATACAATCAAAGATCATCCAGACCGAAGTCTGTTGAAAGGTACATAGGTTTTCATTGCCACCGTTACGCGTTTCCGCCGATGTACCCCGGAATACTTCATTTCGTTAACGGATTCGAGTTGCGATCGCAATAGTTTTACTTTATTAATCACTTTCAATTTCACAAATCTTAATTAATATCGCAGCTCGAATATCACTTAGCGCACTATCAAAGCTCGGACGCTATTTTTCCCGTATGAGTAGTACCGCACTCTTAAGTTGGACCGCACCGCCGACGTCCCAAAATTGAATGCCCGCCAATTTTCCGCCCTTTTCCCAAGCGTCTTAACTTTCGCGCCATGCGCGCCTAACATTCCCCCGCGCGAGTCCGCTTTTCCTCCCTTCAACCAATCCCTAGCTGTTTTTCGATGCGCCTCGCCTTCGCGTCGCTTAATATTTGTTATACGCGAACTTCGCGTTGCGCCACGTGGAGATATCATCCGACCTCTCTTTCTATCTTTTTCTCAACCTCTCGCTCGCTCATTGCCGCCTTCGCCGCGCAATTCTAAAATTTTTCCATAATCTAACCAAATCTCGTCCGACAGCCAATATTACATCTTTGAATATCTAAATGTAGCCTTCTATTAACAATTCCCTCTCAATAATCCTCCACTTAAGCCAATAATCCTATATTTTGGGAAATTATCAAAAAGTTCCGTATTCCGACCATAGATGGCGTCCGCCCGTAGGTGAACCACTTTCCCGACCCCAGAGCAGTCCCCGCGAAATTCAAAATAAAAATAAGCTCCTAGTCAAGCTCACAACCTTATGACTTCCGCTAGACGCCGCCTACGTCGCAAGGGACGCGCAGAGCAGTCCCCGCGAAATTCAAAATAAAGAAGTCAAACTAGCAACCTTATGCGAAGCTCAAGTAAATAACTCACGCTAGATGGCACCTATGTCGCAAGGAGCACACAGAGCAGTCCCCGCGAAGTTCAAACTAAAGATAAAGCGTTAGACCACGGACCATTATTCTGAACTAGTTTATTATTCCCTTTTTCATGCTTATTATATTAATGGTGCTACGCATTAATATTTATGTTAGTGCTACTCCCACACATTCCTTACTAACGGACGGATACCATTCATTCTGTACCGTTACACACGGAACAGACACTTTAGGTATAGAATGCAACTGAATAGGTTGAGCACCTGAAGTTCCTTTACAAGCTCTACAAACTAAACACGCATCTATAAACTTTTTGACAGCCTTTGCCATACCAGGAAACCAATATAAATCAAACAATTTGTCTAAAGTCTTGTCATAACCGAGATGTTTTATAGACGAGTGTACATGGCTTATAAGGGACCACACCAAAGACCGAGGCACAATAGGTAGCCATACTGATCTCTTATTACGTTGGACTTTTCTATACAAAACGCCCTTCCTAACATCATAAGATTGGGCAACTTCTCGCGGTAGGTCGCCAACTTTCCACTTGTCCATAATATCCACTAACTCACTATCACGCTGCTGCTCCACAGCCAACCAAGCTTCAACTTTAAGACTTGGACTTCCTTTTTCGAAACGACATCAATGTTCTTGCTATCGGAATCGGAGTGAGGTAATGGATTTCTGGACAGAAAGTCTACGTGCGACATATGACGACCCTCCCTATATTCAACTTTAAAATCGTAACTTTGTAATATGGCCCACCACCTGTGTACGCGAGGAGTAAGGTCCTTTTTCGTGCTAGATGATTTTAGCGCATTACAGTCAGTGCGAACAGTAAAGTGGCGGCCATATAAATAGTGTCTGAAATGCTCTACAGCGCGTACCACCGCTAGAGTTTCCAACTCATAGGAGTGATAGCGCGACTCGGCGGTGGAAGTGCGGCGGCTATAATACGCTACAACGTGCTGCGCGCGCCCATACCGTTGGATTAAGATTGCACCGTAGCCTTGCGCACTTGCATCAGTATGCAGCTCTATATCTTTATCCGGATTGAATATAGCCAGTACCGGTTCCGACGTCAGGATTTCTACAACGCGCCTATGTATTTCGCTATGCTGTTTAGTCCAACTGATGTTACCTTTATGTTGCGTAAGTGGATATAATGGAGCCATAAGTAATGAGAAATTAGGAATAAACTGCCTAAAATAAGACGCGAGACCAATAAACTGACGAACTTGAGAAGCCGTGCGAGGTGCCGGGATCTCTACTAAAGCTTGCACTTTATTAGGATTGGGCTTGATAGATCCAGATTTTATCTCATAGCCTAACTAAGAGATTTCTTGTTTAAGAAATTTACACTTTTTCAAGTTTAAAGAGAACCCAGCCCGCGCAAGTGCATCGAGAGTCAATTTGAGACGTTCCAATCCTTGCTCTATCGTTGTTGATGGAATACAGACATCGTCGATGTAAATAAGGGCAAAGCCACACTCTTTCAATGCATTTTGAATGGATCTTTGGAAAACAGATGGCGCATTTTTGAGTCCGAAAGGCATGGCAACGTACTTAAATTGTCCGTCAGGAGTAACGAACGCTGTACGTTCAACAGAAGTCGACTCTACAGCAATACAGTGGAATCCAGATGTCATATCAAGTGACGTAAAGTATTTAGCACCATGTAGCATCAATTTGGTCACTAATCCGGGGCAATGGAAAGTTATCGCTGCGCGTATTTGAGTTAAGCTCCCTATAATCTACCACCATGCGGTCGCTACCGTCCTTTTTCTTTACCAACAAGATGGGGCTGGAGAAAGGAGAGTTGCTCTCGCGAATGACACCGGCATCTAGTAACTCTGAAACCTTATCCTTCACTACTTGTCGTTCACTAGCCGATAACCTGTATGGTCGGCGTTGAACAATTTTATTAGGGTCAATCAGATCTATTGTCATTTCTCCTGTAGTGACGCGCTTTGTTGGGGTACCCTCCACAAAATTCTCAGAATATGAACAAAGTAATGATAAAAGGGAACTTTTAGCGTTACCCTCTAAATCCGTATCTATTTGAGACTCTGGTATGGTAAGTACACAAGATACAAACTGAGAAAACTTAGACTTAAAGAAATTGACGCCATTTGCACCAAGCTCTACATACACCCCCATGTCAATAATATCGCGGCCGAGAAGGATGGGTTCGATTAGGGCGGAGTCATCGACAATGTGAAATAAGACTTTCAAAGTTAATCCTTGAACGTTAATAAGACTCCTTAATTGCTTAGTGCACTTTATGTCAGAGTTACCTATACCCACTAATACCAAAGTATCATTCAGGGTTGCCCCATTTAATTTTTCTGCAAGACCACATTTTATCAGAGAACACTCGGATCCAGAGTCAAAAAGAAAACGACAACTCTTACCTGCAACTTGCAGCTCACCAGTAACCGCCCGCTTGCCGCAGAGTTTGACCTCTTTCGTTGGGCCTTGTTTGGTCTCCCGGAGGGCGGCAGCAGCCGCGCAGGCGCTCGCTACGTGCCCCTGCTTTCCACAGGCGTAGCACGTCACGGGGCGCCTCTCTTCGTAGCGTAAGGGCGCTGCCGTCGATGTCACTGGTTTATTTTTGTACACCTGGGAACTTGCATCAGGATTTTTAGGACAAGTAATGATTTTGTGACCTATGTCACCACAGCGATAGCATGTGCCATTAAAATTAGAAGTAACCGAGCGCTGGTTACTAAATCGGGGGCGTTTATTTTCAATATAGGTAGTTGTATCATCATTTTGTCGCTTCAATGTTACTCCACGTAATATGCGGCATAACTGTGTTTTTGAGGTTATGGTATGAGCATTTAATTCGCGTCTTAAGCTCTGTTCAGAGTTTGACAAAATAGACACAGCAAAACCCGTAATCACCTCGTCATTAAATTCGACCTTAGGAATAGATTCAATCATATGCCAAAGACGCATTCCAGCGTCAGCGGCGGTTTCTTTATCTTGTACTTTAAATTTGATGACGCGTTCAAAATAATCTTGGATAAGTAAGGGCTTTGCAAACTTTGCGATTAGAGTGGTTTTCACATTTTCCCACGTTAAACAATCAGGTTGAATCTTAGTTAAGCACGTGGCTGCTTGTCCACGCAAAGCCTGCATAAGCGGTAATAATAAGTCGGTACCTTTGATATCCTTTTGTTTTATAATCATCTCAGTTATACTACACTAGCCTTCGATGTCAGCCTCAGGATCGTCAGGGTCGAATTTGATAAGCACCACTGGAGTAGGCGCCGAAAAGCCGCTAGCCATGCCATTCGCAAGCCCACGCAACAATTGCAACAACGTGGCAGCCTCGCCTGCGCCGACACTTTCACTATGGCCCGCACTCGCGACACCGGCCGCACGATCAGGATTATTCACGTTTTGTTCACTCATGACACCGCCACCAGAGCGTTCCTGGGTCCCGTATCCAACTTCTGATGTCGGAAAAGAACTCTCTTGAGCGTTCCCTTGCGACTCAGACATGGCGGTAACCTAGTACGATTAGGGAATCGGGTCGTTAAATTACACAACGTTTTAACACGATTGATTTTAATTTCACAAAACCACTTTTGAATTTTACAGAAACCAAACTAAACAAATTAACGATTAAAACTAGCGAGGCAACGATTCGTCTGGAGCTGTGCGTGTGCACCGAACGCAAATCTAGATTAAAGTGCCTTCCGCCCGGTGAAGCCGGCTCCGACTTTCCGTGAGCACGTGTCCGCCCCACTATAGCGCCAACGGTCGATGCGGTAAACACGTGATGTGCCTCGGAGGTAGTCAAATCAGCGTTCTTTTATCGTTTCGCCGACATATCTATAACACAAATTTTTTGAAAACTGAAATTAATTTCACAATCTTTAACATTCTCCTTCAAAACAGATTCAGCTACAGTGGGGGAGGAAATCAAGGCTTTTGTAGTTGAAACTGGAATGTCAGTAAAAAACCTCTCAAATGCTGCAGCAACATCAGTATCAGAAGTCAAGGTTTTATTATCACAATTTAAATTGTACTCATTATTACGACTTTTGACCTTTCCTGTTTCACTATTTATAATATTCCATGTCATTTTTATTTTGTCATTACTATTCTTAATCTTAGAACTCAGATAGTTTAGCTTGGCTAATCGGCATACTCTTTTAAATAACTTTGAATAATTTTTAACATATAATTTGAAGTCGTCGCTGGTGTTATAGTTGCGTTCACCATAAAGTTCATAAAGGCGTTTCCTACTTTTGTGAATACCAATTGTAGCCCATTCATTAAAAGATGCAGTACCACTAACCGAGATCTTTTTTGGAACAAAAGATTTATTGAATTCTGAACAATATATGTTAAAACAATCATTATAAAAGACATCAGGGTTGTCATTGTATTCTAAATAATTTAATTTTGTATCTAGATTGCTTTTAAAGCGTTCCAACCGACCTGCAGTTTTTGGCACAACAGTGATATTCTTTTTCATCACTTGCTTACGCTGGTGTGGAAAGCTGACCATTTGGCCACAATGATCCAGGTTATTAATAATTTGCTTAGCCAGTGGTTTTACATTTGTTTAAATGTTATCAATACAGGTGGCCGAAGTGGCAGTTATTCTTGTCGGCTCCAAAAATAAATTATTCAAATTGTATGATAGAAATAAGTTTTTAATTTTAGTTGACAATGTGGAGTTTTCTAGCAAATTTATATTAAAATCACCGCAAACAATTATTGTTTTACCTACATTGCGGACCTTACGCAATGTCTCATCCATAACTTTTTCAAAAAGATCATACAATGCTGAAGGAGGTCTGTATACACTTATCACAACAAACTGCTTCAACTCCACACAAGCTATTTCTATTGTTCGCTCAACCGAGAGGCTCACTATGTCTTTGCGTTCTTTTAATTTAAACTTTTTACTAACAATAATTAAGGAGCCACCGTGTATTGCATTTCCTCGACCGAACGAACTTCCTACCAAATGATTCTTAAAATTGAACATGAACTGATGGTCTCTAAGCCAGTGCTCGGTAATGCAAAGAATATCAATATTATTACAGTTCATGAACAATTCAATCTCTAAATCTTTGCCCATCATTCCTTGGATGTTCTGGTGAACAATGTTCAAAGTTTCTACATTTTTTAAATTTAATGATTGACCGGGGCTTTTTATAAAGCTATTTTTACATTGATTTAATTTTATTTTATTTACAAACATTTTGCAAGAGAGTTCCTCTTTTGTCTTATAATTTAATTCCAATATTTTGCTAGAGGTGTCCTCTATTGTCTTATAATCTAATTTAAATTATTTGGAACATATTCCAAAGTCTGAATTGGCATGTCAGTATGTTGCAGCTCAATAGAAGCCGCTGAGCTAGCCATGTTATTGGCTAAATACTTAAAATAAAATGATAGCGAATTTGCTATCTGTCGCTTAAAATAAGTCTTAAGATAATATTTATCTTTTGTCAATATAAAATTATTATCTAATAATTTATTTATGTCTATTAATTCTACTTTTTTTTCATAGAAAGCCATTGTATTCAATGTCAAATTAAGCTTAAATCTTTAATTATTTTCATCGTGTGGCAAGTTTTTACTGTAAGGAAGTGTGAACATTATAATTTTTGGAATATTTAAAGAAAGTAATTTTTCATAAAAGTTAACTAATATCTTTTTGTTCACATTTCCCCTTTTCCCAATTAAAATAATAACAGTTTCTACATTATTAAGGTCATGTGAAATCAATTTTTTCATTATATCATGGTATGTCAAACCAGGCATACAATAATTTAAGACAGTTTGCCCCTCAGTGTTTAAAAATTGACCCAACCCTCTTCCAATTTCATCACTAAACATTAGAGTGCTACTTTTAGTACATTTATTGTCTTTTTGGTAAGAAATATTGGAATTCAAACTGGACAAACCATGGCATAGCTGCTTAGGAGGTGAGGGATCACACACTGGTATGGACATGGAATGCTCCGAGGCAGCCAGGCCTGCCGCCAGGGATTGCCTAGACTGATTATCAAAGTTCTCAGTCCGAGAACTATCCAAAAGGTTATTTAGGGCCAGTATGTATTCCCCAATCTCCTTCTTTGAGGACTCATACCTAGTAGTCATACTTGTTAATGACTCCTGCAAACTAGTTAACTTATAATTTAATTTTTCAATTTCAATGTCATATTTTAATTTATTGTTTTCTAATAATGATGAACACTCATTTAATTTATTAACTAATTGTAATCTTTCTTTAATTAATGTTACATTTTTCTTCATACAGACTTTTTTTTTCATTAAAAGTTGAGTTTTCTTAATACATTTATTTAATTTAATTTTTTTTTTTAATTTATTTCTGCTACATTTAACAGGCTGGATAGTGGCACTGGAATAAATACTATCCTCCTTTGTTAAGTCAATTGTTACCAAAGGATTAATATTAAATCAAGCAGAAACTATTTCAGGCGCACAGCTAACTAACTCATCGAACAGACTTTGGTTCTGTATGGCAGTTACTTGTAATTTGTCACATTCTAGAGTACTTATACTACAATTAGCCTCATGTAACTGCCTTTCCAACCCAGAGATACGCACAAGGGCCTGCTCATACTCATCCCTGCATTGGTCGAACCAGTCTACTAACAACTGAAGCTTGTCCCGTTCCTCATTAATACAATTACACTCAGAATGTAATGAAGACATCTCTTTTTTCAATTTATTGTTTCTATCCTGTAAGTCCAACATTTCCTTTTCATTGTCATCTCTTTCCCTATTCAATTGTTTGATTAACTCCTTGGATGCCTTCAATTCCTGCAAAGCCAGGTGGAGCTTAGACTCTTCCTGACGAGCCAAGGCCTTTCTAGTACCAGTATACATTTTGAATTGATAAAATGTTTAATGTACTTATAGCAATTAGAACCAGGGAGATACTCAACCAATGTTATAAAGTTAACTGAAATTTAAAAAAAAAGAGAAGTACCCTTTTTAGCAAATAAAATGAAGGTGTACTTAACTAAAATGTTCTCGTTAAAAGTATGTTTATTTAGAATGCATAAATAATGATAAAAATACTACCTTGTAAAGAGAAAACAATGAAATAACACAATAATTACCAACAACAATTCGAATAATGAACTGTCATTCGCCGATTCGATTGAAGTTTTATGATTCACAATAAGTAGCACTTAGAGACACAAAAAACACTTTGTTAAACGTTTAGTTGTGCAATATCAGGTGAATAATTGAAAGGGGGTCAATATTTACATCGAAAAATAATAAATTTGTTAAAATTCACGGGAGCAAACTTAGAACAGCTGTTAGCAGAAATGCTGCCACACGAAAAAAGACATAGACATATAAACTGTTATGTTCAAATATTATTAAATTGGGTGTTTCCTGTTTCGTAGAAAAAGCTTCAGGTCCTACCACAGAACAAAATAAAGAGGTCTCTTCTACTTTGTGGGTGAGAGAAGTCTACTCCCAACAGTGTGACATATAGGAGTTATCACCATAGGGACTGCGACAGAAGATACTTATAACAATATAATTATATCATGATATAACCATATTATTATAAGAACATACTCAGCTTAACTTCTATCTTTATTACTCGGAATTCCTCGTCGGCTTACGACTTTTAATGGAAACTATAAAGTTCTTAAAACTACTTGCAAAGCTATGTCCAAAGTTTGAACAAACACACCAAGTGTTTTATGAGTTGCCGACCTGTCAAAGAGTCAGTGTAATGTTCCTTTACGGGCAATCTGCAATAAGCGCCTTTGGCCAGAGGCGAGATTGCGTCTGTACTGTTTTCCCTTTAGCCCTTTGTAGCGCAAACGTCAAAAGTTAACACAAACACACACACTCAAAGTGAATCTATTTTAGTACTTAATCATACTTAACCGTGTCGCATAGCGGTGAAATAATACTACCACCCCCCTCCCTTCCCTTGGCTGTCATAAAAGGCGACTAACGGACTAAAGACTACACGTACGATACTTGCTGAAAAGTGGACAATTGTAGAGGACTGCTTTTGCTGTCCTCATTGCCTAGTCTCTAATTATCCCCTCACTCAATATATGTGTACTCGTATGTATGTATTTTATACATTTTCGTGAAATAATTAATTCCTCTAAGAATAGGAAAATGGGCGCGGCAAGCCGAAGCCTCGTGTTTTGAAGGGTTTAGTTCGTCGTTCAGTGACTTCTTGTGAAAAGTAAAGATCACTTTTCCATTTGAATAATTCGATTTTATTCTTTGAGTAAAAATAAATGCCCGTACGGCTACATGATTCATAATGGAAAAATATTTATATTGATCACGCGTTCAACTATTAAACATTATGTTTGTTTCAACAACAGTTTAGTACAGAAATTCAATGTTCTAAAATACATTTTTTCTACGAATTTTGTCTCGCTTAAAACCGCCTGCTAAATAAAAAAACGGCTCAAGGATGGATTAAAAATATATTAAAAAATACGTAAAATTTAATTTATACTATTTAATTTGCTCGTACGCCGTTCTAAAATATGGCTTTAAATTATATTATAAAACGGCTAATTCCGCCAAAATAAAAAAATACTGAAAATAGTGAAGACAATGACAAATGACACCACAGCTCAATACAACACGACACGACACACCATTATTCAACTCATCCCATCAGAACTTAGCACAACTCAATACAACACACCACACCTACTATGGTACAACAATGAAGGTAAATGCGCCTCAAGACAATGAACACGTATCTAGTTATAGAAAAACAAAGAGTTTTTAAAAAAGTAGCAGATAAGTAGATCCGTGCCAGTGTGTTATTTAAAACAACTAAACGAAACAGTTCTGGCACAAGATAAATAATTATAATAAAGATTTACCACTGCACAAAACACCACAACATGACACATCTTAACACAACACAGTACAGTCACGAGCAAAAATATGTAAACAATTGTTACTCTTAATACAATGGCATAAGAGTCAAAGTGTATACATATTGGTGCTCGCGACAGTACATTACAAAACTCCACACCCACCGCGATACAACAATGTCTAACACGTTGTTATAAAAAAAGAAAAAGAGTAGACAGAAGCAAGCGGCAAGAAATAGCAGATAAGTAGGTAGATCCGTACCAGTGTGTTATTTCAAACACCTTCTAACTTAACGAAACAGGTCTGGCACAAGATAAATAATTATAATAAAGATTCCGAGGGAACGATGCCCGTCTCCAAAGTTGATTAATATTTAATGAGCTAGTGGATCCGTTTTTGATTAACGAGTATTTCCCGTAGCACTTAGAGTGATATAATTTTGTGCTATAACAACATGGGATCTAAATGGATTGTGTTCTGTGTAGTAGTCTCGCTTAATCAATGTCGAATTTTGATGAAAAATCTTGAAGGAACAATCTCGTTTCAACAAGTTAGGGACGGTCGGTTTGTTTCATTCTTTTTATATTCTAGGTAGGTACAGAACAAGTGTTGGAAAATAATTACTATTTCGTTGTATTTCGGTTCAACAAAATTTCTGTTAGCAATTTGCATAGAAGACATCTCCTAAGTAAAGTGTTTAACACTAACTTCTTAGAATATTACTGATCTTAGTACACGTGACTAGACCGTGGTCAACCCGTGACCACGCCTGGGTACAACTTGTCCGAAAGGTCGAGAAATTGCAAAGATATACCGAAGATAGCTAAACTAAGCAGATTATGTAAAACCTAGTTAAACATTTAATTCAAATTGTAACACGCCGGAAAATTACTTAGGTGTGCCCAGGACAGCTATA
Organism: Scoparia ambigualis; assembly: GCA_963921215.1. Taxonomy (NCBI): domain Eukaryota; kingdom Metazoa; phylum Arthropoda; class Insecta; order Lepidoptera; family Crambidae; genus Scoparia; species Scoparia ambigualis. The sequence continues at coordinate 26,481,604 of OY992506.1, forward strand.
CCTAACTGAGCAGCCTCCCTAGACAAGTGGCATTAACACATGTCGATTCTATTGCGTTTAGATGCTAGCCTTAGCGTTTTCGATACATCTCGTACAAATACTTGGCGAATCATCACTTTTTTGAATTGCTACCACAGAATATACAATTCGGTATTGAACTCTTTAAATTTTTTAATTAGGTACCACTTTATTGTTCATTAAATAACGTGTCGCTGTGTTGTGCATACAGTCATTTGTCATTCTATTCGACTATCGTATACTACTTGCCTTCAGTTTATTTACAATGAAACACGAAACTGCGAAAGTGTAGGTAAATGTCTGAGAGATCTTCGCGTCTCAACGGTATCTTTTAACAGCTCCAGAACAAAATTCACGTGCATGTTACAATATATGAAAACACGTAACTAAATCGGGGACGTTACAAACTATGTAAGACAGACTAGTGACACCGACAAGGGCCGTAATGGCTCATAGGAGGTGCTCGTAAAATTTTATAGGCGGCACCGAGCGACGCGTCCCCGGGGCCCCGGTGCCTGCGCCCGCATTATGCCTGCTCAAGTCACACTTATCTAACCGTGATTAATTCCTTTTTATCCCGTAAACACTGCTTACGACTTTTTTGTGACTTCCGACGATTCTTGTTGAATGTTGAACAAATGTAACTGTACGACTTTTGCATTCAAATAGGTACTTACGTGTTTTTATTTAAATACATATACGTAAGCTAGGCCACCTTGTACGGTTTAACTCCGCACATACCGACCTAACGCTTAATCAGCCGTTTGAGTGCGTTGCACTGCTTATTAGCCTACATGACAAAATTATGTTTGTTTATAAATAGTATGACTAACACCAATATTTTTAAGTGTCTTACTAACTCGACTACTGTAAACTACTACTAAATAAAGTGAAAACTTATACCGTGGGTTTTCTTCTCGACACTTCACAACAACTCTGATACTTACTTAAAACTATTACATCAACGTCATCTGACAAATTTATGGTGAACTGAGGCAGCGTGGTCAACTAAGCGCTGCACTGTACACACCTGTAGGTACTCTAAAATAGAGTCTTGTCCTCTTTTTCATGTAGGCTTACTTTATAATCTACGACACCAATAAAGTACGCTAAAATACTCTATTTACGTAAATGACAAATATTTTTTTAATGTCGCAAAGAGCAACAAAAAATACGTTTTTAAGGACAAATAAATGAATACTCTTTTTTCATGCTATGTTCTTTATTTATGTTCTAACAAAATGAAAAAATACTTTATTCGTCCTAAAAAAAAAGTGGCAACCCTAACGTAAGCCGTGTAGTTCAGCGGCTCACTGAAAGAATAGGTACTACCAACGGCCGGTTTCAATAACCTATCAATCTGTTGTTGTGCCTACCAGAGTTAGTAATTTGACTTAAGCTCGTTACAAATTGTGTTAAATATCTAATTCTAGTAGTCAAAACAACAGATAGATAGGTTATTGAAACCGGCCGTAAAAGAATAGGTGCTACTAACTCTCTTCCCTTGGGTGTCGTAAAAGGCGACTTACGGACTAAAGACTGCACATATATCCAAAAAAGTATAGAGCGACGATGAGCTCACCAGCTATCGCGCTAAACACACGATGCAGTTGAAATTTGGTGAAACGTGGAATATGGCAGAGGAGTATGCTTCTGTGGTCCTCATTGTCTCTGACTAGCCCTTTGAGCATAATAGTCGTAAATATATGTACTTGTGTATGAATAACAAACATTTAACCGCCTCTGTGGTCTAGTGTCTAAGCCACCGGTTTCAGACCCAGAGGTCCCGGGTTCGATTCCCAGCGGGGGGTACATCTTTGTGTGCTCGGTTTGGTTGGTGGTAGGGCTGTTAAGTCCGCCTGGCTAGCTACCACCATCTTATCTAAGTCTGTCGCCATAACAACGATGTTTTATAGCATTGTTGTGTTCCGACAGTTTGAGATAAGATAGCCAGTTCCTCAGTAGTTGAGGATTCCGGGTGAAGCGCGCGTCCACCTTCGGCCTTATCGTCACTAACCAGCTGGTGAGATGAAGGCCAAGCGATTACCCGTTGCCGTAAAAAAAAAATTCATGCACCGTAAATGCCTAAGACATTATGTAAGTCCTCATGACGCCAGTTACCCGGAGAAGTAAGTATATAGACAACAGCTTTCATTTACTTTCTTGTATATAGACAACAGACAGAGGAGCTCGATGGAGAGGAGCTCGATGGCGCAGCGGCTAGCGCGTTCAGCTTGCGATGTTGCCCGCTAAGCAACTTTCGCAATGCCGGGTCGCTGGATAAGTGACCAAATTAAAAACATCTCTAGCTTCTCCGTGCTTTGGAAGGCACGTTAAGCCGTTGGTCCCGGTTGCTGTCGTAAGATGGCAGTCGTTAAAACCCACCAACCCGCATTGGGCCAGCGTGGTGGGTTATGGCCCAATATCCCCACGGGCTATTGTCCACGTGGGAGGCCTGTGCCCAGCAGTGCGACGTTTATAGGCTGATGATGATGATATAGACAATAGCTTTTATTTACTTGCTTCATTTACTCTCATAACGTTTTTCATGCGTGCTCATGATAATTGTATTCACATTGCTATATTAATTATGTTTTCCATAATAAAACGCAATTTCAAATAATTGTTTCATATAAATTTATATTCCCGACAAGATGGAGCGACGATCTGCGCAAGGCGGCTGGCTGGATGCGGAGAGCCGGAAGAGCGGGCTCAGTGGCGCGCCTTGGGAGAGGCGGACACTGGACATAGCAGCAGTGGACTGCGATGGGCTGATGATGAATGATGATGATTCATATTGGATTTGCCCCACTTGCGGGTTGGTATTGGTAATCACAAACCCGAGGCCGGCCACAGCCTTACTGTTTAGACCGTAAGTAAAGAAAAACAAGTAATTAAAATCTTTCATTTCCTCACACCATATTAATCTTCCAATCAAGGTAACTAATATCATAATGCATCTGTAGTAGTAACGTACGTTTATGAGTTAACCTCTATAGAAAATAAATAGTGAAAGACATTATTATGAACTCAAGTATCTTTGACAAAGAGGCCACTATATATTATATGGGCTCGTAAAAAATATTGATCCCTTTCCGCATAATGGCGACAATATGTCTGGAGTATCATCAAGCCGTCATTAGTAGACATATCGCTGAGCGCAAGATCTTTCTGGCCACGATCATCATCATCATATTTCACATATCGATAGGCAATAGAAGTATCTCAATTTCATTTCGTATATCCAGTAGCTTGACATTTTAAGATTGAAGGTAGTGTAATTATAGTAATATAAAAATAATCATCTATTTCAGGCATCAAAATGTACATAGATGGTAAATTACATTGGCCCATATAATATACATATTATATGGGCCACCTTTGACCTGTTACCATACAATGCAAAAAAAAATATGCAAAGTTTTGGTTAGTAAATAGTACTATTTGATTGGCACCTGTGGTGCCAACTCGGCAGCAACAGGAAACTCCTCTCGGAAACGCCTGTAGACTACACCCGTAGGCCATAAGTTCTCCATCATGAAGATGTCCATCTCTAAATTCGCACCACAAACGCCTTGAAGCTTGTATTATGACGCGAGTCCAGCTGTCCAATCCTTAAATTGAAGTTAGACTTCATTCGTATGTGCGCTGCTACCTCCTGCGATTTTTGTTGTTTTGACGTCACTTTTTGCTCGGAACCTCGACGAAGCCATCCTCGTCTTGGTCCGGGTGTGCGACGTTTCGCAAAGTGGCCTTTGTCTCGGCGATAAGTCGCTGCGACCATATTTTTGTATTAGCGGCAACAACAGCGGCGAAATCCCGGCGTCGACAGTTGACGGGCGCACACGTGATAAGCCGGGTCCACATCGGGCGCATGGGCTCACGCGGCAGCCTCGATGTAGTGGCTAACGAACATGTCTTCGCGAGGCAAACTAGAGATGTACCCCCGGAACACAGAGGCGAGCCTTGCAAGGCAGGCTGAGCCATCAGAAGTTCCCGTGAACCACCGTCCACATCGAACGCACAGCGCACACTGAGTGGGGCACCTTTGTGCGCGTCCCGTTTACCGACAGCCGACGACGGCTCGACCCCGAGGCACGCTCGGCCAAGGCATAATGCGCCCGAGGCAGCCCGAGCCACGTCCTTACCGGCTGAGGCATTGCCTCGAGGCTGCCTCGCAGACAGTGCTCGGTCGGCGTGGACGCGGCTATAGGCGCATGCGTCGTTACGGCCGGCGAGCGGGGTGGCGGCGGCAGGCGCGCGGGGCACCGGGACTGCGCTCGCGGCTGACAGCTGCGCCGGCGGCGCTTGGCTCGGCTTGGGTCGTATCGGAGACGGCGTCGAAACAGCTGACTTGCAGCTCGACGTAGACGTATCGAGGCAGGCCCCTCGTCGGATGTTGACATAATATATGAGCCCGCGATCGATGACCTACTTACCGCGACCGATTCGAGTAGAAAATCAACTTCCTTGCGCAACTCACTCACGGTATTTTCGGATGCCTGAAATTTCAGCATCACTTCAGTCAAACTCGCCTTTAGAGACACGATGTCCTTCAGGAGGCAGGTGACATCGACATGATCGAAAGCGACGGGAGGCAACTTGTTGAGGTCTCTCGCCACAAACGTCGGCACGTCATAGGATCGGTTTCCATGATCAGTGTAAAGATCTCCTGCAGGCTCTTCTGCGTCCCGTCTCGTCCCCGGGCCGCCATCTGGTCGGTCTTGCCGGAGTTTGTCACTCATGACGTTAGTCGAACAGCGGCTTGCGCCGCGCTACGCGTTCAATATGATGTGTCTGCACCGATCCGCATCGCGTACACGCATGTACAATAATACTCCAAGATAACATAAAAACGTTTTTATATTGTGATCGAAGAAACAAACACAATAACTATACAAACCATCCTTACTGAAAAACTAAATACCTACGCACACATTAATTCGAAATGTGAATTAGAGATTCGAATTCGACAATGCATTTCGGGTCGTCCGATAGCAACAGAAGACTGACCTACACGAGCGTCACTTCAAGATCTTTAATTACTAGACTAAACGAGCGTCACTTCAAGATCTATTAATTACTAAGATATCAACAAAAAAATATTATCTCCTTACCAAGCTTAATTAATTAACGTTTCAAATAGGTCATTATGTCACATCCCTAAAGGTTTTCTCGCACAAAGAAATTGATGAGGCCGGCCTTACAACATTTTCGGCGATGGCATACCGTCTCGGTGACGTCAATCAAAGTCAGCTAAATATATTGTGCGGCGCGCCGGCACCTATCTCAGCGCTTTTGTGCGCACTTTGTGTAAGCAAACGAGCCCCTGAACCGGTGTGTTACATTAATTACGATCATTGAGTGCCGGTACAAAGGTTTTTGTGAAGTCTTTATGCGAGTGGGCTCTCATGTGAGAGAGGAATTCACGCGATATTAATCAGAATGCATGTCCACTCTGTAGAGTTGTTATGAGCTAAGCTGTCGTAATACAGATACAATAAAAATTATATCGTCAACCACCTCTAGGAGTTTTCGTAACAGACAATGGTTTATATGGCCGTTACCCACCTTGTGTCTAGGGTTGGTGGGTTCCAACGACTACTATGTTACGACAACAACCGGGGCCGAAGGTTCAATTTGCTTTCCGAAGGATGGAGTATAAACACTTAGCTTACGATTAAAGGAACTTTCGTACTTTAATGTATTTATTGCAGGTTTTATGAAATCTTGTCATCCTTATTCTGAAAAGCTCAATATAGTTATTTTAATAAAAGTAATAGTTTAAATTTATAAAATTAAGTAAGTAAAGCCAAGATTTTTCTTTTTAGGCAACCTGCTTTAGAATAAAGAAAAATAATTATTTTTTCGCGTCTGGTTTCGAAACTTTGGTTTCGAAAGTGGCCGAAGCGGCGAAGGGAGACCTTCGCTGCGACGACCATTTCTAAAAATAAAATAAATAAATAAGCTGCCTGCTTTTAATGCGGGTTGTTATTGAGGAACAGAGTAGTGTATATTTTCTTTGGTACAGACCCGACCTAAAAATTAAACCTAGGCCTTTCGCATACGGGTACGCGCTTTGCCACTCGGACACAGAAACACATTTTAACTCTAATAGCTACCAGTTTTTTATGGTTCAACTCAACAATATAATTGTATTACAGTGACATTACTACAATAGTTTCCCAAATATTATTATTATGTTTGTACACGCAATAACAGAACTTAAAACCTTTGAGAGGCAAGTGGGTAATATTCTGGTATTTGGACTCCATTTATCATCCATTAAGCATATTTTAACGTATTCGACATCCAATGAAATTGTGTGCGAGCTCACGATGTGTTTCCTGTTGACTTAAACTGTTCGAACACATTTCGATATCATGTTCATTGAAAAATTACTTTATGATATCTGCAGTGCAACTTGCGTCTCTTTCAAAGATTCTGATAAATAAATGTTAATAAGATGTCAATGAATATTTTGTAGATAGTGATATAGATAATTTATAGTAATTATGAATTAAATAATAAATGTTGCAATACAGCGCTTAAAATTTGAACTTGCTGACATTTTGATAATCTTTAATATTTATTCATATGTTTTATTTGTATTTGTTTGTTAATTCCTGTTTTGACATTTTATTTTGACATTTCGTTAATCTTTAATTATATAATCTTGAAATTGTAAATTCTTTTGTTGTGTTTGTAAATTCCTATTTACACATTTTATTTTGATGATTCTTTGTTTTTTTTTTGTATTGTATGATTTGTATTTAATTTCTTGAATGTCGACATTATTTCAATTGTGAATTTGATACTTGTTTTAATTTGGATTTTGGTTAATTTAGGTTAAATTCAAGATTAAATGTTTTTCATACGCCGTAAGGTGTATCATGGAGGCACTATTCAACCTGTAAGTAACTAAAACACCCTGTACTACTTACCTTTGATAACGAATGAATAAATGATTGTTATGATTATTATTATTATTATTTAATTTTATGTGTTTGGAATACTACGGAATTCAGATTCCTCAAAGTCCTGCACACTAAATAGGTGAGCAGCGCATTTTTATTAGTTTATAATATGGCATACTGTTATATGTTTTTTATTAAGTATCGTATTTATTTCCATGTTGTTCGCAATAAAAGACTGTGTTCAGACCCGTAGGTAATCACGACTAATTAAATATACTATAACAGTGAGCTTACCTACTTAAATCAAATCATTTATAACATTTATTTTACTTAACCCTAAGTGAGACGAATGTAAGAAATCACAAATTACTCGTACGGGGTCTCACTGAACCCAATTAATTTGAAAGATTAATTATGAAATAAAATAAAGTAATACATTATACACAATTACTATATGCATATAAGTGCTTAAAATAATCAACACTAATAAAAAGACATAAAAACTATTACAAAAAAGCAATTCAAAAAATTTTCAAGAAATAGGTTTTTTTTTGCACTAAGAGTGTCAAAGTCACTTTTTTTCTTCTACAAACTTCATAATATCACAGGATTGGCAATAGATCCTGAAGTGGTCATTGCCGGCGAATTCGCTGCATTTCTTACATTTGTCTGGCACTTTTCGGTCAATTTTAACTAGGGCGATTATTGGAGCATCTTCTTTTGGCTGATGATGGAACCGGTCTTTTTTCAGATCACGTACCTCAGTTAGACATATTATATTACCGATGTTGTACGTTTTCCTCTAGCTATAGTTAAACATGTTCATTTGCTTCATCTTAATTATCGAAAAACTGAAAAATAAATAATATTTGTAACATAGAATTATTATTCTGAGGTTTGTAAATACTCCATAAATTTTATTTTTTTACTCAAAACTCAACAAGAAGGTTTTATTTTAAAACGCATAAGATAATAAAATTAAGACAAAAATCAGAAACATGTTTTCAAAGTAAGACATAAATAGCAACCTAATTACTTGAACGGGATCACGTGCTTTATGTGCAGTCACCGAAGCATCCATTTTGACGTCTTATTTGTCGATGAAATGTCATCTTTGACGCGAAAAAGGAAGGTAGGCGGGAGCACGTTCCGGCTAACCGTTAAAGGAGTTTTTGTGTATCAAAGTATTTGTGTGTAAAATGCCTCATCCGAGTAATTAAGGGTTAAAGTAGGTGGCAGCATGGTTTAACAGCTAGACGATTCCTGTGTAGAAACCCTGGTTTCTAGCTTCCACTTACCCGCCAGGATCATTAATAAGCCGTCACTGTTCAGTAAAAAGAACACGCCATAAAAAAACTCTACAGCATAAATTCGAATTTCAGTAAATTACCTAACTCTATCGACCATGAACCAATCGCCCAAATCTTTAAAAAAACGCCTCTAGAGAAAATCCAATAAGCCCAAAGTAACTTCGGCTATCAACATTTACATTGACTGTGTCAAGGCCACAATTGAAAGCCTAATTCCATCCTAATTTGACTTCTGCTAATGAGTTTTCCGAATTAAAGGGAAGTTACCAAACAAGCCGTGCCTGGCCTTGAACCTTCTTGGTCCTAAATCTCTTTACTTAATTATTTGACTCTATTTCATCTACAACATTCACTTGCCTTGTGTTTTCATGACTTCAATAGTAACTATTTTAGCTACTTCAGTTATTTCATAAAATTAATCGTTATTCATTTAATTATCATATTATTTCGATAATATAATAATCAAAATAAATAATATGACTAAAAATCATAAGATCGATCGGTTCCATAAAGTCTCGGGTTTGATTCCCAGCGAGGGGTAGGTATAGAGGTAGCTACCCACTTTTTACATACATACTTTTATTAGCAAATGGTTGTTAACCTGAAAGCATAATGAGTATTTTTTTATATAAACATAAACTGTATATAGTATAGTTTATTGCCGGACTCTTTTCGGTAGATTGCACTTCGTCCCGACGGCTAAATCACGAGTTTTTTTGAAGGCTTTGGAGAGTCAGCGCACTTGAATATATATTACACTAGTGGGTCGCCCGCGACTTCCCTCTCGTGAACACCCTGTATCCCGTGGCGAAATTCCAAAAAATATTTCATTCAAACCTTGCCCTGACTATTACAAGCACAATAAAAAAAGAATTAGCCAAATAGGTGCATCCGTTTTTAAGTGATCGCGAACATACATTCGTGGAAAATGTTTTTTTTTATAAAATACAAAACATGGGCCTCAATCGTAATTTATTTTTCTTGTTATTATAAAAAACTTTTTTACCTTGCTTTTGATGACTTGATTTGCGTCAAAGCTCGTTCTAAGGCCTAGTTACCATCTCATCTATCACATCTAAGTCTGCCATAACAACGAAGCTAGTAGCTTTAGAATGTTCCATTTCATTTGCTTACATGACCCCATGACGTGCTCGATCGGTATTTACTGCCAATAACTGCATTCAGATGTTCCAGCCTAGTGCGCAATGTAACGGCTAGACTGGACTTCAGACATTCGATGTAGGATTTGGGTAGAAATACAATACGAAAATCATTTGAGTGATGTTGAACACGTCGATGCATAGCAGTATGGATATGCTTAACCTAATATTAGACGTATCTATCGATATACATAATACTATACTAAGTATATATAGTATTATACGGAATTCACAACGCTATATTTATATATACTTTAAAAAAGATGACTAAAATTAAGGTAAGTAACCTTTAATTCCGTTCTTGTAATACGTTTGATTAAAATCTGCGTTAATATAGTCCCGTTAATTATTACTCTAATATTATACTATCATGAGTTTAAAAAGTAAGGTGATATTTAGGCTTGCGATAGGTATCTCCCTGGTTTAATTAGCTCGTACAGTAAATGCGACAATTCATAAGCATAGAAATCTAGAAATATAAATTTTTTTTCGCTCTATTGACTCTCATAAGTCATAACATTCTTCATAAATGCTCATTGGCTTAGGGTGCTGCTATTATAGAGACTCTGATCAAAACACTATTTAGGCATTATTTAGTTAAACACTATTTTGTCTCTTTTGCTCAAATTTAAAATGACTTTTGTTTGACGGAGACAAACCAATGTTTAGCTGAATAAATAATACTTAAATACCTAAATGTTTATAACTGACCTTATGACTCTAAATATAACATTAACCAAAAACAGGTTTAAAACCCCACTCGGATACTGCACGACCCGAAGAACAAGGCCCCGGCACTGACAGTGAAACAGTGCCTCCGTGGAGTACATCTGCAAATTGCTGCAGAACTTGTTTTTGGACATAATTTCGGCTAATTGCAGTCGGGCAGTCGGCGCGGCGCCAACTACGAGTACACACCCACCATTCAGGTATTGTAACTAGAGATGACTAAGGAAACTAGAGCTGCAAACGCGTCAGTGATTGTAATTTCTCAAAGCGATGCGTGCTACGTGCGGCCGCGAATAAAGATATATGGAACAATTTATTAAAAAGGAAATTCCATCTTTCAAACAGTTTCATCAGAGACTTGTAAATAAATTAGAAATGCCGAAATTCAAACTATGCTTGCCCAAAAAAATGGCTACCCGCGCGATGGCAGTCACAATATTTAATTCTCTGCCTAAATATATAAAGTATATACGACTGTTAGATTCAACATTGAAAAGAAAACTACATCGTACTTCACTGAAAAAAGCTTTTAAGTACTCCATACAAGAATATTTAAACAGTAATTATTGAGGGGCTGCTTCGTATTGGCTTATTTTTGTTTTCTCTGTTATTATTTACATACAAATATTTTGCTTAATTATAATAAATAGATTTTGAAGGAAATTGTTATTTGTAAGGACACCATACACATACATAGGTACGTAGTATGGCAAATAAATATTTCATATTCATAATATTCATGTTAGTCATAATCAGTGCGCATAAAAGATTTCGCGGTGTCGTCTCTAGTTATAATACCTCAATGGCACCTACACACTAACTCAGCGAACGGCACTCTGAAATGCCCGGCTTTAGCGGCCTTTGATTTCTTTCCATTTGCACTTTCCTCTTTAAGGTCGGATTTAATTGATACTCTGTACGTGCTTTGCCGTTGCAATAATGCGATTTGTGCGGCTTTAAATCAACTGTTAAGAGTAATGTACAAAGAATTTATACAATTTAAACAAGTGAACAGTGTGGAATAGCGACTCACTAAAAGAATACCAACCCCTCTCTTCCCTTGAGTGTCGAAAAATGCGACGAACAGACAAAAGACTGCACAATTGCATCATATATCCAACAGCATGGAGCGGCGATGGGCTAACCGCCTATCACGCTAAGACAGTTGTAACTTGGTGAAACGTGGACTATGGCAGTGGACTGCTTCTGCAGTCCCGATGGCCTAGTCTCTGCTTAACCCTTTGGGGATAACAGTAGAACGTTGTGAAGAGAAGTAGAACGTAAATCTACTTATGTATGTTTAACGTACTTCTTCGACATCTCATAGATGCAGCCCTGGACAGCAAGGACATACGCCTCATTAGAAACTTGTATTGGAGACAAACAGCTACAGTAAAGGTAAATGGCGAAGAAACTGATTCCATTGAAATTCAGCGTGGTGTTCGGCAGGGATGTGTTCTGTCCCCACTTCTGTTCAACTTGTACTCGGAAGCCATTACACAAGAATCGCTTGAAAACGTGGAGAAAGGAGTGATCGTCAATGGCAGACTGGTTAATAAACTGCGGTACGCTGACGATACTGTCCTAATAGCTTCCACAGAAGAGGGTCTGCAAGACATTGTTAACCGAGTGTACGAAAGCAGCAGAAAGGTTGGACGTAACATAAATGGGTCCAAGACAAAGCAAATGACTGTCACATGTGGACTCAGGCCCAAACCTCAATCAAACATACTAGAAGGTGGGAACATTTCGGAGAGTCGATAAATATAGATATATTGGATCATGGTTAACAGACTCTTAGGAGCGTGAAACCGAGGACCCTAAAGGAAGACATCCGGAAAAGGCTCGAAGCGTTGAAATGTGGAGCTATCGTAAATATATATATATCGAATCGTATGCTTCGCATAAGTTGTACGGGTAAAGTTTCGAACGTGGAGGTCCTTAAACGAATGGGGTCCTTAACCGGTCAAGGATCATACCACCGCCGGCGGTCACGACACAATAGAATTTCAATTGTGTCTAGTTTCACGGTGCTCAAGGGGTTAAACCATCAAGCAGCGGAGGTTGCCTACTTGGTCCATGTCTTGCGTAATGATAGATATCAAATTCAAAGTCAAATACTTTATTCAATATAAACCTTTACATGTACTTATTGACGTCAAAAATATGTACATATAAAATTAAGTTTACCTACAGTAGTTAAATCTTATCAACTAACTTAACTACCTATACCTACCTAATCTACCTACCTAATTAATCTTTCACCAGTTCGGATTTTGGGAGAGCCTTCGACTGAGAAGAAGCTGGCAAGAAACTCAGGAGGCCTCACTTTTCTCCCTCTAAGTAACAAAAGTTACAATGTCGTCACCAACTTATACAAAATATGTTAAAAAGAAATATATAAATACATTTACTAAGAAGTTATGCTCGTACATGCACTATGTCATATTTGTCATTTACATAATCTTCCATTAAAAGAACCTTTACTCATGAGGGTTTTTTTAACATGTGCGTAAATGTACTCGTATGTATAAGCATTTCAGTTGTGGAACTTTGTTATAAAACGTTACACATTTACCCAAGAAAGAGCCACCTGTTTTATGAAGTCTAAAACAAGGGACGGCAAGCTTATTTTTCCTATGAGTGTTTAAGTTATGAGGATCACGATTTTTAACAAATGTGTTATGATACTTCTTGACATAGGTTCATAATGTTTTCAAAAATGATTTGTGACGCTTGTCGCTCTAGTCGCTCTATTACGGATAAACTAGATGACATTTTTAAAAAAAGTGGAGCAAGATCGGCGTATCAGTAGTTGCGACGTGGCTGAAGAACTGGGAATTGACCACAAAACAGTTATGGCGCATTTGAAAAAAACTAGGTACACAAAAAAGCACGATATTTGGGTACCTCGTGAGCTCACTGAAAGAAACCTAATGAACCATGTACTCATTTATGATTCTTTATTACGACGTAATGAAACCGAACCATTTTTGAAGAAGCTGATACTTGGTGATGAAAAGTAAATCACGTACGCCAAGAACGTGCAAAAAAGGTCGTGGTCAAAGGCCGGGTTAACTCGCAACAAGGTGATGCTGTGTTTGTGGTGGGATTGGAAGGGCATTATTCATTATGAGCTATTACCACCAGGCAGGACCATCGATTCTGAATTCTACTGCGAACAACTGATGAGATTAAAGCAAGAAGTTGAGAGAAAGCAGCCGGAATTAATCAACAGAAGGGGTGTGGTTTTTCATCTTGATAACGGTAGACCTCAGACATCTTTAGCCACTCAGCAAAAATTAAGAGAGTTTAACTATTAAAAATATTTTAAATTTTCTTAAAAAATGCGAAGAAACTTTTTCCCCAACCTATTAAATACATCGTAAATATTAACAGCGGAGCACCACAACAGCACGCTATTAGACATCACACTATATTTTAGTTATTTAAAATAAACTATTCTTTCCGTTTCAACGTCAGCTAGAAGCCTTATTTTCTTAAAAGTGCGAGCAGCTGCACTCAGTCTTCCTGACAATCAGACAATCAGACAGTCTTACTAAAAATACCTAATCACCTACACGCTTTATATTTGTGAATTCATCTCATAAACGTCATAACGAAAGAAGCGAATAGCAAACATAACTCGTAAAAATTTTACGTTGTGCGAATTGATATCATGCCATGCATTACATAAACAGTTAATTCGAATACTCGTATATAAAATCATCCATGGAGTGAGCTGTTAATTTTACCCATTTTATTATTTAAATACAGTCGTAAAAAACTTAACAACCATTTACTATAAAACGGTATTACAAAATGAATTCCACGTGCTATATGAACGCATTACTTTCGTCGAACAGAGTGCCATGCCAGCGCGCGAGATGTGTACCAATGAGAGTCTCCACAATTCCATTTCTGCAGGCAGATACATCAACAGCTCAACAATTAATTTGCCACGAGTTCAATTTGAACGGGCACCTGTTTTCAAACGTGCCAAATAGACACATATATCACATGCACTGCACGGCTTATATAGTAAATGAAACGATTTATTCGGGCACAAACTTTCCCATTGTTAACTTTTTGCCGGGCGGAATTCGTGGCAAAACATTGTGATCGCTTCGCGGGTCATGTTTTGATAACGCTGTGACATTGTTATCTCGTTTGATGAATGGGCTTTTGTTACGAATGGCCGCTGTTATTTTGCTAGTGAACTCGTCTGCCGGCGCGAGGTGTTTGCCAAAGAACAAACACTTCGATGACGATTGTTATGTACTCGCTTTTATTGGAATATAAAAAAGGTTTTAATGATATTGTTTTGGTGTTAATTATGTAGGCCAGTGGTACTACCTACTCATGTAACATAAATAATTAGGGGTGTAATACATATTAAAACTGAGCCATATTTTAATATAAAAGGAAGGAAGTATCGTAGCAAACGTACAGCTGTGATCTGCCTGCACCTCTGGGACACGAGCTTGATGTACGGTCGGCCTCAGAAGTTGCTTAACTCTATAATTATAAGGTATAGCACCATCTCACACCAACTCACTCGTTTTACGATCGCGCTGGGGTAACTAGTTTATATGACATAGTAGTAAAGTGTGAAGCTACTTTTGAGGTCGACTGTACCTATGTATGATATAAATTACGAGTGCCATCTCATTCTCATTCAAAGACACCGGTGTCCATTTCAGCACTAAAATTCCCCGAATACTAAAATCAACCGGTGAAATATAACACCCCATGTCTTTTATATCTCACGTCTCATGCCTTGACTACTTGAAAGTTAGCGCTTAACTAGATTCAAACATCGTTTTAATCATATTACTCCAATAATGATAACATTAAGTGGATTTCACAACATTTGTCACACCGAGTTGATATATCAAATTGAGCGTAGCCAAGCTACACATGAATAATTTCTGTAAGTAATTTTATTACTGAGCATTCAGATGATTAAACTGGAAATACGGACGAATGATGTGAAGTAAAGTTCACTGAAGTAACTAAGAGACAGATTTAGAGTTAAAATTGGCGTGCTGGGAAGTTCTGAGGAGATTTCCAGTGAGGAAATGAAAATTGTTGGGGAAGTCGCACCATCAAAGGACTCGTTTAGACAAAGTGTCACATTGCCATCTTTGATATCAGGAATCCTTTTGTTGAATTAAGGCCACTCTATAAGTTTTAATATTAGCTATATTTACACAGAAAACACGTGTACGCACGAAATCTAATCTAATATTTAGAATAAAATAAAATAAATGTTCATTGCAGTTAATCGATGTGTGGTGGCTTATTAATGGAATACTACCAACCCCTTTCTTTAATTGGGTGTCGTAAAGGGTGACTAACGGACTAAAGACTGTACATAAATTCAACAACATAGAGCGGCGATGGGCTCACCACTTATAACGCTGAGCACATGTGCACGTGCAGTGCTTCTTTTTTGGTGAAACGTGGACTATGGCAGTGGACTGTTTCTGCAGTCCTCATTGCCTATAGACCGACAAGTTCGTGCGCGACCTTTACGCGGATCAATTTCTTTTGTGGTAGCGTCTGGCACTGATTTGTCTGACTACAAATATAAAATTTCTTGTCCTACAAGGTAGGTTCATAGTATTGTAACGAATATTGTAAAGACAAATCAGCGCCAGATGCTACCGCGGAAGAAATGGATCCGCGTAAAGGTCGCGCACGAAATTGTCGGGCTTTAGTCTCTGACTAACCCTTTGGGGATAATAGTCGTGAGTCTATGTATATTTACAGAACACGTGTGCGCACGAAACCTAAGCAAATGTTTATCATTTAAAATTCATTGTATTTAATCGACTTTAAAACCGAAGGAGCGTACTGGGTATGATTAAGAGAATATGAACATTGAATACATAATGAAGCGAAAGTTTATTAATAGAACCTAGAGAGATGTTATGTATCCAAGTGAACATCGGTAAAGTGTATTAACTTAGTATCGACTGTGGTATGTGTTGGACCAAAGTAGAACTTCCAAGTAGTTGTTGGTACAGTACTTATTATAATAAGTTACTAAGCGGAACAGAAACACTTATTAAGATGTACAAAAACTATGTATACACTTATAGCGTTATAAATGCATTAAAAATAATTTAAATTTGTCATTTATGCACTCACGATGACCGACATTCCAAAAATAATATAACTCGTTTAAGCTACCGGGAAAACAGCGAGATGGTTAATTACCCTCTCCACTTATCAAAATTATTAAACTCTTAATATTTACCCAAACCTACAAATATATAATTATATGTTATAAACAATCAAACTATATACCTATCCAAGCAACAATAATAATGGAACTACAAAATACAAAAATCTTCATAATCAACCAAAGAAAGCCCATCACGTCTTTATGAAAAACGAAAAATACACTCGTAAAGCACACTTGGCATATCCGGCAAACGAGCGAGCTCCGAATGAGTGCGGTACACCTCCAACATTCAATTCCAGGTGACAGTTGACAAATAGCAAGCTTCCCCCACTCCAATTTCCGATGACAAGACCTACATTAACCTAGAGGGCCCTCTGTCACCGGCGGCCCACACGGGAAGAATAAATCCGGTTCAAGAATAAATTAAGGTCTTTGTGTCATAAGAATGGACTCACCCTTCGTAACAGCCCGCCGCTCTCGCCTACAAATAAACATATGATTCACCGATATTTTCCGATTTGCGGGACAACATCGAACATCGAACGCCCGACGCTATTATTGCCTCATGGTACACCGAAAAGCAAAATTTATTCGATGTAACACACAAATCCCTTTCTTGGGAAATTGTGTTGGCCAAAGAAGATAGCAGGTGCATGAAGTGAACACTTTACGTAACGTTGCTACGTCTAACTCGGTGCATGTACCGAGCTACGTATCTAGTACCTGTAACACAGATATGGACAGAATTTTCACTTCCCAAGCGTGAACCATGAATTTAATATTTAATACATAATTAGTTTACATACACTTACATGGGTAACTTGACGTTACTTTTTTTTTATTCTTTATAGGCAAGTATTAATTCGTTCGGAAAGTAAGTATTACTGACTACATTGATAGAAATAGATAATCCAACGTATCAGTAGTAGGTAGATAGTCCAACCTGTCTGCCAAAACCATTACTTTTCATTAGCGGGAAACTATAATAATTAAAAAACGCGCCATGATCACCAAAAGACTACCTTGAATTGAAGTATTGAAGTATCCGCCTACATTGAAGTCATCGCTATAACTCGCGTCTCCATAAACTTAGCTAGGGCCAAAGTTACAACCTGCACCCACACATGTTTTATTGAAGCACAAAATTTCAGTAGGTATTTTTATAGAACCTTTTGAAGCGCTCGTAAAGTGACCAACGCAACGGCGCTAATACATCAATTTGTTTCATATAAGCATTTCATCCAATGATTCCTCCTTCGCGTTCAGTTTATGAACGTCGTCGTGTATGGATATAAAATTTTCGGCGTCACGATTTTATGCCAATTTTTATGGCATTGTCTTCTCCGTAAATGTTGTCCGAGTTTTATTAGCTTGTAAAAAAAACGAAAACATTATTATGGTTGCATTATTTGGGGCATAAATCTGATAACTATAAATAATGTTGATGTCCAAGAGATGAAAAAACTTTTTGGAATTAATATTGAATTCTTTTATTAGCAAAATGCTTAAAATATAATTTACAATACATCATACGCACATACATACAATAATCGGTGACTTAATCCATCGGAATCTCAAGTCGCACCCACTCTCACATCAATTATTTCTAGCTTAAGTTAAGTTATGGGTCCTGCATGAAATTATGAAAATGTACGTATTTTTAAGACACTTGTACTATGCCTTCGATCAACAATACAATGTTGATCGAAATACTATGCGCTGAAGTAGTTAAATACATTAAAAGAACTTATGTATGTTAGCCTAATCATTGCACAAGGTCATATGGTCTTGTTAAAATTTGAAACATATTCTTTAAACAATATCAAACAATACCTACATAAATCTAATGACCCCTGAAAACATTTTTTTCGACAACTTTCTTAATTTTACGCATGAAACAATAGTTCTCACATGAAAATATTTGTACTTATTGATATTCCGCAGGGCACCCTTCTTTAAAAAGTAAATTTTAATTTTGAACACAAGCGCGTGATGGTTTTGTACATTTCGCAACAATAAAAACATTGCAATATTAAATTACTAGGTCTGAAACTTCAAAGCAGAATTGTTCTAATTATAAATATCAATATGATTGATTTTGCTTTGAAGTTTTAAGAGACTTATGTCAATTTTAGCGATCGCGCGGCTCCTCCTTAAGCTTCTTTTGAATATTTGCTTATTGGTTAGAAAACATATAAACATATTTATTTAAGTATATAGAAAACATCCAGTCCTAAAATCTCGACCAGACCCGACTAGGAGTTGAAAACTTAAAGATGGCGATGGCGACGCCATAACTGGCGCGCTGACCACTCATGCGCGGTGGTCAACAATCATTATTAGCCTTTAAACGTCCCACTACTGAGCTTAAGTCTTCCCACATGAACTAAGTGCATATGAAGTACATCAAATGAGGTGACCTACCTCTCTGGCGCGTCGATGAACCTTAACGACTTGCGCTTTACGACAACAACCGGAACCAGAGACTCATGTGCCTCACAAAGCACGGAGAAGTTCAACACATATAAATTTGGTCACCCATCCGATGACATTGCGATAGTTGGTTAACTTGGTTAAATCGAGCTATACCAATGCATCATCATTACATATTATAAAGTAAAGTCGCCGTTTTCCTCTGTCTGAGGCACCGCACTATTCTCCTAAACCACGCAATCGATTTTTATGCGGTTTTCACTAAAAGATTAAGCGTTAACTGCGGATCGTTTTTATTTATCTTTTATTAGATATATTTTTTTAAATGGCTTAACTATGACGGTCTTTCTAAGTTAGCGATGGACGAAGGCGCGGGCAGGCCGCTAGTTATATTATAATTTGTTAACAAAAAATGCGAACGTAGCCGATATAAAGCGAATTAAAACAAATGCGAATTCAAACAAAACGAGGCGCACCCGGAAAGTTTCCTCCGGATCGGGACTACACTGTTTCCAACTTTGATAAGCGGGACATTTGCGACACTATTGTGTTGCACCTCTGTTATCCGGCGGGGGACGACGAAAAATACAAATTCAAATGTAGGTACTGACGCTAGCACTTCACCATACTAATGACAAATTGCTTCAATACATTTTGAACTTTATCTCTGGGTAATAAGGATCAGTATCGATTGGAGAAATTTGACACTTTTGAATAGATTTTTCTTTCAACTGACACTAAAATGTTACAATCTACAGGCGGTATTATTAATTGTTACATTGTACGTTTCAGTACCTATTCAAATTGTAAGAAAGCTACTAAGCAACAATGAATTGTTATCCCCCTTTGACACCCTTTCTTTATTTACCGTAACATTGAGTAATATGATTAAAGATGGTCCTGCAAAATTTAAGTTTAACGTTAATTAAATAGCTCAAACATTGTTATTATTCTAATTCAAAACAGAGAGTAGAATCAGTACCACTAAAAAAATTTAGTCGAATTTAAAAAAATATATTTTCAAGTGATGAGCTAGATGATCGATAGTGATGAGCGACCATACAATACGGGATTATTCCAAAAAAAGATAGATAAGATGAACCTACATATAATATATAAGATGACTGCTAAAAACCGCAAGAAACTGCAAGGGCTGGTAAGGTCAAGTGTTTAAAACATGACAAAAATAACAAAAAAGGAGTTAGTGTTTTTTCGTAGGTACTTATCGCCCAGCTGACGGGGGCAACGGCCGGCCGGCCTGCCGTCTGTTGACCCATCAACGTAGGTAGGTACTTATCGCCCAGCTGACGCGGACGGGTCAACAGGCGGCCGTATGCTTTATAATAAATTAGATACTTAAAGACTATCCAATTAAAATTCACCAAATGAATTATTTCATTAAAAATGAAAAAAAAATACGAATTCCTTTTTTGTCATTTTTGTCATGTTTAAAACACTTGACCTGACCAGCCCTTGAAATTTCTTGAAAATCTTGAAAACTTGAAAACCTTATATACTACCTAGGTATATGTTATTGCAAAGTTACTCCACAAAAAGTTACTGTGGTGTAGATACATCCTCTTCCGAAGTGAAGACTTTAGTATAACGTCCTATCTTCAATATTCAAAGTACTTTCCTTCCGGGTAGCATAGCCGTCGTGAAACGCATTGTATACCGTTTCACAAAACGTGCACGACGTAAAATGAATTTGAAAACTCTGTTAGCAACCCAGAATGGTCCGAAACTACAATAAAAAATAGACCATTCGAAGTGGAATTCAAATGTGATATTATTCAGAATGCGAATTATAAAAGACATCAGTGAAATTCAAAATTGTGTCCTTATCGCCAACAAAAAAAGATTGACTGAAATACGCGAGCCTCGTGCAGTAACTCGGTTATCGATCATGACCGCCCGCAGGCTTGATTACTATACTTAATTTTCTTTTACATACGTAGGTATGTAAAAGAAAACTATATAAGGTGACTGCTAGAAACTGCAACAAACTTCAAGGGCTGCTCAGGTCAAGTGTTTTAAACATGACAAAAATGACAAAAAAGATTGCAGTTTAACGTAGGTAAGTACTAAGTACTTATCGCCCAGCTGACGCGGACGGGTGGGTCAGCGGCCGGCCGGTGCCCGCGCGTAAATAATCGTTATTTTATAGTTAACTAGCGGCCGCTCGCGGTTTCACCCGCGTGGTTCCCGTTCCCGTGGGAGTATCTGGATAAAAAGTATCATATGTGTTAATCCAGGTTATAAGCTATCTGTTTGCCGAATTTCATCCAAATCCATTTAGTAGTTTTTACGTGAAAGAGTAACAAACATACACACTCACAAACTTTCGCCTTTATAATATTAGTGTGATAAAATGAATATTTAATGAAAAATAAAAAATCACGATTTCTCATTTGTCATTTATGTCATGTCTAAAACACTTGACCCGACCAGTCCTTGAAGTTTCTTGGAGTTTCTAGCAGTCGCCTTATATACACAGATTCACAATTCTATTATACCCAAAGGGTTAGTCTGAGACTAGGCAGGCAATGAGGACCGCAGAAGCAGTCCACTGCCATTATAGTCCACGTTTCACCAAATTACAACTGCACAAGTGCTCAACGTGATAGGTGATGAACACTTCGCCGCTCTATGCTATTGAAGTTATGTGCGGTCTTTATTCCGTTAGTCGCCTTTTACGACACAGAAGGGAGGAGAGGGGGTTGATAATATTCTTTTCGTACCACTTGCTCAAAAAAGTAACATTCTATGCCACAAAAAGCGAACATAACAATAGTCATTTTTAATCTGTTAAAAACAGGGAAAGAAAATTGTACTGAATTTCATTCATCCTCTAGGAGGAGAATGTGATTTAAATTTGGAATACTTACCGAAATTTATACTGAACTACATCTGTGTTTACACCATTGAGTTTGTATATAAAGCATTATACATCTTTTTTAAAAAGGAATACGCATTTATGCAGTTATGATTATTAAATAAAATTACGAAAACCGATGAGGCCGTATGAGCTTGATACCTTTGCTTTTCCGACAAAAAAATATTAGTCTAGGAATTTATTAAGATATATTTTTTTTCTCATATTATTATTGTGTTATTTTTTTCGCAAATGGTAGGAAAAGTAGAGTATTTTCCTCGGTGATAAAGCTGTCTTAGTCTTGGGTAAACTTAAATCCCTCGCTACACTCAGGACTCGTCTTAAATCCCTCGCTTCGCTCGTGATTTAAGTTTTTAACACCCTCGCTACGCTCGGGAGTAAACCTCGAGTCCTTCGTTACGCTCGCGATTTCAATCGTCACCCGCGACAGAAGACACTGCTTTATCCCCTTGGTTAATAATGTACTATTTAGTGAGATGCTAAACACGGCTCATACTGGCACATACCTACATAATATCCTTTTAGTAAACTGCTACACACGGCTCATACCGGCTCATACCTATTTATAATACCTTTTAGTGAGCTGCTAAACACGGCTCATACCGGCACATACCTACTTAAAATATCCTTTTAATGAGATATTACACACGGCTCATACCGGCACATACCTACTTATAATATCCTTTTAATCAGCTGCTACACACGGCTCATACCGGCACATACCTACTTATAATATCCTTTTAATGAGCTGCTACACACGGCTCATACCGGCACATACCTTCTTATAATATCCTTTTAGTGAGCTGCTACACACGGCTCCTACCGGCACATACATACTTATAATATTCTCGTTTTTGATAATACAACCCTAACAGTCGGCGCTGTAGATTCGGATATGGACATAATTACCTCAACTTTACAAACATACCTTTCCCCAAAACTTCCATATCTGTAATCTCGTTTCATTTCGGCGTAGGTACTGGCCGGCAGAACGGAACAATCCTCACAACCACAGAAATAGATCTAAGTAGAAGCGGTATGTGTAAGTACGTACTTTGCGTGCCAAAATAGTGTCAAAAGGGTTGTAAAATCCCATCGTTCGACCGCGTTTCATTTAGCTTTTGTCAGCACCGAACGTAAGTAGAATTCTTAAAATTACTACTTAAGCTGTATCGAGCTGTAAAAGCTGTATAAGAAAGGTTAGCTGAGATGATCAACAAGTATCATACATCGGTAAGTAATTTTATTATTAAACTGACACCGAAATCAGTGACACACTTGGTTTCCATACGATTAAGATATCATGCCGCTTCTATTTGTTAAATCTATTTCTGTGCTCACAACCCTTCAGTGCGGAAACAAAAACTGTGCTATAGTGTTATCAGCGCAATAAGGCTGCTATTAAAATGGAAATTTTCTGAGGTCTCTTCGCTTTATTATGTTCTACGAACGGGAAATGGTTAGGAAATCGTTAACACTTATTAATATTAACTACGGTTAGCTACGATAGTATTTATGCTTAATAAGTGTGGTAGATCCATAGATACTTACTGTTACTAGCTAACTTTATATATATCAAAATAAAGTCGTTTTGCAATTCGTAATATTGTAATTATGTCGTTGTAAGAATTATTTCCTACAACCTTTGACCAACCTACCAACCAACAACTCAAACTTGTAGGAAACGCTTCAGTTTAATTAATAAATGCATATAACATTGAGAAGTATACTCGGTAATTCTTAAACACAGACGTGAAGATACTCTGGGAGCCATTAACAAGGTGAATTTCAAAACCCACAGGTAGAGTCGAGCGGGCGTTGATGAATGCCTCCACTACTGGCGGATCATTATTACCAACTTAAATCTAAAGTGGAGCTTAATTGCATCACCATAAAGCTGTTAATCATCTGGCCTGCCTCTAAGCCTCACAGTCCATTTTTCAGTTAAATGGTGCATTCTGTATAAAAACGGAATTCAAAATGTTGTTCGTAGAGGGCGGTTGAAAATTTCCCAAGTGTCTCGTCAGGGTAAGCTTGAGCGTTATCTCTATTAATTCGTACATTAACAACTTTACTTTAGGCATGTTTGCCTCTACATAAATTCAAACTTAAATATTGTAGTGTTTAAAATATATTTATGTCGGTACTAAATAAAGAACCCACCATAACTCGTATTTAATTGCACAAGTTAATAATTTGTACGTAAATCCACTAATCATAATTAGCTTGTAGATTAAAGTACAGCCAGTACTCTGTCCCACTGCAGGGCA
This sequence comes from Scoparia ambigualis, assembly GCA_963921215.1. Classification (NCBI taxonomy): domain Eukaryota; kingdom Metazoa; phylum Arthropoda; class Insecta; order Lepidoptera; family Crambidae; genus Scoparia; species Scoparia ambigualis. Next base: position 26,505,530 of record OY992506.1, read on the forward strand.
AAGGTTTACATCATTGAAATCTAGTCATCGCTGCAATTCATGGGTATTGGCTTATCACCACGCTTGCCAAGTGCGGGTTGGTGATAAGTTCTCCTTCCTCCCTCCTCCTCTCTTGGGTGTAGCAAAAGGCGACTAACGAACTTAAGACATACATCTAACAGCATAGAGCGGCGATGGGCTCACCGCTTGTCACACTGAGATTTGCACATTTGTGCAATCGCTATTTGGTGATAAGTAGACTATGGCAGAGGACTGCGTTTGCTGTCCTCATTGCCTAGTCTCTAAGTAACCATTCGTGGATATTAGTCGTCGTTATGTGGTTATGCGTCGAAAAATCCGAAAACACAATTTGCCAGACCTGAGAATTGACACCGGATATCGAGACGAGCACTTGACCATCTGCCACCAAGGCGTTCAGTAACTAGCTTGTAGGTTACGTAATTTTGGATACCCCTATTACTCCTAGATAATATAGTCAGCAAATTCAAAGGCACTACCGTTGTCACGACCGTGCCCACCTGACACCCGGCACTCGACCAGCAGTCGTCCCGGCAACTTACTGCGGCAGCTGGCAGCGAGCCATCACTATCGATGCAAGTGTTGTTGTCCTAGAGGATTTTTCGTATTTCTTATATTCCATTCCAAAAAATTCATACAATTTTGTCAGAGGAATTATTCTTACGTTTTTTATTTTTTATGCGACAAGTTTATTTTCGTCTTTTATTTTTCTTCATGTGTATTAGGTTCTGTAAGTGAGATAAGTGGTTGCAATGACCTGATTTCAATAATGAAGGCCCAGCCCTTGGACATTATATACTGTCTGCTGACAATTACGTATTGTGTTTTTATTCTGAAATAAACATGTTAAAATGTTAATCATGGTCATTAAATGATCATTTACTGGTACCTAACCAGTAAATGATCACTTAATGACCATGATAATTTCATAAAATAATTATTACTATATAAGAATTTAAAAATGTTAAAAAGTTAATAGACTCTTACTTTTATGTATACCTATTAATAATGTCGACTTTCCGTCAATGAAAGGAAAGGCTATTTCCAACAACGAAGTGTAAAAGAAAGCAGAAAAGAAAAGCCTTTAGTGAGTTTCTTCGTGTCGTCTCGCGCCGTAGAGTTACGCGCTGATGTATGGCGTGTTATTCGGGAGAACCTATCTGTAGTCGTATTTTTTCTTGGTCTTAAATAAATGGAAATGAAAGCTATAGAATGTGTATATGGTACTGTGGAACGTTGATTTTTGAACTGGCTACAAGCAGGGAATTACTTATGAAAGAGATAATGTTGTGTATGTTTAATTACTTTACATTTTGAATACTTATTTGTGAGGAAACGCTGTAGGCTGCAATAGGTTTTTAACATAAGTACTTATTGATGTCGCGCTCACTTAAACCTCCCTGATTAGTGAGAGTGAGAGAGACAACTAAGCACAGACTGATTATAACTTTATCCTCCTCCCACCCCTCGCGGCTTTCTCCTCCCCCCCCCCCCCCTCCCTAACAATACCTACCGTTATTTTTTTATTTTTTTTAAACACTGATAAAAGACGACAACCTCAGGCGGGAATCTTTTTCAGTGTTTAATAAAAATTAAAAAACTTAAGTAAATTTAAGCGTTAATACGACGCTAAAATAAATAAAAAACATAAAAACATTAATCTATAAACGCAGCTTCATCTTAACCGAATGTTTAAATATTTGTAAAAATATTTCTTTCGGATCTCAGAGGTGAAAACTTCTAAGATTTGATAAAGGTATGTTGACTAAAAAACATCAAGCACTGACAAAATTGGACGGAAGAAAACCAGACCTATAAAAAAAAATTTACTTAAAATATTTAAGCGTTAATAAAACACTAAAATATATTTAAAAAAACATTAATACCTACCGTTTGGATTTTTCGCGTAAAATTAAAGATGAACTTTGGCTATGTGTGTAAGTTTATACTAAAAATACTTGAATACCACACTTGAACTGCTATGTTAGTATGGAATAAACGCTGCCCGCGTTGTCTTTTAGCGTACTTCTTCTACCACAAACTTACGCCTTCAAGACCGATTATTCGGAAAGTCGTTCTGGAAAGCTGTCGCGAGTTGTGTACAGACAGTTGGCAAGCCGCCACTGCTGCTGTTAGTGTTACTGGATGACAAATAAACATAGCCGCCATTGATCTACAACTTAAGACGTGTTCCCACAGAGGACGCTCAGTCTCCTGAATTGGTGAAGTTGCTTAGTAGTAGATTGTTTTTTTTGGGTGTTAAAGTTACTCGCGTCCGTAGGTTTACCCTTGACACCCTACACGTGATCCCTGGATGGTCCAATTAAGTGACACTGGGTGTGTAATGTATGATATAACAACAAATGTCATAACGTTCACAACATATAATTTTACATAAAATAATTTTGTTTAATATGTATAATGATCACAAAGTACCTATAATCAACGAAAGATCTAATTTTAAAAGTTATAATTTTAGAACGTATAACAAACTATTCGTATAAAATCGTTCATCATAAAAATTAAAAAGTATATTATTCTAAACATATAATACTCATTTAATCGAGTATTCGGTTTGAATAACAACCTTTGATATAGCAATCAATATAAATAACATTCTTAAAAACTAACAATTAATTCCTGTAAACATGTTTCAAATTGAACACAAAAATAATCCTTTAAAATAAATTTATGTAGGTATGATATATATAAGCAAGGATGTAAGCAACTTAAAAAAATAACCTCGAAATTCAAGACAATCGCTACGCTGCGCTTCGCGATTGTCTTAAATTTCTAACCTATCACGTGACCTACAGTAGTAGGGCAGCTAGTATTTCTGTGGTTTAATAAAAAAAATAACCTCGGAATTCAAGACAATCGCTACGCTGCGCTTCGCGATTGTCTTCAATTTCTAACCTATCACGTGACCTACAGGACTGTGGCAGCTAATATTTTTTTTGTACCTAATAAAAAAATTACCTTGAAATTTAAGACAATCGCGAAGCGGAGAGCAGCGTAGCGACCCCTTGAAGTAGGTATGATAGGTTACCAGGGCAATGTTATAATATCAAATGATAAATATACCAATTAAAACTTATTAAGGCAAAAGTTATTTCAATTGATAAGTTGATTACTTAAATAAAAATTATTTGAATTGATCTTGTAATAAAAAAAATATATATAAAATGAAAAATATAATAAATGATTCATATGTAAAGCGAAATTCAATCAAAGAAATATTATATTAAATGATTTTATATTAAATAAACATTATAATGAACTACTATTATATTAAGTAGAATTATGATATTAGTTGTTATATGTATTGTTCATTGTGTAAAATGAACGTTATTAAAATGAAAATATATCAAACGTAGTTCTATTAAATGTAGCGCACCCAGTGACACTGTCTGAGTGGTAGAGCCGCTGAGTGGATTACCACTGCTTTCTCTCTCTCTCTCGCTGAGAGTATTAACTCTCACGGAATATCGGCGTCAAACAATGGCATTCCTTGCTGTTGTGTTTCGTCCGTGGAGTGGAAGTTGCTACTTACAATTCCTACTCCTTCCTCAAAGATCCTACTCATTCCTTAAAGATCCTCCTCCTTCCTCAAAGATCCTACTCCTTCCTCAAATATTACTCCTTCCCTAAAGATCCTACTCCTTCCTCAAAGATCCTACTCCTTCCTCAAAGATCCAACTCCTTCCTCAAAGATCCAACTCCTTCCTCAAAGATCCTACTCCTTCGTCAAACATCCAACTCCTTCCTCAAAGATCCTACTCCTTCCTCAAAGGTCCTACTCCTTCCTCAAAGATCCTACTCCTTCCTCAAAGATCCTACTCCCTCCTTAAAGATCCTACTCCTTCCTCAAAGATCCTACTCCTTTCAAAGATCCTACTCCTTCCTCAAAGATCCTACTCCTTTCTCAAGGTCGGCAACGTATCTGCGACTCCTCTGGTTTTGCGGGTGTCCATGGGAGGCGGCGATTACTTTCTATCAGGTGACCCGCCTGCTCTTTTGCCCCATTTTCACATTAAAAAATAGACAAATACCTTCTGTATCCACTTCTAACGAGGTAACCTCGTAACTGGTATATTTACACGGTGCGTTGGTAGGATTCCGAACAGAATCCAATTGGATGGGGACCACCCGAATACCTATTGCCACCAAGCAGTGGTGTTTCGTTTGACGACCTCCGTGGTCGAGTGGTTAGCACTCCGGGTCTGGCATCGCGTCATCTCTGAGGTCCCGGGTTCAATTCTCGGTCGGGTCAATTTAGAGAAAAACTGTTTATTTATAATTATATATATATTTATCCGTTATCTTACCATTTAACCTCTCAGTTTTGGCAACGAAATGTCAAAAATTTTTGACAGCAGGTGCGATTTGGCGGGAATTTAAATTTGCGGAAATGGAAAAAAATAATAAAAAAAATCGAACGCATAGAACATGGAGCGGCGATGGGCTCACCACCTGTCACGCTGAGCACATGTGCAGTCGCTATTTGGTGAAAAGTGGACTATGGTAGAGGATTGCTTTTGCTGTCCTCATTGCCTAGTATCTGACTAACCCTTCGGGGATATTAGTCGTGATTAATTATGTATTATCATGTAAAATAAACTTTAACTGGGTACACATATAATTATAAAAAATAAATTTTTGCTATAATGTTTTATTATAATTACTGATTGTACACAAAATATTTTTGGTGGGTTTTCAATACATAATTAACAGATAAGGTTTATTATCTTCCTATAGATCTGTAAATGTAACCCAAACAAACGGTAAGTAACCTATCGAAAGTTTGAACGATAAGGGAGTTGAATCAAGGAATTTAATCAATCAGGAGATGTAATCAACACCGAACATCAACCACTGCATCTTTCCTATCTTATCTTCACTAAATCCTAAAAATTGGGTGACAACTTTTTATACGTCAAAAAAGTTTCGGAAACGGATAATTTGGTTTAAGATTCAAAATTCTATTTTTTATTTTATTTTGTTGTTAGATTGGCACAACTGTTATAAATTTTGGCGCGGAGTTTGAGTTGCATCTGTTACTTAGAATAAATACAGTGCTGGTTTTAGTTAGTTTATATCTAGTGTGTATTGCGAATTTCATAATGGATAAATACATCGAACAAAGAGTTTGTCTTAAAATTTGCTAAGCCAATGGAATTTCGTGTTCGGAGTCACTGAAAATGTCTTGTCACATAGTTTGACATGCAAACTAGTCAACAAGCTTCGGAGTGGCGCCATCCGACTGAACCGAAACCGAAAAAACCACGCCAAAGTCGATCAAAAGTCAAAGTCGTGTTTACAGTTTACAAACGGTAAATAAAGAATATTATTTGAGTGTTATGCGGCGTCTATGAGAGCAAATTCGACGAAAAAGGTCAAATATGTAAAAATAAACTTTTTGGTTTTTGTACCACGTTAATGCGCCTTCGCCTTAGAGCATTCAAAGGCCTTCGCACAAGGCCATCATTGTGAACGAATTTTTGACCAAAAACTCAACAAATACCATCGAGCTACCACCTTATTCACCAGATATGGCTCCAGCCATTTCTTTTTCCTAAACCCCAATTACCACTTCGTGGCCCCGTTTTCATTCGGTAGAAGACATATAGCAGAATTCGCGGCGAGAACAGAACTCAATTCCGGAAAAAACGTTTAAAAATTTTTCTGATGATTGGATAATTCGTTGGCGTAAATGTATCGTTTCTGAAGGAGAATACTTTGAAGGCGATAAAATAAATTTGGATAAATAACTAACATTTTGTGTATTATTGATCTTTTCCCGGTACTTTCTTGACAGAGTAGTACATTTGATAATGATAATAATCTAACGATATACAACTTATTGATATAATGAGCAAACAAGCGTGCAGCATGCAGGCAAACATGCAGCATGCAAGCAAGCATGCAGCATGCAGGCAAGCATGCAGCAGACATGTTTTCTGTCACGGCTCCGGCGCTGCGAGGCTCCGGCGGTCCCACGCGAGTTGCAGATGGTTTTCGCTCAGCTGGCCAGCCTCAGTTAAACCCACCTGTTCCTCAGTTCGCGGGCCACCTCGCCCGTCCGCGCCTGCGCGGGCTTGAATTACATTCTAGTATAGGGCAGACAAGACTACGTGGAGTTGGTTTTGCCGCGATTCGTTTCTGTCACTGACTTTTTAAGCAAAAACTTACTAATGTATGTAAGTATGCATCATATTAATAATAGAAAAAAAAATATCGACATTTACAATTAAGCTTTACAAAACTATGACTTTTAAGAATTTATGCTTTGTAAAAGAATGTCTAACTAAATTATGAATAATACAAAATTATGCGTTTTAAAGTATGCTTAATAAAATTATGATAAGCAGTAATATAGATTTTAATGATTATGGTCAACTCTGCACCCTTTTCATTAATATGTATTTCAACGAATTCGCGTTATTATGTTTATGCGTTATAAAATATTTGCTTCAAGCTATTATGCTTTTTGATTTATATGCCTTGATGTATGTCAATTAAAATTATGGCAATAAACATTCTGCATTTCAATGTGTCACCCTCAGAACAGTGTCACCATTTGGTGTTCTGAGGGTACATCTAACCTTTAGTTATTGTTCTGAGCATCTAACAGCGTAAACTCAACAACTCTTTTTGACATAAATGTGTTAATTACATAGTGAATCTCTTTGACTAAAATTTGACGACCTCCGTGGTCGAGTGGTTCGCACACCGGGTCTGGCGTCGCGCCATCTCTGAGGTCCCGGGTTCAATTCCCGGTCGGGTCAATTTAGACAAAACTGTTTTTCTAAATTTATTTTTGGTCTGGGTGTTTTCTATGTTTACGTATACGACTATTTATCCGTTATTTATATAGAAGCTTATCTTGGTTTAGATTATTGGTGTGAGTGTAATTAATTTTTTTTTTTGAGAATAGGCTTTACTATTTTAATAATAGGTTGATCTTCTAGCGTACCTTCCGAAGCACGGAAGAGTTAAAGATATTTCAATTTGATCACACATCCAGGACATCGGCGCCCGAAGTGTTACCAATTAAAAATCCTGTAATTTTGTCAATTTAGATTTTTTTATTTAAAAACTTCAGAATATCGTAAAATTGTTCGATGTAGCCACCTTTAGCGCGGATAAAAGCATTGAGTCTGTTCGGGAAGGCTTCACACGCTGCACGAACGTGAACACAGCAGACCTGCTGCTGTAACGTTTTCAGCATTAAGTAAACAAACCTAACGATCGTGTATGGTTAGATCCCAATTTAGACCAGCGAATTGCTCCGCGAAAGCAAGCACCTGAATCCGCGGTAACTGCCACAGATCGCTCACCACCCGTTTTCTTTGAACAGGGCGTAAAAATAAATCAACAAATCTACCGTGAAAAGATTGTTACCATCGACACGTGAACAATTCGGTAGAAATTATTGGACGTTCCAACAAGACTCGGCACCATCTCATAAAGCCCGTGATACCAAACGGTTTTTACAAGAAAACGTTCATGGCTTAATTTCTTCACAACAATGGCCACCATATTCTCCGGATTTAATTCCAATGGAATTTTCCATATGGTCCATTATGCAGGCCAAAGTATCAACTAAAAAATATAAGACGGTCAACGCCTTAAAAATTGCTCTTCGTCGAGAAAGGGGCAAAATACCATCAGACCACGTTCGTGAAGCGTGTGAAAAGCCTTCCCGAATAGACAATGCTATTAGCCGTGCTAAAGGTGGCTACATCAAACAATAAAATTTGTTTCTTCAAATTTGAAATGTTTTTACCTGTACTTAGGTACCCGTGGTACTACTACCCTGCCTGGTAGTAGTACCACGGGAGATTTTACATTACCCGTGGTACTACTTATCAATTTAATATTCCTTACAAACGTATTATATGCATAAGCTGAAAAATCGAGTGTTATTATAGAACCTTTTTCAAATATTAGGTACTGGTTAGCTGTGTGTGATAAAACAAAAAAAAAAACAAAAACTAAAAACAAAACAAAAACAAAAACAAAACAAAAACAAAAAAAAGAACAAAACAAAAAAAGGTTCTACAACACTCGAATTTTCATGCTTACCTCGAAATACGTTTGTAGGGAATATTAAATTGATAATTAGTACCACGGGTAATGTAAAATCTCCCGTGGTTACTACCAGTAGGAGCATCGGTAGTACTCCGTAGTACAACTACCCGTGTAAGTACAGGTTTTTACGATATTCTGAAGTTTAAAAAAAAAAATCTAAAATGACATAGTTACAGCATTTTTAATTGGTATACGAATAGAAACACTTCACTGGCACATTCATCCATTCACGTAACTGGAGCTCATGTTATTACTAGTTATTAAATGATAAATTTCATTGGAGCATCGCGAGTGCTGCATAATATTGAATATTTGCTGCCCTGCGGACGTTGGAACTGCACTTTGTTATGCTTAACTCATCGCCCCGGTTCATCCCTATCGTCGCTTGGATAGTCGCAATGTATGCCCTCTATGAGAATAATCAATTAGGTATTCCGAATGTGTTGGTTTCATATAGAAAACTTCATATCAATACGATTGTGGTAATAGGCAACGAATTTAATGATTTTACTTCTTGCAACGGTACGGCAAGGCATTGAGGTTACTTATTCCTTTGTTTTCCCACTATATAATAAAATGCTCTGCCAGCACATGTCATGTGATTCTCCCTTCTATAATACGGAATCCTTTAAACGAGGTCCTTTACAAACTTTTTGACTATACAGAAGACAAAACAGCTTGGATCTAAAATGCTTCAACCACTGCAACAGCTGTTTCTATTTTAAAATAAATTATTTAATTGTATGTAGATTGTGCCGAGCCGTGTGTGTAGCGGCTTACTAAAACAATACAATCAAACCCTCTCTTACCTTGGGTGTCGTAAAAGGCGACTAACGGACTAAAAACTTCCTATACATCCAACGGCATAGAGCGGCGATGGGTGCACTACCTATATCATGCAGAGCACATGTGCAGTTTCAATTTGGTAAAACGTGGACTATGACAGTGGACTGCTTCTGCAGTCCTCATTGCCTAGTCTCTGACTAACCCTTTTGGGATAATAGTGGTGAGTATAGATAGATAGACAGATGAGTGAATTTCCCGGGACCAAAAATTACGTGGCATTGATGAAATCGGTACTAAAATACATAGTTATAATGTTCTAATTTTTTTTACTGGTTAGGTGAAATAGTCATCTATGTGTGGCACTAAATATTTAATTAATGGGATTAATAGGTGCTCCAAAAAATTAAATTAAGCCTCGAAATCTTTCATTGCCGTGTTTGTCCACATGTCACCTTGATGTGTATTATACCTCATTGATAAAAATCTACTGGTTATTTATATTAAAACCTAATTTTATTTAATACGCGAATAGTAAAAGTATTGTTACGGAATACATTTATTTAAATATTTAAACAATACAACGAATGGTTAATAAAAATTCATTTGTCCCAGAACTACCTTTCATCGCCGTGTCCTAAACATGTTTAGAAATATTGTTTTATCTAACGACTTGCGTCCTCCCCCCTGTGCGCTAAACGTTGCATATCAGTGCCGCCTAAGTGCTTGACGTGGAAGAACATACAGACGTGCCTGCGTTTTCGCGCCATAAATTAAGTACTCAAGTTGAAGATATGAGTCAATGGTCTTACAATTACGTCTCTTATTTGCTTTATCAAAGATGGTGGACATTTATCTATACCCGGCGAGCTGTCAGGTTTCAGATCACTTATAAGTTTCCAAACTTCATCTTCATCCGTAGGATACATAAAGACAGATTGGGATGTTGATTTAATCCTCTTACCAGCGGCTGTAGCCAGTGATTCCTGTGACACCGACAAATAGTTCAAGATTCGGTTGGCAAGTTTTCTTCCTGCATTCACGAAATTGGTATTGCAGTGGTTCAAAGAGGATTTGAGGTCAGATTTCGTTTCAGATAGTTCGATAGGACATTTCTGAACCTTTTTCAAGTGGCAAATGTCTTTGATAGTGTGCCAAAGCTTTTTGGGGTTATCTTTGTTGGTGGTTAGAGTTTGGTTCTCATAACTAGTCTTTACTTTATGAAGAATACTATTCAGAAAGTTGCGGTAACGTTTATAAGTTATTTGCACCGTCTTATTCAATGGGTTCCGCCTTGCCTGTAAATGTAGCCGGTCTCGTTGCTTTTGACATTTAATAAGCCCTGGTGTAATCCAAGGTTTTATTATAAATTTGGAGCGTGATATTGTGACCCTTTTAGTGTTTGAGGTTATTGCTGAGTCAATAATTCTGCTTAACGTTTCAGCAGCTTCATTTACATCTTCACTTTCAGTGACCGCCGTCCAGTCGGCAGCGCAAAGTACCTTCGTCACAGCATCGTTATCGATCCTAAGGTATGAACGTTTTAACTCCTTTTTTGCTCGTCCAAGTGCAAGTCCCAATAGGCAGATATAGTGATCCGTAGTGTCAGTTCCGCATACCAAGCCCAAAGCCTGCACTATTTTCTTTTTGACGAAAAAGTGGTCAAGACAGGCATCCTTTCTCGTTGGTTTGTCAATAGCGGGTAATAATTGATGCTCCGTTAAAACCGACATGTACTCAATACACTGCTCACTTAGAGGTACAGAACAAAGGTCAAGATTTAGATCTCCAGTAACTATAATGGCATCCCTATTACAAAATGATTGAAGTATTCGGTCCAGGTCTACCAAAAAGTTCGTTATATTAAAGAACGAAGGAGACCGGTAAATAGCAAGTACCAAAAGATCATTACCAATCGCGATCTCCAAGCAGTTGCAGTCCGTGCAAGATGACTCAACCACTTGGGCATTCAAATTCTCCCTCACATATGCAGTCACACCGCCACATTTGTTAATGTATTTATGTGTACGAAAGGATTCATATCCAGGCAATTGTGGGATGATTGTGTTGTCACCTAACCAACATTCTGTCAAAACAATCACATCAAAATCAATATTAGAGCGTTTTAGGGTTACTAAGAAAGAATCAAAATTCTTCTGTATGCTTCGAATATTCCAAGTAAGAGCTTTGAAATTATGAACAGACGAAAGAAAGCTACCACAAACGTCAATGTTGTCGAGCACCCGGCAGTCAATGGCTAATGCTTCATCAAGATCACTAGCTAAACTTCCTATTTAATTATCTTTTGTAATATGATAAATTCAACATCTAAAATTAGTTTTACTATAAGACTGCGTACGCTCAACAGTACCTTATTGCGTCCATTGCCTCTATAAGTGTTGTGTTGGGAAAGTGTGGGTTGCGTTTTTGAGCATGAAAAAATATTTTGTGTAGGTGAGTAACAGAACGAGAAAAGTGTAATAATATATTGTATGTGTGTTAACAATTTTGCCTGACCAACATTAATATAACAATTTTGCATGACTAATTGTGAAAATAATAATAATTGTACTAAAAGCGACTGTAACAAAATCAAAACAAGATCCAAGTCGCATCTACAATACTGCGTTTCCCAATAATTTCGGAGGTCCGACTTTTTCATCCAAATCAACAAGCGTAGAAATACGTATCGCTGATTTCCCATCAGCCTTTCTAACATAGACGGCGCCATTCCGAATCCAGCAGTATCGAAATTGATGTTCGTTTGTTCGGGTTCTTGATTGGCGAAATAAATATCTGTTCTCTTTTGTGAGCCTCTCATTAAGAAAAAAGGTTGAGGGTGGGCCTCCAGATACGTTTTCGGTAGTTAAGTTACGCCTAATCTTGGCGGCTTTGATCAGTTCATCTCTTTTTTGTTTTCTTACTAATCTAACGATTATAGGACGAGGAGCCTGCTGTTGAGCTGCATCTGTGTGGCTTTTGCGTGTTTTTGAGCCCACTCGTAAAATTTCGTTAATATCTGCGTCAGACAGTTCAACACCCATTTTTCTTGAGGCTGATAGTACAATATGGTTCAAATTCTCGTTTGCCTGTTCTGTGATTCCTACTATTTCTAGGTCGTTCCTCATGTTGTCTTGATATTGTGTTGCTAATTGCTGCTGAAGGCATCCGACAGTTGATCTTAGGTGAGTAATTTCTAATTCTGCCTCCTGTAGTTTTTAGTGTATTCTTTTATAGTCTGCGTCAAAGTGGCAGATATTGACGACACTTCTTGTTTTATCTCCGTGTTCTGCTTCTTCACATCAGCCACTTCTTGTTTTAGTTGTCGTAGTTCTGATAGTATTGCTGAGGTCTCAGATGAGACAGGTGCACTCTCCTTCGTTGGCTTTGCCTTTACTGCCTGTGGCTTGCTTCCGCGAGTCAAATTTATATTTTCACTCGCTTTTGAATGATTGTTATTCTTTTGTGATGAAGCTGATACTCGGACTGGAGTAGAACTGTTGTCCACCTTTGGCTGCGAACAAATACAGAAGGGGCACTGCCAGTTGAGTCTCTGCTGCTGAGAAAGTTGGTCAAATTGCTCTATTGATAATTTTATACATAGCAAGTCGAAGCTCTTCTTGCATTTTGAGCACTCCATAAAATACGGATCACATATGGGTTCACCTCATCCGGAACAGTTGGTACTCATTTTTGCTGCTCCGATAGTTTGGGGTCTATCCACTGTGCCGCAGGTCTATGTACAAGTGTTGTTAGTGAAGTCCCCGAATATGGGCAAAATTTCCAAGATGGCAACACTATGGCTGTGTCAAACTCAAATTGAAGTCTGTCAATTGAATTTGACAACTACAAATGCTAGTGTCTTGTGGGTATTCTACAAACAAATCGTGACAAGTCCCGATTTGTAAAAGATGTGGGTATAATAATCTGACTTATCTGCTTGGATATTTGAGTAAATTAGTCGGAATTTCTTCTCGCGAACGTTGGTGCAGCTCGGCGTCGACTCGCACAACACAAAGCAGGTACCTCAACAGCAATCCGTTTGGTTTATCAATAATTTTCGGAAAAATGATTACGAGCACAATATAAACAGAGGCAGGGTGTTGCCAGACTCCCAGAATAAATACTTATGGTCTAACGTTCAGATAACATAATTTTATTTCTATATGAAATTTTATTTGATATAAAACTAATTTAATAATATAATAAACATTTAATATAATATTAGATTCTATAATTTCATATGATATAATGTGCTTTTGACATAATATACATTTGATATAATAATGAAATGATATAAAAACTTATGCAACATACAAGCAAGAATGCAGCATGCAAGCAGGAATGCAGGATGCAGGCAGGCATGTAGCATGCAGGCAGGAATGGTTTCTGTCACGGCTCCGGCGCTGCGGGACTTAAGCGGTCCCACGCGTGCTTAAATTACACTCTAGCTTAGGGCAGACAAGTATACGTGGAGTCGGTTTTGCCGCGATTCGTTTCTGTCACTGACTTATTTAGCACAACTTAACGAAAACACAACGTATTTACTTTTTATGACAATATTTGAAATCAATTTATGGTTAAAATGCAATTTTTATTTATAAGCAAAAATAATATCAAATGAAATTATAGAACATGAGTATTAATATCAAATGAATACTATACGTGATGTCGTTATAAGAAGTTTATTAAGAACAAGTCAATATTATATCCAATAAACGTAATGTCCTTTGAAATTAGTTCATTTGTCATGTATGATTAGGCAAAGAAAACATCTTTACCCGTACGCTTGTTTCATTGCCGTGCACGCATGTTTCATCGCCGTGGCACGTAATTTTTAATCTTGTATATCTCGTTAGTTTTTTATGTTATCTACCAGATATTAAGCAAGAATACATACATTATCAAAAACTTTAATAAAAGCGAAATTTTTCTTTAAAAAACTTAAAGATAAAAATTTTAAAGATTTTAAAGGATCCACGGAAATAAAGATTTTAAAGGACCTGTTGAAATTCACCCAGATAATACTTTTATTGTGACATAATAACACAAACATTTACATAAAAAAGAAAAACAATGTTATAATTTGGCGGTCTTATCGCATAAAGCGATTTCTGCCAGACAACCAGTCAGATGGAGAGAACTAATATACTTTAAGATCGGAGGTGCAAACATAGAAAACATACTTAGTTACACAATTAAAAGCAAAAAATAAAAATAATGACATTAAATAATAAATAAATAATAGGGTTTAATAAACATATATACACACACATATATTAAATATACATAAATAAATAATACATAATTATACGTACTTAAACATAATAGTCTCAGGTAGGAAGTAGCGGACAACGATAGCTATATAGCAGTATATGTATGTATGAATTAAATTAAATAAAAACGGAGAGTAGGACGCATTTTCATTGGTCGTTAACGCATTTGGGGTGCGGGTAGATTTTTGACACGCATGCCACTGGGCCCAAAGTTTTATAGGTACTTACATTAGAAAAGGTCTTGTAAGGGCAGTTGTAAACCATGAAACCTTCGGTTAGTCCGATTGCGGGGCCTCCCCGCATTCGGGCTAACGACCGACTTATCGACCAATGAAAATACGCCTTAACGGAGACGTGGTAAACCATGGTGGAGATGCATTACACTCTTACGTACCAGGTGAAGTGTATTACCCACTACCTAAGTAATACTAAATCGTTACAAAAAGTAAATAATATTTTAATTTGTGCAACGTCATTTTCCATACCTTCATAAAATTAAACGATAGTAATATTAAAACACAGATTCGCGTTTGTTTACAGAATACTATATTGAAATAAATAAAATCTGACAGTGAATTAACCACGGTCACGCCGACCGCACATTACAAATTCAATTTTATTTACCAGAATCATTCGTACATTGCAAATTAAACCACCTCTGTGGTCTAGCCGTTTCACTAGGGATGTCAGTCCCAGAGAATCAAGGTTCGATTCCGAGTGTGTGGTACAAATTCTTTTAGCCGGTTTGATTAGTGGTATGGCTAGTTTTAAGTCTGCAAGGCTTTTCATCTAATAATTTGATTCGTTCATTCTACTCCAAAGTGATTTAGCTTAAACGTTAAGAGGGCTTACGCATTTCGGTTTCCCATACAAACTTCCAAGTCGAAATTTTTAAAAACTGCGGAGCCAATTTTAATTAAACTTTGCATGCTAAAGTAAAATACAGAGATCTAAATTGTTTGTTGAAAACATTTTTAAAAAACGTTTATTTAACTGAGTTATTACGATTTTAAACTTTCTATAGTGGACATTAAATCGCAATAACTCAGCTAAATAAACGTTTTTTTAAAATGTTCTCAACAAACTATTTAGATCCCTGTACTTCACTTTAGCATGCAAAGTTTTATTAAAATTGGCTTAGTGGTATTTAAAAATTTCGACTTGGAAGTTTGTATGGGAAACTGAAATGCGTAAACCTTCTTAAGTCTTTTTCTATCTATTATTATTTTCTATGATGATCGTTCCGGAGGGACTATAGTTGATATCTAGTGAGTTACACATAATGTAAGATTTTACTGAGAGACACCTTACTCTAACTTTTGAGGAGAATACTTAAGAATTGACGTTCCGTTATTTTGTTCCTTTAACTATTTAAGCATATTTCATTACAGTCATGCGTGTAACACAATCCACCATAACGAACTACACATAAAGACTCGACAAAACATACATTTTATAAAATCAAACACAGAAAATAAAACAAAATTTCCACCATGCAATCGTGTAAATACTCTACTATTATACTCTCTCTCCATGACTGACAAGAGATTAAAAAACTTAAAACAAGTAGCGGTTTCAATAGACGGGCTTAATCAATATCTATACTAATATTATGAAGAACAATTACTTGTTTGTTTGTTTGAATTGAATAGGCTCCGAAACTACTGGTACGATTTAGAAAATTCTTTGACCGTTAGAAAGCTACATTCTTCCAAGATTAAAGATCCAAGTGACATAGGCTATATTTTATCCCGATATTGCTTCGGAAACGGGTACCACGCAGGTAAAACCACGAGGATCCGCTAGTAAATAATATTTAAACACACACCCTGTTAATATTAAACGTTGATTAAAGTTACACTTAGGATTAAAATGACGCTGTCTCTATCTGTCTTATTTAATAAAAATGAGACAGCGTCACTTTAAATCGAGATGTAACATTTGGCCATAGAGCCGTGAGCCGTGTGTATAGCGACTTAGCAAAAGAATACTACAACCCCCGTCTTCCCTCGGGTGTCGTAAAAGGCGGCTAACGGAATAAAGACTGCACACACAACAGCATAAAACGGCCATGGACTCACCACCTAACACGCTGAACAACTGTGCAGTTGTGCTTTGATGAAACGGGGACTATGGCTGTGGACTGCTTCTGCGGTCTTCATTGCCTATAGCCTCAGTTTAACCCTTTGGGGAAGTATGTATGTATGTATTTAAATATATTTAACAGTTTCCGACTGTTATTGCGAAGACAAGAACGCTACATTTGTAAATTGTACACGCATTATTGGACTTGGTCATACAACGACGACGTTTCTAAATAAATAATAATTCTCTTAATGCTTACTAGCCTAAATATCAGTTCTTGACATACATAACATTTTAGTGAATCGTTCTTGAAAATGCAACAAATATCAATTTTATGCATTTTCATGTTAATGCCATCGTCATCATCACCAGCCTATAAACGTCCCACTGCTGGGCACAGGCCTCCCACGTGGACGACGTGCACGTGGGGATATTGGGCCATAACCCACCACGCTGGCCCGATGAGGGTTGGTGGGTTTTAACGACTGCCATCTTACGACAACAACCGATAATGCCTTAGGAGGTACTAAATATTTTGCTATTTGAAATTATGAGCATCGGCATTATGCGTTAAAATGTGACACCTTATTTTTTTTTATGCAGCGAGTACTCGTAAAAGCTGCTCTGTGGCCTACGCTTTTTCAGCGTACTTAAATGACGTTTAAGATCTTCATAATGTTTTTACAACCTACACATCAATATTAAAGTTATCTTTTTTTAAGAAAATTTTTTTTTAGGCTAATCAGTTCATTGTAACCTCTTATTGTCTTATTTCATCGTCAGAAAGCCGATTGACTCGCGAATAAGGTTTTAAGTTACCTCCCAGAGCTTTTGCACAGTCGTACAATCTATTTCATTGTTACAACTATCTCATAGGGTAAAGACCCTATAAAACGCGCTATCAAAAATAACATATAAGATTGATAGAAACACATCCATACAATTATTAAGTTGAAATGGCGTATATATGTTACCGGCAATCTGTATAATACCTAAAACGTGTAGGTAATGTATGAAATATATTTATTTTATACTTTGCCTAGGTATTCTATACAATACCGAATGCGCATCCGGTAATGTGTGAAAAGGCAGTAGACCTACTTATTAATTTTACGGAATTGTTTTTTTTTTTAAGTTTTTTATACTTGTTACGTACCTAAGTACCTACTTGTAAGAAATTACATTGTGTTACTTATACACAAAAGAATTTTTAGTTGCAATTTATTTTTAAAGTGATTTTACTGTATTATTAACAGAAAGACTACTACTACTTAGGTGCTTTTTTGAAAAGTATCTTCATTAAATTCAGCCTTTTTATTTTAAAATGGCGTAAAGGTGTTTGAGCACGCTTCGAGTCATTGTTAGAAAATCCATTTTTACTAACAAAATCTTTAAGGAAGTAAGTAACGCACAATTATTTTTAGCTACTATTAAATTATTCTTAAAGATTTAGGGCGTATTATAATGTTATATTGCATAAATTTGCAACATATTTCACGCTTTTTCGCCATGATTAAGGTTATGGTATAAATGCTATTTGTTCGTGTCCATAGCTATAGCTAGGATATCTTTTCTAGGATGTTCTATTAGTCAATAGTCAATAGTCAAAATATATTTATTCAATAAACTCAATTAATAAGTACTTTGAAACGTCCAAATATTTTTTAACCTACCACCCATTCAGGACAATATTTTTTAACTGTGGCAAAGAACGGGCGCAAGAAACCACAGCGCACAGAAGCAACGACATTTACTAAAAATATATATATTATATGTCGTTACCAGGTCACAAAATATAAAATATGAATTTGAATGTAAATGGTTTAATTAAATATGGTGTTCTATATAAATTAATTATAGACAATTAGAAATAGCTGGAGTAGGTACTTGGAGCATTTCAGACCCAAGCTGTTTTGTCTTCTGTATAATCCGACACTTTATAATAAGCTTTTTTATAAAGCTTTTCTTTGATTTTGATTTTAAATTTATCAAGATCTAATTTTTGAATATCATTTGGTACTTTTTGTATAATCGTACACACAGACCCTTAAAAGAATTATTTATTTAATGGAGCCTAGTATAAGGCACTGCTAATTTGTTCTTACTATAATACTAGAGTATTTAATTTGTGAATATCACTGTTTTTTGAAAACATTTCAATATTTTTATGAACATACATAAGATTTTCATAAATATATTGTGATGCAACTGTCATTATACTTATATCCTTAAATCTCTCTCTGAGAGAGTCACCAGCCTGTTGGTTATATATTGCTCGAATAGCCCTCTTCTGCAGCACAAAGATAGTTTAAATGTCGGCAGCATTTCCCCACAGTAAAATGGCGTACGACATTACACTATGAAAGTAACTGAAATAAACTAATCTAGCTGTATCAACGTTAGTTAACTGACGATGCTTCATTACTGCATAAGCCGCAGAGTTAAGTCTATTCGACAATTTAGCTATATGTGGGCCCCACTGAAGCTTGGCATCCAACGTGATGCCTAGAAACACAGTGGTGTCCACAGAATTCACATTCTTATCTTTAATTTGTACACTAGTTATTACCCGCTTAACATTAGGCAATACAAATCTTACACATTTGGTTTTTCCCTCGTTTAATAGCAAGTTATTAACACTAAACCAGTGAACAATCTTTGAGACCGCATTATTCACATCGTCATAATTTGGGTGTCGTCGTTTCACTTTGAATAAAAGTGAAGTATCATCAGCAAACAATACTATCTCATGACTGTCTTTTACAAAATAAGGTAAGTCATTAATATAAACCAAAAACAAGAATGGACCAAGTATTGAAACCCTGCGGAACTCCCATTTTAACCACTGATCCCGGAGATCTTTTACCGTTAATGTCGACCTTTTGAATCCTGTTACTCAAGTATGAGATTAGAAGGCTCAAAGAAGCATCCCTAATTCCATAGTGGTTAAGCTTCCTGACCAAAGTATCATGTAAAACACAATCAAAAGCCTTGGATAAATCACAAAACACCCCTAGGGCATCCTGTGATTCCTCCCAGGTATCAAATATTTGGATTAAAAGCTCAACACCGGCGTCAGTTGTAGAGCGACCCCTAGTAAAACCATACTGTTCACAATGTAAAAGTTTATTTTTATAAAAATGAATTTGTATTTGGTCTAACATTAACTTTTCAAAAATGTTACTAAATGTGGGTAGCACAGAAATAGGTCTAAAATTAGAGGGGTCAGAAGTGCTACCTGATTTAAATAATGGAATTATTTTACTATATTTCATGAGGTCAGGAAAAACACCACAGTCAATGCATGCATTAAATATGCAAGTTAAAACTGGAGCTATTGTCAAAATTACAGATTTAGCGACGTCCACGGAATTACCCCACAGATCAGCAGTTTTCTTTTTATTGAGAGTGTTAAATGTTTTTATTATATCTATAACACAATTTTTTTGAAAACTGAAATTACTTTCACAATCTTTAACATTCTCCTTCAAAACAGATTCAGCTACAGTGGGGAAGGAAATCAAGGCTTTTGTAGTTGAAACTGGAATGTCAGTAAAAAAGCTCTCAAATGCTGCAGCAACATCAGCATCAGAAGTCAAGGTTTTATTATCACAATTTAAATTGAACTCATTATTACGACTTTTTACCTTTCCTGTTTCACTATTTATAATATTCCATGTCATTTTTATTTTGTCATTACTATTCTTAATCTTAGAACTCAGATAGTTTGCCTTGGCTAATCGACATACTCTTTTGAATAACTTTGAATAATTTTTAACATATAATTTGAAGTCATCGCTGGTGTTATAGTTGCGTTCACCATAAAGTTCATAAAGGCGTTTCCTACTTCTGTGAATACCAATTGTAGCCCATTCATTAAAAGTTACAGTACCACTAACTGAGATCTTTTTTGGAACAAAAGTTTTATTAAATTCTGAACAATAAATGTTAAAAAAATTATTATAAAAGACATTAGGGTTGTCATTGTATTCTAAATAATTTAATTTTATATCTAGATTGCTTTTAAAGCGTTCCAGCCGACCTGCAGTTTATGGTACTGCAGTGATATTCTTTTTCGTCACTTGTTTACGCTGGTGTGGAAAGCTGACCATTTGGCCACAATGATCAGAGTCCAGGTTATTAATAATTTGCTTAGCCAGTGGTTTTACATTTGTATATATGTTATCAATACAGGTGGCCGAAGTGGCAGTTATTCTTGTCGGCTCCAAAAATAAATGATTTAAGTTGTATAATAGAAATAGGTTTTTAATTTTAGTTGACATTGTAGAATTTTCTAACAAATTAATATTAATGGACAATTGTCGAAAATCTAACTATTTAAGATTTAACATAGCAATTATACTTCTCCATATCTTTCTTTCAATGGGGAAAAAATAGCAAAAGCCGCTGAAATATATGAAGTACCGAGAATCACTTTACATAATAAAGTGTCAGTAAAAAGTCCTAAAGTCTGTTCTATGGGTCCAAACACATATCTGTCTGAAGACGATGAGTATTTGTTGGATCAATGATTCCTTATGATGAGCGAGATATATGTCCCAATTACCGGAATATTATTTCAAGTTACAGGATTTGTAACTAGGTGTTGTCCATTATTGGGTGTCCATCATTAGATTTTTACTGTCCATTATTGGTCCAAAAATAGGGTTTTTATTTTACAAATTATTTTATAGTTAACGTATTAGATGCGAACAAATACATTAAAAACACTTAACTAATATATATTAATAAGCCTAAATAATATCTAAAAAAATCACTAAACTTAATGAGAAATTTACTAAAACAACCAAATCTTTTCTTAACCTGTCCATAATTGGGGTAGTTACCTTAGGTTGATTAACATTGATAAATATAGACCAAAATCTATTTATTTTACACATTGCCGATGGACTAGCAGGTACTCTATACAATCCCTAGGAATTTTATACATTACCTAGGTAAAGTATGTAATGGACAATAATATGCTTAATATTTCATACATTGCCTGGACGCCCCAGGTATTCTATACATTGCCTAGGTATTGTATAGTATACCTGAATTATACAGATTGCCGGTAACATATACACTAAGGCGCTGCGCGTGCACACTTTCTGTTGCCGAACCGTAAGAAAACGCGCTTGCAGTGTCCGTTAGCGGCAGCTGAACGCCTGAACGCACTGCAGCCGCGCTTTATTATGTTGGTGTCTCGTGTCGGCAACAAATAATGACTTAGGCGCTGCTCAACAAGTCATGGGCAACTGATAGGCATGTGCTACCAAATGAAATAAAATTATCCGAATTAGCCGAAATTAAAAGCCGATCTGTAAGTTATTTTGCTTACTAGTTTTAGAAATTTGACTTAAGCTCGATAAAATTATATTAAGCTAGTGGCCGGTCCGCGACTTCGTTCACATGAACACCCGGTACCTTGTGACAAATTTATAAAATGTTTCTTTCATACAAACCTTGTAGATAGATAGATAGATAGATATACACTTTATTGCACATACACAAGAAACAGTTACACATAACACAATCTTAAAACTAGTATGGGCAAAGGCGGTCTTATCCCTAAGAGCGATCTCTTCCAGACAACCTTTGGTTTATAGACATATGAAGGAGACATATGTTTGTACTGACAGTTACAAACATATAAAAAACCACATGTTATAACTCGGTTTAAAGTGACGCAGTCTCGTTTTTGTTAAAGAAGACAGATAGAGACAGCGTCAATTTAATACTAAGTGTAACTTTAATCAACGTTAGTTAATAATAGGGTAGATGTCTAAACAACAATTGATTATTAATTTCGGCCGTTAGTAGAAATAGTAGTTAGTCTTTGGTAGTGCGCGCTTTTCCGTGGCTTTACCCTACATGGCAGCACAAAGGGGTTGCCGCGTGTCTGTCTGCCGGGCGAGTTGGCGTAATCCCAAACGACCGGAAAGGTAACGTATCTCTTTATTTACGTTACATTCGCTGCGACAATAAATAATGTTCTATTCGCGGCCAATCAGTGCCAGTATGGAAGTTACTTTTTCCAACGTCATAGTATAACTGTATACAGGCTGATCAATCCAATAGGTTCAGTAGGGAGAAATCAAAAACTATAAGAGATAGTTCTTAGAAACCATGGCGTCGATTTTAGATTAAATGAAAATGGCATTCAAATATGTTTTAACGTGGACTAGATAATTGGTGTAAGAGTGAGAAAGTTGTTTATTTAATTTTAACACACTAGCTCGTAAAGTGGTTCTTATTACACCGATTTCAGCATCATAATGTAGCTTATTACGCACTGCAGTGCGAGCACGTATCTTTTATCGACCGATAAAGTGACATTAGACGTCGACAAATTGACATCCGCAGTACTTAAACTGTCAAACTTTACAGTCTAATGTCACTTTATCGGTCGATAAAAGATCCGTGCTCAGGGGGCTGGTGCGGTAATGTAGTTTAAAAATAGAATCTCGACCAGGGCGAAGAAAAAATAGCATTTCTTCCACTAGGGAATAGTACATTATGATACAAGTGTGCTATGTTGGTCATTACAATCGAGGAAGGTTATAAGTATATATAATTTGGATGTATGTGCAGTCTTTAGTCCGTTAGTCGCCTTTAACGACACCCAAGGGAAGAAAGGGGTTGGTAGTATTATTTTCATGAGCTCATCTCTGCTCTATGCTTTATGATTGTGTAATCATTAATCGCCGGAAATATTAAGTGAAGCACAAAATGTTATTGACAGCCTATTACCATCTAAGTCCAAAGAAAAATATATATTAGCTTACCGAAGATTTATACACTAGAAAAACAACAAAAACACGCAGTCATTTTCTGAAAATGTGTTTTCCTCACAAGTGTGTCGAAAAACGTCGTATGAAACGCGTGTGCATTGGTAATTACAATCCTCGGCTCCATTAAGCCCTCGCCTTCGGCTCGGGCTCATAACTCGCCTCGATTGTAGTGACCAACTTAGCACACTTGTGTCATGATGTACTATTATATAAATACATCATTAACCAAGCTAGCATAAAAAATAAATGACGCTTCATGGTCGATATAGCTGCTGTGCCCGCCTTTTGTGAGGTCGTATGCTCGTTTGTCAACTTAGTATCATTAATAAAGTTTACAAAAGAGTCCGATATGAAATTAGTCAAAGTTCAAAGTAAAAATTGCTTGGACAAAATGCAACTTCGATAACCACTCAAGTAGTCTATCCGGCGCTTAACTCTTCCACGGTTGTCGAGCAGCGACGGTGAAAGATGTAGCAACATAAAGCATGAAATTAATTAAACGAGCTGAGCGTAAAGAATAACCGCCACCATTTAGAGGCATCGTGAAGTCTACACACCGACCCCGCACACAACCACTCGTATACCAACAATATACAAAATGGAAAAAAAGACCGTGGTTGGAGGAAAAGTACCCTTAATATTGATGATGGCAAATTTTACTGAAAGGAAACATTCCTTTATTTTCGAGAATTATTAAAAGTAAATTTAATTTTTTTGAAAAATCACCTGCTTGAGCCGGGAATCGAACCGGTGAAATGTGAAAAAAACACCATGTATTTTATGATACCAACAGAAAGAGGCATTCTTAAGGACCAATTTCTTTTAAACAACTTAGTATCTACGTTTGACGTTGCTGCGTGTCTGTGAGTCTGTTTGTGGCATCGTAGCTCGTATAGACCGATTATGATGCTTTTTTTTTATTTGTAAGTGTGATCGAGATTGTT
The DNA here is from genome assembly GCA_963921215.1 of Scoparia ambigualis. Classification (NCBI taxonomy): domain Eukaryota; kingdom Metazoa; phylum Arthropoda; class Insecta; order Lepidoptera; family Crambidae; genus Scoparia; species Scoparia ambigualis. The sequence goes on from OY992506.1 coordinate 26,529,524, forward strand.
CTTAGCTATAATTTTTTTTTAATTTTAGAGTTTTTTTTAGTGTGTTACATCATTGTTTCTATTATATATTATTCATTCTTTATTCATTTACATATTCTGTGGTAGCGTTAACTTGTCTACCAAATTACTATTACCAAACGCTAAGGAATAGACAGGGAGCGTTTGCCATTAGTCTGGTTGAGAGTGCCACCAGCGCGGTGGTTCAATGGTTTGGTGTGCACACAAAACCATGTCGCGTAGCGGTGAAAGAATACTACTACTCTTCTCTTGGGTGTCGAAAAGGCGACTAAAGGACTAAAGTCTGCACATACATCCAACAGCATAGAGCGGTGAAGGGCTCACCACCTGTCACGCTGAGCACATGTGTAGTCGCTGTTTGGTGAAAAGTGGACTATGATAGAGAACTGCTTTTGCTGTCCTCATTGCCTAGTCTCTGACTAACCCTTCTGGGATAATAGTCGTGATCATATGTATGTCTGTGTGCACACTCCTTTAGGGCTGGGGATCGGGCGAGCTTGTGCATTCGCGCCACGTCCGTTCGGCTTCATTCGCGCGACTCTAACGGCGTAGATAATAGAGACTTACTGCGCACTTTACTCCGCCATACCTCGAGCCATAATTCTCGTCGAGTAGTTTTCACGCCAGAAGAAAAGTCGAGGTAATTGACCTGCGCGATACAAAAAACAGTGTGGGCTGTCGTCTCAGCTTTCTCAGCTGTGGTAACTGTCTTCACGAAGGTGTTGAAGAAGGAGATGTTATAACGAGAATTTACACTTTATTATCTAAGGTATAAGGTATGATGGTACAGTGAGACATAAAGTCACTATAAAACGAAGGCATATTGTTTGTCTTTTTTCAAAAGTATATTTTAAAAAAATACTGAGAATGATGATTTATTAAACAAAATTAATATTTTAATAGGGACTTTATATGCATCTTTGATCACATTTTGCTTAAAATGGGTGTTCAAATCTTTGATTTTTTTATGTGAAAGAGAGGCAAAGAAGGTTCACCTGATAGAAAGTAATCACCACTCGCCGTCATGGAAAACCAGTGGAGTCGCAGACGCGTTGCCGGTCTCGAGGAATGGTAGGACTTCTGAGGAAGGAGTAGGAATAGTGAGTAGAAATCAAACCCTAATTTTACGTGAACTGTACGACGAGTATTTCTTTGCATTGAAAAGATATAGTTTTTTGCGTAGAAAGTTATGGTTCAAAGAGTTGCATCATTACATTTGATGCAATGCTTGTACATATATTTCAAACTATGCAGCAAGTTTAATGGTGCTATTTTCGATTATTTGCACAGTAAGTATATCAATCCCAAGTCCCAAGGAACATTAAAATTCAGTGCGTATAGATATTATTGCACGTTAAAGAATCGTGCCAGGTTGAAATAGGTAGAGCTGTGTTGTGGCTCGTTAATAGAATACTACAACCCATCTCTTCCCTGCACACTGCGCATACATCCAACATCATAGAGCGGCGATGGGCTCACCACTTATCACGCTGAGCACGTGTACAGTTCTTATTTAATGAAACGTCAACTGCGGCAGTGGACTGCTCTTGCGGTCCCCATTGCCTAGACTCTTGACTAAAAGATAGTTAGTTCTAGATAAACATGTTATAGTAGAGGATCCGAGTATACAATGACCTTCACCGGGCCGGTTAATGGATGAAAAGTATTTTATATCAAATTTAATAAATTACATAGGTACCAATCGAAAATATGAAGCCTATAGAATATGCAAACGTTAGGTTGACTATTTTTTTCCCGTCATAACTATTGGGTAGGCAGGTGTAAACAGGTAAATTTGCAACCGTCTGGTTATTAAATAAAATGTATGTATAAATAAAGATAATCTCATTACAAACACACTCACACCAAAACAGTGCAATGTTAAAAAAAAAATTAAATTAATCATTTTAAGTACTAGACTGAAATTTTTCAGCCAACCCACTCGCGATATATTTTTTAACATATTAAATTTGATATGAAATACTTCTCATCCATTAACCGGCCCGGTGAAGGTCGTTCTAAACTCGGATCTTAGACTATTATACCTACAGTCAATCAAATGAATGAAGTATTAAACAAATGACTATTCCGCCTCACACCGCTCCGCACACACCCAAACGTACTCGTGTAATTATTCTTAATTACTGAGGGAATCAAGGCAACCTTTGTGTGGGCCGGTAGTGAGCTGTGCAAGATCCATCACCACAACCGCAGCTCAGATTGGGCTGTCAATTACTTCACTGTTACCCCACCGTTAATCTGTCATCTGGGAACCAATTAAGGGGAGGCTGCCACCGCGGGGAGATGGTGTAATTTGTCTTGCAGAAAAACATAGTATGTTTCGCAATTCGCAAACAAACATTCGGTGTCATCGTCATTCGCTAAGGAAATGGAACTGGACTTCCTGATTGTAAACAGACTGCTGCGCTACATAAACACTGTTAAATTTTAGTGGTTGTTTTTCCGCAAGTGAGTTGATCAGACCATGAAAGTGAATGACTTTCCCTAAGAAACAGGTCGATACGCAAGGTTCTTTTTAGGCATTTTAATAGAAATCTTGGCCTATCAATAAATTTGAAGGGTGAAATAAAAAAATCATTTAATCTATCGACCTATGTTTCTCAGATAAAGTTATTCAATTGCGTAGCCTGATCAACTCACTTGTGGGAAAACAACAACTAAAATAACACGGTGTAGATGCTTATAATAATAATAATAATAAATAATCCTTGACACGGCACGTATTGTGAGGAGGTTCCTCACTCTGCAGCCCTAACCACCGATAGCTTGGGTCTATCCCCGCTGCCGGTAGCAACCTAGGTTAAGTATTTTATAATATTTTATATTGTAAATATGTTTTTATATAAAATATTGTAAAAAAAATTTCTTAAGAAATAATGTTAAATAAAGAGTATAATAATAATAATTTTATACGCGCACACCAATATCTAGCCCAAGTTAAGATTCTTTTAAAACTTGTTTACGAATACTTTTGATAACAGATAAACATATAAAACACCCACACCCAAAATCAATTAAAAGAAACAGTTTTTTCTAAATTGACCCGACCGGGAATTAAACCCTCAGACCGCCGCGACGCCAGAACCGGCGTGCTGACCACTCCAGCGCGGAGGTCGTCAGAGGTCGCTTGTTGGTCGTTAGAAGAGATAAAGAATTTTAAACATAGTGAAACGTTGAAAAAACGAATAGGTACCTCAGATGGGACTCGATCCCACGTCTTCCGCATACCGGGCGGCTGCGTGACCTCTCCGCCGCCTAAGACTTGTCGACATTCTTCGTCGCTTTTTACTTATGTTTTATTACAATATTGTTTCATCAAACCTCTTTTAAAGAACACCATATACTTAGGTCGTTTTTATTTCTACGTACTAGCGACTGTTTCGATGCATAGGCTGGGTTTGTGATCACCAATTCGAAGAAGACCTGATTTCAATGATGGAGGCCTTTGCCCACCAGTGGGACAGTACAGGCTAAACTTTACTCTTAGTAAAAACCAAAAAAAAAACATAGCAATCCAAAACAAAGCTTTTTTGCCGGCAGTGTTAATTGTTTTGTAACATAAATGTTGTGTATTAATTATCTTAGTTCATTATCAACCTATTAACGTCCCACTACTGGGCACAGGCCTCCCACGTGGACAATAGCACGTGAGAATATTGGGCCATAACCCACCACGCTGGCCCAATGCGGGTTGGTGGGTTTTAACGACTGTCATCTTACGACAACAATCGGGACCAACGGCTTAAAGTGCCTTCCGAAGCACGGAGGAGCTTGAAATGTATTAATTTCGTCACCCATCCAGCGACCCGGCATTGCGAAAGGGCTTAGCGAGCAAGATCGCAAGCCGAACGCGCTAGCCGCTGTGCCATCGAGCTCCTCAATTATCTTAGTACACAGTCGAATCAAGTCATAATCATGCGATGGAGTATTAAATACACATATTTAGCAACTAATAAATCGTATAATGCACATACATACTCACTACTAAAGTCCCCTAAAGGTTAGTCAGAGGACTAAGCAATGAGGACCACAAAATCAGCTCTCTGCCATAGGTGGACTATGACTATTTTCACCAAATAGGGACTGCACATGTGCTCAGCATGACAGGCCGTGAGCACATCGCCGCTCTATGCTGTTGGATGTACCTGCAGTATTTAGTCCGTTAGTCGCCTTTTACGACACCCAAGGGAAGAGATGCGTTAGTAGTATTCTTATAATGAACCCCCACACAGACAGCTCTTACTCATTTTAATAAAACATGTGACTAATTAATTCATGACATTTACATCATACAGTCCGAATATGAAGAACCAAAGTATTCCATTAAAATGTTGGCTGCGTTAAGGCTTGTCTGACTCCACGTTACATCACAGATTACGTGCCTCCATTATTCCTAGCAGTCGTATGTTACTTTCCACTCCCAAGAAAACTTTGGTTTAAGCAGTTTGAATTATGTAAGATCGCGAGTGGAAAATGGGTCAATTGTCAGTTATACGTGGGAACACGGAGGTTGCTTCCGTAAACATCATGCAACTGAATACCCCTTTCCCCTTTCTTACGTGTGCAGAAATTCGCCTAGATGGAAGAACTTTAGCCAGAAACTGAGTTCAAGTAAAATAAGGTAACGTTATTTTGGTGATTTAGGTACTTGTGACTTGCTGGGGGTTTGCATGTAGTATTATTGTTATATCTTAATTAATGGCTTCGCAATTAACGCATACGATTAAAGCCACTTAAACGTACCTACGTAAATGGCCTAACCACCTCTGTAGTCTAGTGGCTAAGCCACCGGTCTCAGAACCTGAGGTCCCACGTTCGATTTCCCTTTGTGTACTCTGTTTAGTTGGTAGGGCTGTTAAGTCCGCCTGGCTAGCTGCACCTGCTGCTGTCTTATATAAGTATGTTGCCATAACAACGGCAGTAAAATCTGTTCTAACAGTTTTGAATGATAAGGTAACCAGTTCCTCAGTGGTTAAGGATTCCGGCTGAAGCGCGCTGCCACGCTCGGCCTTATCGTCACTTAATATCAGGTGAGATGAAGGCCAAGCGCTTACGTGTAGTAAAATAATAAAAAAAATAACTGTCACGATTGCAACACGTGTATTTACGAACAGAACTCGGGTCAAACTCAACATGAGTTGACAATAACACAACAAGTAAAGAACCCAACGTAAACCCTGTAACGCTTCGCTAACAATTTTAATTAATTACTATTTTATAAATTTTATTTAATTTTTCAACGTTTTGTTATCTTCGAGTTTATTGGAGCGTTATTAACACAAATAATAAAATATTACGAACAGTTTTATGATTAAATAGGGCCTATTTACATACAAAACAAGTTTCTTTGGGATTCATTAAAAAACTCCAGCATATCATGTTAAAGAGCCTTTGTAATAATATATTGTTGTAAATACCCAAAAATAATATTTACCTTCCACATTAATTACCAGATGAATGTTAAAAAGGTTGTTGATGGAAGAAACTGAACGGTACTCTTTAAATCTCTCTTAAAATAGATTAGCTTATATAACATGAATGCAATTTTCACAACAAGTAGGTAGCAATTAAATTTAAACAATTTAATAAACAAAAACAAACACCACAATAAAAATAGAAGTTAAAAAAATCTGTAATTGACCTACTGACAGTGTCGTAATATTTTGTGCTTTTGTATGTCTAGTAAGTATTTATTTTTGTTTGTATGTGTATTATATTTGCATGGGTGTCATCGTCTTACTAGTTTGGTAAAATTAAATTTGCGATTTCACTAACTTATTGCTTGACTTTTTTATTAACCTATTATAGTGTCCTATATTATTGTTGTCCAGTGGTGTTCTGCTGCACTGTTTCGCTCTAACATTTCAAAAGTTTTTCACTATGCCATTAAAGCCAAGAAGTTATTAAAAGCTTTATTAGCTACTAACAGCATTTTGGTAAGAATATTCACAGTATATACTTACCACGTAAGTAATAATGGTATCAGACCATAACAATAATAACAAACATCATGAGTACGTTACATTGTTATTCAGATCTCAATACATAAATGTATATTGTGAATTACAGATATTATTATGGTTATGCCATTTCGCTTATTCCAGCTCCATAATGTTTGGTCGTAAAATTTTATGAGAAATCTTCCATAAGCTTACATAGCCTTTGGAGGTATGTAGATTTATACTACGCACTTTAATTTAGATGGAAACGATGTAAAGATTTTTTCTTTAATATTTTATAAAATATTTTTGTTTAATAGATACTTACTAATAATAATGTATGTTCAGGCATCACTTCATGAGGCTTTTTTTAGTTGTGTTTGTAATTGTCAGGACATGATTTGTATGATATTTTCAAATTTCGTTACTGGATACGGGATGTTCATGCAGACAAAGTCGCGGGCGGGCCGCTTATACATTTAGAAAAGACTATTTACTCCATAACATCGGGTGTTTTATTTTTGCCACGCTTCAGCATCAAAACAAAACATAACGCAACATTCGTATAACAAACGGGCCGAAAGGTCCACCCGTTTATATTCTTTCGCGTAAACACTCTCAATAAATTCTTCAAGTTGATCCTTGGATGAACCCTTGTGACGTATGAAAATGGAGGGTTGAGTCGCGGCCACGGGAGCCGTGATTCATACCGGCCCCGCTGCATCGCTCACTGCCGGCCCATAAATCATGTGATATGGGCAATTAATGGCTCGCCGTATCTGGGATCAAAAAGCGCGATTCCGTTCAACTTCGCCGGGAAGACGTTAAGTTTTATTCGATTAGAAATTAATGTGCGCTCCAAGTTTTCATGGCTAAATGTGTACTTTTGCTTGTAACTTTCTTAGGTGAGAATTGGAAAACTAATTAGAAATTTTTAAGACTGAATAATTTGGTGGAAAATAAATACGTTCTTAAATATGATATAACAGCGCACATGGTTTAGTTAAGTAGATTAATTTATTATTTAAAACTTTCGAAAAGTGACGCCGTAAATTTTTCGTTAATAAATCTCGCCAGATTTGTCATCTAACCTCTGACAGGTTAGATGACAAATCTAAAAAAAAAAAAAAATCATTGAGCATGTCTGTGAGGATGTGATTAGTTTGGCTGTGCCTACTTCATAAATTAACTTCATTAGTGTTATTTAATTAAATACTTGTTGGGTACCTACGTGAAGGTTTTTTAAACGTAGTTGGTACTACAAATTTTATAGGACTGGGTTGGAAATTCATCATCCAGAAAAGGACAATGATTTTTAAATTTTCCGGAACAAATGCATCTTGAACTTTTATTATTTATTCAGTCCATGAAAATTATAATTATAAAGTTTTATCTAACTTTATTTTACCCGTTTAGTTCCCATGATGCTAGGGGACAGACAGTAAATAATGAAAAGAAAATATTTTTGACCTCTTTGACGAGAATAATGATAAAAAGCAGTAGCTTCGGTCATTAGACAATCGAAGAGTAGTGCTGTAGACAGATAAACAGTACATTCAATCAGAATCAAAATATTTATTTATTCGACATAGTATTTTTGGATTGGTTTCTAAACTTTATACTATAGAGATTTAAAAACGTACGGATTCATGTTTATGTTGGCGAAAAGGTGAAAGTAAGTAAAATGACCGAAACTCTTCTGCGTTTTCAACAGTGCCAGTAAATATTTAGTATAAAACTTTTGTCCGGTGACAGTTAAAAAGTATAATTTTATTTCATGTTACTTTTTTGAGGAAGGCTCCTTATAGGACTCAGATGGAGGGGCCCTCAGTAGATTTTATTATTAAACTTGGACAGAAAGGGGAAACAAAGACAGTTTTGAGGGAATTCATCAAAAGTTTTGATTGTATTACGTACACTCCGCCTTGAATGCTTGTTAATCTTTCGCCGCCTTTTTTGTTGTATTCCTTCTGAAACTCCGCTTGCGGCAACATCTCAATAAATTTCGTAAACAAACTTTTTGCGAATGCCTTTAAGGAACTCTTTCGGATTAAACCTTCTTTATTAATGAATGAAGAGGACGGGCGGTGAAGAAAGCTTGCAGAATCGACGCGTTTTACGTTCTAAGTACCTGTCTGTGACGTGAAGAATACTGGTATATATGGTTTGTATTACAAAGTAGTAACGTACCACAATGAAGCCACTTATGCTGATGATTATAAAATTGAAATGTCAAAAAATACACTAAATATTTTATAAATTATCAACTTTTTGTATTTAACAACTTTTCGGTAGTATGGTGGTAAAGCCCTCGGCTCGATGTCCCTGGGTAGCTACGTAAAACAATGTAGCTTGGCTTTATAAACAGGTATTAAGGTTGTTGCCCTCTCGTTAGATTAAAGGCAGAATTCTACCATCGTGCAACAAAACACTGTGTGATTAACGATTTGTAAAATCCTTCTGTCACATCACAACAAAGGCCTAAGCAGTCCCAATTAGTCGTAATTGATAACGTTCTTACAACTAATTCTCTAGGGAGCCTCTCCTAATTCATAACTAGCCTCTCGTAATCCCGGGTAGTGTTACGTAGGCCATAGTTATTTTTAACAAACCGTTTAGCATAATAATATTCATTCATCCGGCCGTCCATCATTGTTCAGATCTTCGTAGCACTACGTAGCACTGTAGCTAAGACCTTGTGTAGTAGAACGATGGCTACGGTATAGGTAATATTTAAAACTGTGCTACGACTTTCGTTACAGACCTACTGTGCTGCTACGACCAATTGTACATTTTACCTGTAACATCAATGCTCCGCTAAATGGTTGATTGCGTAAAATACTTCTTCTGGATATCTTTTAAAATGCAAACTGGTGGTAGATTTAGTAATGAAACAAAATTAGTTAATGACCTCAATAAGCGCAAGTGAAAGCTTAGTAAAGAGTAAAGTAAAAGAAAAATGTAATATTATCATTTCAGTTAAGTATGAAGTATTTTTATGACATGAAACTATTATTACAAAAAGCAATAATATTTTTATAATGTAGAAAGAAGAAGTCATTAAATACTGTTAGACTATTTATTAATAGTCTAACAGTATTTAATGACTTCTTCTTACAGAGAAAAAAGTCAAAAAATACTGTTTTGATAGCAATTAATAATAAGCAGTTCATTAACCGCCTCTTCGGTCAAGTTAGTAGACGATCAATGCATAAATCAGACATGCTGCAAAAAAGTCCTGGGTACTCATCAGTCATCATCGTATCTCAGCTTACACATACTATTTTCGGGCAATCTATTGTTCTCGGTTTGCTGGTGACATGACTATATTAAGACTGACAAGCTAGCTATCATCACATCATCTAAGCCTAAAAAGTTAATAGCATTATAATGCTGCGGTTATAATCAGTTCCACTATAATAAGAAAGATTGCCAGTTCCTCAGTCGAGGATTCAAGGGGAAGTGCGTTTCCACCTATTATGGTGAGATGAAGGCCAAGAGCTTCTTCTATTTAAGATTTAAAAATGGAAGATTTCAGTTGGCTCTTCCACCTTAAATCACTTACCATTAAGTGACTTAAAGATCTAGCGTTCATTCATTGTAATAAAAAAAATAACCTGGTAACGTTTTCAAAATAAATGCATTTAAAACAGAACCTTACCCATTTTCCTTGGAGCGCAAACGTTGCAGGCGTTGCAGCACAACTAATTTGTAGCATTAACGTGCTACCAACTGTCTGCTCTAATTTAAACCGCTATTACTGGAATAACTAGGTGATCTAAGAGGCTGCATATGTCTGTAAGGCGTAGTACACACACGGGCGCGTGAATGGCTCCGTCGGATCGCGGTCGGCGCCCGTTTAATTAATCTGGATTTGATGAGGGATTAAGTTTGCGCGGCGCGTGACGGATCGGGAGCCCGCGGCCCGTCTGCTGCGGTTTAAAACGGATTTACTTATCATTCCGCCGCCGCACAATTTGTACTCACGTACAAGACTCCCAATTCTGGTTCGCTAGTTATTAAACTTGATTACGCAGCGCGTTTTGGAAGTTCTCACTTATTTTTTGAGACTTTTTTCAATGCAATTAACTTTTACAGTAAAAATACTAATCAGTGAATGGAACAGTGCTCGGTGATTGCATTACATTTTGATCTTTTTAATTGAGTTTTCGGAACAATATAGTACCGAATGGTACTATTACGATCGAAGATTGTAGACACGTGCGTATGTGAAACATAAGCCAAGGTGTACATAAGACGAGGCGTAAGTGGCACGGCGGGATCGCGGTGGGCTCCCGTTTAATTAATCTGGATTTGATGAGGGATTAAGTTAGCGCGGCGCGTGACGGATCGGAGCCAGCGGCCCGCCTGCTGCGGCTGCGGTTCAAAACGGATTCGCCTCGCGTTCCGTCGCAGCACAATTTGTACTCACGTACAAGACTCCCAATTCCAGCTCGCTAGTTATTAAACTTGATTACGCAGCGCGTTTTGAAAGTTCTCGCTTATTTTTTTGAATATTTTTTTACAGTGTAATTATCTTTTACTGTAAAAATACTAATCAGTGAATGGAACAAAGCTAGTTCGGTGATTGCATTACATTCTGATCTTTTAATTAAGTTTTCGGAATAATAAAGCTCTCATTGGTACTATCACCAAGATTGTAGACATGTGCGTATGTGAAACATTTAAGCCACGGTGCACAAGACGTGGCGTAAGTGGCACGGCAAGATCGCGGTCGGCTCCCGTTTAATTAATCTGGATTTGATGAGGGATTAAGTAAGCGCGATGCGTGACGGATTGGAGCTCGCGGCCCGTCTGCTGCGGTTCAAAACGGATTCGCCTCGCATTCCGTCGCAGCACAATTTGTAGTACTCGTAGTATAAAAAAGTACTAATTTAAACGCAATAATTGGATAATTGAAAAAAATAAAGCATTGTTATTAGTATTTAATGTTCATTTTTAATCTGTTTGTAAAAACAGAAGTAGGCTTCTAAGTAATAATAATGTCACATTCCACTGTTTGATTCATCTCATCAAAGTAGTCGCTACTTTCATGTGTCGTATTGTAGGTACAAGTACCTAGTATCCGAAAAATGAAGGCTGGCACCCACACCACAAAGTGAGATTATGCAAAGCAATTTACTAAAATTTACTCAAAAGCCTCTTTATCAGTGACATCAAAGCGACAACGCAACATCGCCTTAAATTGACGTTAAAATATTTAAATACTAAAATATTCCCCCATTCGCTTCAGTCTTTGTTCGAGATGAAGTGTTTTTTTCAATTACGCAGAAACGTCGAACGTTGTAAACACCGAGACGTCTGAGCTTGCGGCCGGGTGCATTATTCAAACTCCGGCACGCATTGTATCTACCTGCAGGCACTTATGTAATTAAGAGGATCGTGTAGCGGGCCCCTTTGGCATTGCATTACTATGCCGTTGGAGATATTCGTCACTGTGTTACTCGGGATGAGTTCGTAACGCGTATATACGCGTACGATATTGCTACACACCGCTACGTATTGCTACAACAGTGCGACTGCCTATGCGACTTGGGGGGCGCTATTGGAGCCTGTACCCGGAGTGAGTTATCAAATCCGCATTCTCTGAATTCGACTCTACGCTAACGTCACAAAAAGTCACTTTTGATGGGAACGTGAGGTTCGAATGAGAGGTTAGTTTTCTATCGAGCTTTACAGTATTGCTACAAAGATGCAGCTACATACTGCTATAGAGGTGCGGCTACGTATTGCTACATAGGTGCAACTTGATACTGCTATAGAGGTCTATAGCAGTATGAAGTTGCACCAATGTAGCAACCTATGAAACTGCAGAGGTAATGCTAAGTTCTGCTACAAAGAAGCAGTTGCGTAGATAGTGCTAAGCACTGATACAAAGGAGCAGCTACTTACCGCAACAGCGAAACAGCTACGCACTGCGACGAGAGGTGCGGGTACGTAATGCTACAAAAAAATATTATAAATATGAACATATGATATTATTGTACATTCTATCACTTAAGTAACAACAATAATTATTAACGGAATCATTAATATGTTTTAGTGTCTTTGAGTATAGTATATTTCGGCACAGTTGCATGATAACACGTAGAAGAACAAACAAAAAAATACTTTATTAAAAATTGTACTGTTCTTGACCATAACCGTTTAAAAAATGCTTAGGTAGTATCCATTCCACCGCTTGACCTGAAGTGTCTGTACCTTCCGTACCTTCCGCAGTGGATTGGAGCCGTTACAACGCGCTATTTGAAGTATCTTGCAGGCACTTATGTAATTAAGGTACGCGCGCACGCTCGAAACTCCTTTGGCACACCGTACTTTGCCATAAAGACCACCCGTCCATGTTGTTTGATAGTCGAGCGGGCTTTGTGCTAACTTCCTATTAAGGATGTTGGACATGTTTAAGATGCATCCGGAGTTATGAGTTTATATGAGACGTTATTATGTACCTACTTCATTGTTTTTTTTGACTCGTCATAGTGATTACGTCCTGCCCGATGGTAAGCAGTCGATGCAATCCAAAATAATGAGAGTGCTCCTCACCGTGGAACAGGCACGGTAACAAGCGCACCCATTCATGACGGTCTGTATAAATGCCGTTTCACGCCCCACTTAAAAGACCCGGGACTATAGAAGCTGGGAAACACATGCGCCGGCAAAGAATTCCAAAGCCCTTGCAGAGGAACGACTTGCCAAATTTTTTAATACGAGTGCTGATAGTCTGCACAGTATGGTGGTGATTGGGAGGGTGGGATTAGATTAAAAAGTTTGTCAGAGCGCTCTCCGTAGTAATTCCGGTAGAGAGAGAAGCAATGTCTCTACGCAGCTGGAGGTTCTCAAGAGAGGCTGTAACCTCAGCATCTCCAATAAAGCGTACCGCTCGCCCTTGCAGTCTATCAAGTGCATCGAGGAGGTATTAGCGGAGCCGTCCCATAGATGGGAACAATCTTCCATACTCAATCGCACCTGACTCTTGTACAGCAAACAGCACTGCTCGGGAGTGAAAAACCACCTCACCTTGTTGAGAATACTCAACTTACGGGAGGCAGTGAAAATAACACTTTCGATGTAGCATTTTGGATTCAGATCCTGGCCGATGTCCATGCCAAGAATGCTGAGGTTTACCGAAATGTGTAACGGAGTTACCTTGGATGAGAATACACAAACCTGGGTTATTCTGACATTAAGCTCGACCAGGTTTTCAGATTCCCACTTAGAGACTCGATCGAGAGTCAGGTTCAGTTTGGCAACCAGTCTTGCCTCCATGAAATCAGCTTGCTTTCCGCAGGATGTCCCAAGTACCGCTCATGCACCGTACTATCATCCGCATAACAATGAATATTGCCCAAGGACAACATGTCATTGATATGCAGAAGAAATAGAGTTTGATGAGAGCACAGAACCATGCGACACTCCGGCATTGACTTTGTAAAACTCGGAGAAATTACCCTCACAAAGGACACTAATCCTCCGCTCTTCTAGAAAGTTTGCAACCCAGGCGCACAAACAGAGCGGCACACCGAAGGCCGGCAATTTGGAAAGAAGGGAACGATGCCACACTCTATCGAAAGTTTTGGCGATATCAATGCTTAGTGCCAGATATTCGCCATGGTTGTCCATCGCTTCACCCCATGCGTGAGTAACGTACGCTAGAAGATCACCCGTTGACCGCTTGGGTCTGAATCCATATTACGTAGTACTATTAGTTGTTCTGTGCCCATACTAGCGATCATAAAGCAGCAAGTGATTCTCTGGGTAGGTATGAGCTAATAATTAATAATTTGCTCCAACACCTTGCACAGCACAGAAGTTACAGCAATGGGTCGATAGTTGCTGGATCCGAGCGATCCCCTTTTTGGGGATGCGTTGTATGTTCGCTTCCTTCCAAGACACCGCCACAATACTGGTATCGTAGAACTCCCTAAACAATCGTGTCAACACAGGAGACAAACTCAGGCGCGAATCTGAGTAGTACAATCACCGGAACACCATCCAGCCCGCCAGCCTTCCGCACGTCGAGCGACCGCAGTACAGCACGTACATCACACTGCCTGATACGAATATCAGGCATGGCCCCGCAATGTGCTATAGTAGGTGGAGCGACGCCACAATCGTCGACGCGTGAATTAGACGCGAAAAGGTCAGCCAACCGGTTCGCCTTCTCAAGCGGCTGGTAAGCTAACGAGCCATCTGGATGTTTCAACGGGGGCAGCGAGGGAGAGCAGAAGTTGGCCTACACGGCCTTAGCTAGCCGCCAATAGCTACGGTTACCCGTAAGGTGCGAGATCAACTCCTACCCTATCCTCGCCACTCTTTGTGCATCCGCTCCTGCGAAAGCCTTCTTATTAAAGCCTCTTATTAGCCTTGTTGTAAGCCGCTTTCAAGGAGCCGAGTCATTTAGTGCGCAAGCCCTCGCCCAAGCACGATACGCCGCCTGCTTGCATTCAGCAGCATTAGCGCATTCGCGATTGAACCAAGGCCGTTTTCTACCAACGCTGGCAAGATCTGTGAATGGAATATAATATTCTATTCCCAACAAGATCTCATCAGTGATGGCGGAAGCGCACTCCGACGGGTCCTTTCCAAGAAAGCAGCTCTGGCCCCATGGGACGGATGCAAAGTAATCACGCAATCCGTCCGACGAGTAGTGCTACAGACGACGCTTGGTCTTCACCGTTTTCGGTGGACCAACGCTTTGCGGTGCTGTGGCAATGACCTGGTCTGACGAGCCCAGAGTTGCAAGCACCGACACTCTATACACTGCAGGGCGACTCATCAGCAGTAAGTCCAACAAGGAGGGCGCGAGACCAGTGATATCTGGTATTCTGGTGGGCTGGTCTACCAGTTGTGTCAGGTATTGCGTCAGACAGAAGGCATGCCGTGCCGCGGGCGGCCAGCGGCACCACCGTTTCATCGGGTCTCCCTGGCCGGCGGCGTGTCGAGTCTTGTCTCCCGCTCAATTGCAGAACCCTCTGGTCCACTGTTTGCAACAATAGCCGCTCCTCTGGCTCCGGTAGTGCGGCACTGTTCCCGGAACGCAACCTGCGACTAGCACAGTTCACTTGGCGGGCGTACACTGACTCACGGTGGTCGATAACCGGGCGAGCTGGACTCTACCACCAAATGCTCAATTATTATCACCCAGGGATCACATGTAAGGTCACGACAGTACACACCTACGGATGCGAGCATTTTAACCCCAAAAATTTAATGTAATTTATGTGTTACTATTACTATTAAATATAACAAAAGTCATAATATAATTTCAAAGGCTTTTATAGTTACTTTAAAATACAAACCACCCAACCATAAGACCATCGCATTTTAATTTTAACTAAAGAGCTTGAACTGTTATAATATAAATATATTTTTAAAAAAAACAAGCCCGACTCTGGTGCAAGAGATTTTAAAAATATCTCGAGTTGTTTTAAGTCTAGTAATATAACGACTAAGTCATAATACTAAAGACTGGAAACTCTAGTATTCTTTTCGGACTTAAGTAGTGTAAAATGAAGTCGAGTTAACCTCTCGTCTGTGAGAAAACATTAAAATAGTTACTAACAATTAAATTTCTATTTTGTCTGGTTTTACGGCAGCTGACATTTTATAGAACTTTATAGACTGTGTTTCTTGCATCACTTATCCAAAAACATCTGAGGACCCGACATAGTGAACGTAACTTAGCTTTGGCGACCGTACCTTGACTGCGGCACTGCGCCACCGAGCTCCTACTTACAAAAATCTCACCTACATTTAAAAACGACTACGTAACTTACTCAAACCAGCCTAAAAGATACATAACGGAAATTAATGGCCAAAGTTCAGGAGGTAGCGTTAACACGAGTGAAAACTCTTTTGTTCACTCCAACACAATTCGTTTAAGGTAGATAAACAACGATTTACGACATCGCATATGTATCCACGTGTTTTATTCAGCTCCGCTTCTTTTGTATCGGTTACGAATTCCCAAGACTAGTCGGTACTCTGTTTACGAGGCTGAGGTAATACTTAGTACAAACTAATTGATGTTTCGTTGAGTTGGAACTAACCTTTGTAAACATTTAATACCTAATTTCTACAATATTAAAAAATAAGACTTTAAACTATCGCGTTGCGTTGCATTAAAACTGTTTTAACGGGACCTAACACGATTAATTTTGTAAGTAAGTACATATCTACTTACTGCTTGACGTTTCGGCCGCGATGCTGCGGCCGTACTTACTTACAAAATTAATCGTGTTAGGTCCCGTTAAAATAGTTTTAAAATTAAAAAATGTTACGATTTACATTTCAATATTGACTTTGACTACTCTTTGCATTGTTTGCTACTTGACTTATACTCAATCATAATTAACGTAGGTATAACCAACTTACTGTATGTTGCTTTATACTGTGTTGCTAGGTCATGTACTCCATCATTTAAATCAAGTCATTGACCT
The DNA here is from genome assembly GCA_963921215.1 of Scoparia ambigualis. Classification (NCBI taxonomy): domain Eukaryota; kingdom Metazoa; phylum Arthropoda; class Insecta; order Lepidoptera; family Crambidae; genus Scoparia; species Scoparia ambigualis. The sequence continues at coordinate 26,545,962 of OY992506.1, forward strand.
AAAAGCTGAATCACCACGCTTGCCAAAAAGCGATTTGGTGATTACGTACCCGGGCTATGAAAGATCAGAAACACTTTGCCTGGGAAAAGGACCTCCGGCCGGCCACTTTGCTATTCGGTCATCGAGGCGTTAACGAAGGGTAAACTTATACTAAGACACGAAATTCACAGAAAATATTTAAAACTTAGCTTTTTTCTTCCTATTACTTATAAAAAATAAAATAAAAATTTAATGTCCGTCTTTCAGTATTCATTAAGTTTTATTTTTTTAAGTCCCACTGCTAAGCTCAGGCACCCACATGAATAATATTACTAAAGCATGGAGAAATCGGGCTATTACCAACTACATTTTCCCGTTGCGAATTGGTGCGTTTTAATGACTGCCATCTAACAAGTTTACGACAGCAACCGGTACCAAAACCGTATCGCACCTACCCAAGCAAACTTTCATTTTTCAAACTCCGATGAGTTGGATTAAGTACATCCTGAAATATTCAATAAGTTCTCAGTCAAACAAAATCCATTACATTAATGTTAAAGAAGAGCAACAATACGTCACTGTCGGCTGGAGTGGGGCAGGCTGGGAAGTGATTTCAAAGGCGGAATGCCCGCAACGTGCTGCGACTCCAGATGCAGGATGCGGCTCCACTTAAGGCGGGGACAGATACCTCCTTACATACCCTTACCTCAAACATATACCCTTACATACTTTTGCCGTTATCTCAAAGACTAAGCTTATCCTCAAAAGCCGCATCACCTTTAAAAGCAGCCTAGGATCCAGGCTACGTCTCGTCGTCTGCTGAGCGCCTGAAGTGGTAACTTTGCCTGTGATGTGGTGACGCTTTTCGACGATTTTGCGTAGCTTGAGGAACGCTCAAGAGGACGCAGATCAGAGGCCTGCCTTAGGTTCAAAAAGCTCCTCTCTATGAAGAAATGCTGAAAAAAACCTAAAAGAATTAGTTTTTCCTTAACTACTTTCTCAGTGTTACGGTTTTATGTGACGATGATAATCGCCTCTGTGGTCCAGTTGTTAAAATACCGTACCGTTTGTATATGCACATACATTTAATCTCGCATTAAAACACTACCTATAGTAAATCAGATATGATAATTTAAAAATAAAATGCTTTACAGTCTACTAATCATCGCTAGTTTTCCAGCGTAAACTTTCTTCACGTGAACTACATTAATATTTCGAAAAATTAGTCGACGCTGACGTCAGATCTTTATCTAACTGTTCTCAAGCTATAATTATTACTCAACTATGTGTGTAACACAGTAAACTTTATGTTACACAGTTGGGATTAAATAAATAAAAACTGGGATAAACATGAAAATAAAATGTAGCAATACAGATATGACAAAAGAAAACTCTTCGAGAATTTACAAATTACGTACTATAAATTACTGTTCGACTCTTTGCCAAATGAAAATACCATGAGATTCTTGTTTCGGGAGCGGAGAAAAATCCGCGAAAACGGTTTGAAGCGATTGCTGGATTCCATGTCGTAAACTCCTTAAATAAATACCTTTTGCCCATTATTGTCTCCGATGCTTGGAATAAACGGCCCTTTTATGTACATAAAACAATTACATTTTTAGTTTCAGTTAGCGAATATATACAAATTTCGTATTTCCATACATTGTAAGATAGTGCATTAACCATAACTAAATATTATCCCTGAAGAGTTAGTCAGAAGGCAATGAGGACCGCAAAAGCAGTCTCTACCACAGTCCACGTTTCACCAAATAGCGACTGCACATGTGCTCAGCGTGACAGGTGGTGAGCCCATCGCCGCTTTATGCTGTTGGATGTATGTGCAGTCTTTAGTCCGTTAGTTGCCTTCTACGACACATAAGGGTAGAGTGGAGAAGTATTCTTTCACTGTTACGCAACACGGTAACAAGTATGTAGGATAAGACGTTGAAAGAATAATATGACTACCTCGGCATGTCGATTCTCTAAAGCTCGATCGCAAACTCTCTTCTCGACCCTCACATTCTGATCAAGAATGATTTATATGATGTTATGTCGTGCAGAGTCGAGTTTAGAGAATGTGGATTTGACTCGTTGCGGTTGGAGGATCGAGATTTGGATCGAGCATTTACAGTTTTCACGGCTAGTGGGACTACGAGTATCTTAATCGTTTTTTTCAACGTTTCATTATGTTTGAGTATACTCGCAGAACACACATTAAACATAAACAAAATATTAGTACCGTTTTATACCCCCGTTTTGCGTAGAATTTCTAAACTAAGTGGTTAGTGTTAATACCAGTTTTAAAGGTTAGGCGAACAATACTTCAGTGAAACACCAGTATCCTACGAATAAATAATTAGAATATTGTTATAAATTACTATAATATTGCTAAAATCTATAGAATAAATTTCTTATACTCACACCAATTATCTAGCCCAAGAGAAGCTTCGTTATGAAACTCTTTAAATGGTTACTGGACAATTGTTAAACATACTTAAAAATACTTAAAGAAATATAACTTTTCTATACATACATCGAAAACACCCAGACCCAAGACAATTCAGAAAAACAATAGTTTCTAAATTGACCCGACCAAAGATCGAACTCGGGGACCTCAGAGATGGCATGACACCATGAAAACCGGTGTACAAACTACTCGACCAAGGAGGTCGTCAAAAAAGAAAGAATGAAAGATTATCATCATCGTCATTACACTAGAGCATTCAACTGAATGCTCTAAGTCATTACATGTTATAAAGTATTAGAGTCGCCGTTTTCCGGTTTCTGTGGCTCCGATTTACTCTTCTAAGCAACGCAATGGATTTTTATGCGGTTTACACTAAGAGAAAGAGCGATAACTGAGGATGGTTATTGGTTATATTTTGTAGATATTTTGTAAAAAATTGCTGAAGTGTGACGGTGATTCTAAGTTAGCGTGAACGTAGACGGGGGGGGGGGGGGGGGCGCTTGTCTATTATATAACATTCATACGTATTATCACGATTATTATCCTCGAAGATTAAGTCAGAAACTAGGCAATGAGAACAGCAAAGCAGTCCTCTACCATAGTCCACTTTTCACCAAATAGCGACCGCACATGTGCTCAGCGTGACAGGTGGCGAGCCCATCGCCGCTCTATGCTGTTGTCAGTCTGCAGTCCGTTAGTCGCCTTTTATGACACCCAAGGGAAGAGAGGGGGTGGTAGTAATGGTTCTTTCACTGCTACGCGACACGGTAAAACGGTACGGTAAAATACGGGGTACGGTAAAATGTAGTATTTGATGCTCGAAGTGGATATAGGGTATTGCCAATAGCAATAGAGTTGAGAGTTACACGTCTTACGCCGTGTGAGCCGACATCAAAGTGACGTATTGTAAACGGCATTACCTATGCGGCGACAGGCTTTCGGAGATCCGGTCGGCCTGATTTTAAACTGTCTCACACAATGTAAATGATGCTCACTCCACTTTGCACACGTTTAACATACATCGTTGCATAACTATAATAATATTATCATGAAAAGGGTTTTAACATTTTATTTTTGGAAAAGAAATCTAAATATTCATTGGGATTGATAAAAACGTCTTAGGATGGATTCAACCAAACTGGAATAAGGTCTTATACCTAGATTAAACGCCGAATTTGTATAGACTAATCTCGGAGTAAGTCTTATTCCAGTTTGGTCGAATCCAGCCTTGGACTCATAGTTTTTTTTTCCTTTTAAATCTAAAGGAGCTAATGCCGCTTAATGTCGTCGTTAAACCCGTTGTACTAGATACAAATATTACGTCAGTTTCTCGAAATTAATGGAGGCAATGTGACGTTTTAAGTAGAATTTAGCTAGCTCAGAAAGGTTTTGGTGGAAATGAACCAATCTATTCTAATAATAATCTGAATTCACTATATAATCCTTTATTGTACATAATAAACAACATTTACACACACATTACACAAGACATACACAAGGGTGAGCTTCATAAGATTATAATAAATTTGAATATTATTCTTTTCTATAATCTCTTCAAGTATACCTAACGTACGAAAACAATGACAAAAAAAACAATAAAGCAAACTAATTAGGTCGTCAAGAAACCAGGCCAGGAGCTCCGGCGCATCGGTGCCGACGCAAAAATTTCACGCATCATTTGCATGAATAATCACACAATATGGACTCGCCTTTAGCGTGTCTGTGTGACAAAGACCGACAGTACGGCGGGGAAGGTGTCTTCCTGTCAACCATTTGCTTATTGTACAAAACGCTAAAGATACACGTTTAATAAATTAACGGACTAAAGACTGCACATACCTACATTATTACACACACACGTAATAAATTAAACACCAGTTCGTAAAATCCCTAAGGCACACTTAGGGATTTTTTCGACTAGCAATACTATCAAAAAGAGCTTATTTTTGTCTATGATTTTGTCTTTTGAAGTTTTGTTTTAAAAATCTCTAAACCAGTTTTTTTATTAAGTTTAAAATAATATTTTAGTTCAATTTCAGTTCGTAAAATCGCTAAGTCCCTAAAATCTCTAAGTCCATGAAAAATACTGAAAAAATAACTTAGTCCGGCAATGTTTGTTTTGTTTACGTCAAATTTAACGGTTACATTTTTGTATTTTTTGCTCGTTTTTTGAAACGAGAAACGCTGAAAACTGGTCGAACACGAATCATCTATGTACTATAAAAGGATCTATTGTCAACCGCCACGGTATCAGACCACGCCGCGAGTCTGAGTAGAGTAGTCGCCCGAGTACGTGTTACTGAATAACTCAGGGCCATAATGCCGACAACTCCGCCCGCGCTCTGCGGGGAATTTTATGTGCATTATAATAACGCGCACGTACCTAGCGCCTAGCGTAGGACCGGGAACTCAATTCTAAATGTCTTTATGGCTACAGCTGAGGAGCCGTTTGCGGTAATAGCTAGTTTATTGTGGGCCCTGTGTAACATTAGCGGTTATTGCATCGATGGGATATGGGAGCGACCGAATAGGTTGTTTACTTACTGGTAGATAGATATTGGATATGGAGTGTAAGTAGTAAGAAAGTAAGTGTGTGCGTTTCTTACTGTATTCAGAAATCGTGTTCTTACCCTCGTAGTGGTTTACTCACTATATAGTAACATAACATGCTCTTACTACAAACGAATTAGCCAACAGCTTATTTGGACACCCAAAGGTCACATGTAGGGGTCTCAATGGTAAACCTACGGACGCGAGTGATTTTAACTAAAAACTGTAAAATACACAGTTAACGGGCTTTATGTATAGGTAGGTACACAAAGCTCGTATAAATAAAACTTATACTTAAGCATAACGTTTTCTATATGAATAGGTAAGTATTGTTCACTTGAAAGGATTATAGAAGGGATCTATTTTTTAAAAATATATTAAACATAATATACGATGTCCTATAGATCGATATTTAATTGCTACTTATTAAAAATTATAATTATTTTATTAGTAATTTTTTCCCAATAACTACATTATCTCTCCTCTCTCTCCAACTCTTTCAAAAGCCTCAAAAGTAGAGAAATAGATGATGTTGATGAACAGTACAACCTAATAGGAAAAGAAGTACAAAATAGCATTATGAAGATAAAGAACACCAAGAAAACTAAAGCAGAGCTATCTGAATAATCTATCAAACTTATTGAAAGCAGACAACATTTTGAAATTGGCACTAAGGACTACAGAAATATTCATAAAAAGGTGAAACGTAGTATACGACGAGACATTAGACAATTAAACAGTGAACTTGTAAAAGCAGCAAAAGGAAAACGTTGAGCTACTTTTATCTCGGTACTTTTGTTTTTTTTTTTTTATTTTTTTTTTATTTTTTTTTTTTACGTGTAACGGGTAAACTCTTGGCCGTCATCTCACCTGATGGTAAGTGACGATAAGGCCGAAGGTGGAAGCGCGCTTCACCCGGAATCCTCAACCACTGAGGAACTGGCTATCTTAACTCTAACTGTCGGAACACAACTATGCTATAAACATCGTTGTTATGGCGACAGACTTGGATAAGATGGTGGTAGCTAGCCAGGCTAGCCACCCCCCGCTGGGAATCGAACCCGGGACCTCTGGGTCTGAAACCGGTGGCTTAGCCACTAGACCACGGAGGCGGTTAAAAAACTTCTTGACACTTAAAAAGACTTGCGAATCTATTTAATTATATTTTAGATGCATGAAAACTTCCCAAAGATATGTGCCACTCAATAAATAGTCCTCCTCCATTAAAAAGGCGACATCTACAATATAAATAATTGTAGACCAGTAAGCCTCATATCTCACATTTACAAAGTATTTATTAAAGTGATACAAAATGGTATCGCCGATAAACTCGACAGTCACCAACCACCTGAACAAGCCGGATTTCGCCCACACTTCTCTGCTAAAGACCATCTCCACACGCTAAACCAAATAATAGAAAAATATTCAGAGTTTAATAAGCAACTTTACTTAGATAAAGATACTTACTATTTAAAATACTCCTCTATATGTACCGCATTAGAAAAACAAGACATTGAGAAAACTTATATAGACCTCATCAAAATTATTTATAGCCATAGTACAGCAAACATTCGGTTGAAATCCTCCAGTACTTCATTTAAAATAATAGCAAAAGGTGTAAAACATGGTGACCCACTCTCTCCCAAACTATTTACTTACTAGTATCTTTATTATTGAAATTTTTGCATTCACAATACTATATACGAGTTACATATAACTTGGATTAACACATAGGATACTTTTTATCCCGATATTTCCACGGGAACGGGAACCACGCGGGTGAAACCGCGAGCGGCCGCTAGTCAACTACTCGTACACTGGTGGACAATAAAATTAGGCCACCTACCAAACATGTTGTCGGGGTTGTGTTTCAAAATAAAAACTTATTTTTTTAATTAATTATGAGGTAATTCTTTAATGAATTAATGCATTTTTAAATTAACCAACTTTTTTTAAGATTACACAAGAAATAGCAAAAATGGAAAAAAAATTACGACTTCACAATAATTTAAAAAAATTAAAAGGGTTTCGCTGTTGTCAATCTTTCTTTAGTAAGAGGTATTGCTTCCTCTTGCTTTGATAACACATACCATCCTTCTATTTATTGATTGTATCAGCTTTTTAATGGCTCTTTAGGGTATGTCTTGCCATTCCTCCAATAAAGCCGCTTTCAGCTGTTGCATGTTCTCCGGAGCTGGTTCTCGCTGTCTTACTCGCCGTTTTAGCTCGTCCCATAAATGCTCTATTGGGTTAAGGTCTGGACTTCGCGCTGCCCAGTCCAGAACCTGTATCCCCACTTCTCGCAAGTAAACTCTAACGCACATCGCAGTGTGGGAGCGAAAATGGAACCACATCCAAAGCTTAACCTTTCAGATATGGCACATTATGCATATCGTTCTCCCGGTCTATGATATACTCTATTGCGACCATCAATCAGCGCCATAAAGACATACGGGACTCATCAGAAAAAAGTACTTGCCCCATTGTGCCAAAGTCCAATCACATTGTTCACGAGCAAAATTTAACCTTGCTACCTTATGAGCTGCGGTAAGTTTAGGACCTGTTGCGGGTCTGTATGGTTTTAAACCACGTTCTTTAAGGCTTCTTCTTATTGTCCTATCACTTACAGCGACACCTCGGACATCTCTAAGCAGATGCTGCAATTCTACTCCAGAACGATGACGATTTCTGAGGCTTGCTGATGAAATGTCTTTCTTCTTCGCCCCAATATTTACCGACTATTTATTATTTTAATTTTTAAACAAATCATAATTAATAAATAATTAATAAAAATAGAAGTGGCCTAATTTTATTGTCCACCAGTGTAGATTTATGATAAAATATTTACTAGAAAAAAATCAGCCAGTCTCAGGAAAGCTCGAATGGGATTCGAACCCTACCTTTGGATTGCGCGTCCCCTGCTCTAACCGCTAAGCTACCGAGACCCCAGAAGATTCGTTGAATTATTTCTAGTAAATCGTTATTTACGCTGCAAGACAACGGTATTACGTCACTGTGAAGGTTTACCCACCCTCACAGTCGAAAGAAATACTATTGCAAGCAAGTATTTAACAATTGATAAAAACGAAATTGCTTATAAATATCTTATTTATTGTAATTTTTGCATTTACAATGTTATATAGATATAGGATAAAATGTTTACTAGAAAAAAAATCAACCAGTCTCAGGAAAGCTCGAATGGGATTCGAACCAGAATCCCATTTGAGCATCTATGTCCCATTTGAGCATCTATATCCCAGTCCTACCTCAAGGCAGGCAAGCCTTGAGGTGGGGCTGGGACTTTTGACGAACCGGTCTAAGACACAACTAATGACCAATAGCACGAAACATAAGGTAGAGGTGATGGGCAAATAATACACTATGTCGACGAGTACGTCTTTTTAGACCAGCTACTTTATTTCGATAGCAGACAGGATAAAAAGATAGATCGCCGAATTGAGAACGCCTGGAAAAGTTACTGGTCCATGAAGACGCTTTGAAGGGAGACCTTCTAATCTCTCTGAAGCGTCGTCGACGTGTGTATCTTGCCAATCCTTACCTACGGTGCACAAACCTGGTCGCTAACCGAATCACAAAAGTTCCGACTCAAGGTTTGTCAAAAAACTGATCTCGGCATCAACAGTACCAATCATGTCCGAAACACCAAACTGCGTGCCATGACAAATGTTGCCTGTTGCCGATTTTAGACACAAATCTGAAAAGTACGAGGTCAGAATGATCCTAGAGAGGTGAGTGAACATCAGCACGCGTTGGGTACTTTCCCAAAAACCGACGTCTGCGTCGAAGCCGTCCTCGGAAGCGGTGGCGCGACGACCTCGATGCCTTCGACGGAAATTGATTAGAGCTGGCTAAGGAGATAGAGAACTGGAAGGAAGTGGGGAGACCTTTGACCAGCAGCGGGACACTACAGGTTAAGTAAAAAAAAACAAAATTATCTACCTTAATCACAATGCTCATAGGTAGTAATAAAGGTTTATTAAGATATTAGCGAAACAAAAATTCACCTAGCACTTGAAACGTAATTTAAAAATCAGGGCGGCGACGATTAAAAACTTTATATTCAAAACATGTAGCTGCCGGCATCGGCTGCTTGATTATCTTCGGCGGAGCGCAGAGAAACATTTAAATTCTGCAGTCTGTGGCGGACGGTGTCGTTCCGTATCGCCTGACTACATTTCATTATCTGTGGCTTTCACAGACACCTGTGTTAACGGCGGCGTTTGTCTACGTTTTACGACCTGCGGTAGTGAGATTAAAGATGTTCGTTGGAAGGTAACACTTTTTACGAATCTACTCGTGTTCATTTTCACATGTTTAGAATAATTTACAGGGTCCGTGGTCACAGGTAGACTGAGACGTATAACGTAAAACCTTCCTAAAATCAAAAATTACGGTATGCAAGTTACAAATGAATGAAATAAGACGAGTAACAATCTCTGACTGAAACCGCTCCAGCTCTGAAACCTGTGGTCTAAGAAGCCTGAAGCCAGACTAAATATAAGTAAGGTTCCTATCACTTCAATAAAAACTTTTAAAAACCTGCTACGCCCTATAAACAGGGTCTAAATTAGTATATTAATTTTAATAATAATAATCATTTGAGTAATATGCATCAAGAGTCTTTCCAAAGAAGACACGAAAAGTTAACAAAAAGTCTGAGACGAACAAGCCTATACTCGTAATAGATACGTTTTTTGAGTAGATACGATATTAACAGAATACTAAGAACGAGATTATTAATTTCGGTTTACTGGCCAACAAGCGAACAACGAACTATATTTTTCGATATTGCGTTGCCGACAATTGTTTGCGTACTGTTAATTAAGTCTCTTGTCACCGACAACACAGCTCTCGTGGCTTAATACTTTAAGCGGTTAAAGCGCAAACTACATCAACGTAGTACATTATATTATCCCCTTATCAAGCGCTTTGGAAAGTTTATGTACGAAATCCAATTAGGCTTTTGTGAAAAAGAATCAAAGCAGGTTTTATAAAAACTAAACAAAAGTATCTTATACCATTTTACAGACCTTCAATATTTATTACCTTCCTAACCTTAATACCGTAGATACAGACCTACAATAATTTAGAATAATCGGACTTAGACTAATACATACATACATATAATCACGACTATTATCCCCGAACGGTTAGTTAATGTATTATTAATTTGTCAACGTATTAAAAATTTCATTTAAGGAGCTTCAATATTAAGTGGTCATATTTTCTTTAACAACACTATTGGTCTTGCCATAATCGGAATATAGATATAAAATACGTTTATAATATTAATACAACGTTTTTCAACGTTATACTATCTATCAAAATAAAAAATTACTAATAAAATATTGTTTCTATTTTTCTTTTTGTACAGTATGTGACAAAAACCGGAGAGATACGCAAAGGAGGTGATCGATGAGTTTCGAATTTGGATAGTAAAAATGCTACACTTTTTTTAAATAAATGCTTGTTTGACAAAAAGGATTTTGTAACAAAAATAATGTTGTTTACTTCAGACAAACGTTTGTGAGTTTGGAAGTAATACACTTCCACACATATTTAAACGGGATTTAACGCAAAACTAAATAAAAAGGTGCGTAGGATGCTTTAACTAAGTAGTTTTGCGTTAAGTCAATAAATAATTTATAAATTTAAAATAAAAAATAAAAAAAAAGCTTAACATTTTAAACTTTCATGGTCACTTAAATTATTTTTATGAAAAAACGGGATTTTAACCATGTTTGGGTTGTTGGTTTTGGGTCCCCGATATTTCGGCGCAGTTGCATGCACCATGCTTACTCAGTAACTTCAGTTACTCCGTGATCGGGGACTCAAAACCAACAACTCAAACATGTTAAAAATCCCGTTATTTCATCAAAAAAAAAAGCTTTTTAAAAAACTTATTATAAAGTGTCAGAAATCACAGATGACAAAACAGATTGGGTCTGAAATGCTCCAAGTACTCCAACAGCTATTTCTAATTGTCTATTATTAATTAATATAGAGTTTAAATTCAAATTCCTATTTTGTATTTTATGACCTGGGCTCTGTTTCTCGAAAGCTACAAGTCTTGTAATACAAGTATGATACCATAGTAACACTTGTAAAATACCAAACTTACAAGTTTAGCATTGCATGAAACTGTACTTAGCACATATGTAGAATAAAATCTCAATCAAATGATCAACCTCACAAGTAAATATTTACAAGAGGAAAACTAATTCTGTTTCTCAAAAAATTGCCTTGACACTTGTAACTAGTGACTTTCAGAAATGATTCCGGCAGTATCGGGAGACTCTTTATTTTTATTTATCGCTGATCATATAATAGTACTGAAACAAAACTAACGGGTCCAAATCTTTATACCTTCGTTCGTCAAACATTGTTCATCCTGAAATTGAATTATTGTCCATTAATTAAAATAAAAAGAAAAATAATAAATAAATAAATAAATCTTTCCTACAATCACACCAATTATCTAGCCCAAGAGAAGCTTCGAAGAAACTCGTTAAATGGTTACTAGACAACGGATAAACATACTTAAAATACTTAAATACATACTTATTATACATAGAAAACACCCAGACCCGAGACAATTTAGAAAAACAATGATTTCTAAATTGACCCGACCGGGGATCGAACCCGGTAAAAAAAAAATGGTGCCGGTATCACACTCGTGATGTTTCATGTTAAATTCTGTTTGAGACTTATAGTATAAAGGGCGTCCCACGGATATGCCACATGGAGGGAAAGTACCTTGAATATTGTAGATGGAACATTTTACAGAAAGAAGACATTATTTGAATTTAAAAAACAATTTAAACTGCATTCATAGATATTTAAATAATTACATGGTTGAACCGGGAATCGAACCCGTTAGATGAGAAAAATAATCATTCTGTAGCTTTATCATACCGATCGAAAGGCTTCATCATAAGGATTATTTTTTGCTAAATAACATAGTGTCACAAATAAAAGAAAGACCATTAATTTTAACATTTGATGTGAAATTTTGTTCAAAAAAATAAAAAGCTGACATTGCCGTAAGGACATACAACTGACATTGAAATAAATACATACATAAATTGATTAATTTTGTATTAAAACATTTTAAATTCATGGTCTTTCTCACGGAGCAAAAACAATTTTGCTCCGTGGTCTTTCTTTTATTTGTGACACTATGTTATCTAGCAAAAAATAATCCTTATGATGAATCCTTTCGATCGGTATGATAAAGCTACAGGATGATTATTTTTCTCATCTAACGGGTTCGATTCCCGGTTCAACCTTGTAATTATTTAAATATCTATGAATGCAGTTTAAATTGCTTTTTAAATTCAAATAATGTCTTCTTTTAGTAAAATGTTCCATCTACAATAATCAAGGTACTTTCCCACCATGTGGCATATCCGTGGGGCGCTCTGTATAGTTATTTACAAGGCTTGTAATGTTTTTGTGAAACCTATTTTAGAAACACTTTTATTTTTACTCTTGTAGAACATCAGAATCACATGTTGGCAGCCATTTTAGTGCTTTCATAGTTGTCAATTGCTGTCTCTGAGAGACCATTGGACATTTTGAAAACATAAAATTGCAGTGACATTGACATTAAAATGTCATTATTGCAATGATGAACTATGCAGCTGTGGTTTCTTGCGTTCGTTCTTTAAATTAAATTTAATTACAATTCAAAATACCTAATTATTAATTGAGTTTATTGAATAAATATATTTAGAGTTTGAATCCCGTTTTAATAAAGTGTGCAATGTGGAAGGTGTTTGAGTTTCCATCATAATGCAATTTAATGGAATGAACATTTTCAAATTTGCTTTTTGCAGTGCTAATTAATCTGTATATTTCGTTATAACTTTTTTTCCTTTCCATAGATGAATGATTGGTCTCGCGAACGCAGAGAGACCAATCATTAATCTAAGTTTTTTTCTTTGATTTCGATAAAGGTTTTTTATAAATATTTTTTTAGGCAACTTTGTGATATTACATACACACCCCTAAACCGTTCGTTGGTTCGATTTGTAACCATTTAATCAACAAATCTGCATTTATGCTCTAGAATAAGCTTTTAAGTTAAATTATACCTGTTGTTTATTTCATAGGAAAAGCCGACTCAAAATTCTTGGCTTTGATCTTCAATTCACGTAATTAACATAATCCTTTACAAGTCGTGATAGTTTACATATGAAACTGCTGCCTGCAACTTCGTCTGCACGAGAAGGGGGAAATCCGTAAAGTAAAGGATTAATTTAATTTTCTGTGAAACTATACTCGCAAAAATGTAAAAAAACTAAGAGATCTATATAAAATTCAGCTCCTGTTTTTCTTCTTCTTTTTTCTTTTCCTGCAAAAAAAAAAGGAAACATGCATGAATATATGCCTACTTTTATTTGAAGTTTGGGCTCACGATCCAAAGCATTACGAAAAGTATTATAAAGCTGCAACAGACTCAGTATTATTTAAGACATTAAAATATTTTTATAACTTACTAAACAGGTCAAGTATCATAAGACCGCCCGGCGATCGCGAAACAATTGATTTTCAATTGTGTCTGGTTTTACGGTGCTCAAGGGGTTAAACATACTAACTAAAATTGCTGGCGGTGGTGGTGGACTGCTTTTGTGGTCCTCATTGCAGTCTCTGACTAACCCTTCGGGGATAATAGTCGTAATTATATGTATGTATGTGTAGACAGTTCCATTATCTTAAAAGTAAAGTGTGTCTAATAAATGGGTCCAGGAAGTATGTTTTTGGATCCCATGCAGTGTTATTTTTTAACTCATACTATTCGTATTGTTTTACCACACTTGAAAGGGTGAAGTGAACAATAATTTGTATGCCAATAATAGACAAATAATTCGATTCATGCCCATAGTGGTCTATTTATATTTTCTGAATTTTGTTCATATTTATTTTATTTAAATAGTCGTACCTACGTACCCCATACATATGTCCTATTACCCGTAAAGGTTATTTAGTGCGGCTACACTCAGAAATAATGAAGGTTGCATTAGCCGTTTCTCGCCTACAGGCCATTGAGATATTATAACTAGAGATGACACAACGAAGAAATTTTTTGACTTGTGCACTGACTTGTGCAGTGCACTATCGCTTGGATAACTTACAATTACTGAGGCGTTTGAAGCCCATGGGCCGCAAAAAAAATATTTTTTTATTTTTATTTTATATTATAATTTTGCTTTGCGGTGTCGTACATACAAACAATCATGACTATTATCCCCGATGGGTTAGTCAGAAACCAAGCAATGAAGAAACAAAAGCAGTCCATTGCCTCAATCAACGTTTCATCTATACTCAGCCAAACTCGTGAAATAATTTAAGTAAACAAACTAAATTAGGGTCGTCACAAATGTGGGCAAAAATATATTTGTACTTTTCGTATTATTTCCTTGGTTACTGAATTTTACGTCAAAATATTATACATAGGTCACACTAAAAGTTTCCGGAACTGGCCAGTTACATAAAGAATATATAAAAAGTAATTACAACATTTTGAAAATGGAACTCTTTGGCTGTAGAATGCAGTTTGTTTCATCTGACTGTCAATCGCTTTTACACTGTGGCGCCATTTTAAAAATTGCGCGTCTACAATAACATTGATGTAGGTAATTCGGGAAAATTTTCGGTCACTACGGAGGAGTGGCACAAAAGTTTTCAAAATTGGTTTAATCGAATGAAAAAGTGCATTTACGCAAAGGGAGAATATTTTAAGAAACAATAAATTCATTTTTGACCTTTAATAGTATTTTTTTCTTATTCATTCCGGAAACTTTTAGTGCGTCCCACGTAAAACTTATTAGTCTCACTTCACATCTCACTCAAATTACTCACGAAACGTCTTTAAAAACATAAGAATACGAGAAACGTAATTTTTTTTAACTATTTTCATTTGATAACCCTATTAGACAAATTACATTAATGAAATACGGTTATTCAAAACAATTTCGCTAGTTTATGCTAGCATTCCAAATGAAGATGATACTTATATTTTACTATGGTCGATTATCTTAACTAGCTCTGAAATCTGCCACATTATATTGTGCATTAAAAGCTGACCATGTACGAATGTACAACGTTCCGTTACATTACGTAAAATAAATATATATTTTTTTTAAATCTATTAGTACTGTTATTTAATTCAACACAAAATATATTTAATAAACCATTATAATATACTTACTTAAATTAAATCTTTTAGGTTAGTTTGATGGCGCAGCGGCTAGCGCGTTCGACTTGCGATCTTGCCCGATAAGCAACTTTCGCAATGCCGGGTCGCCTGATGGGTGACCATTAAAAACATCTCGAGCTACTCCGTTCTTCGGAAGGCACGTTAAGCCGTTGGTCCCGGCTGTTGTCGTAAGATGGCAGTCGTTAAAATCCACCAACCCGCATTGGGCCAGCGTGGTGGGTTAGGGCCCAATATCCCCACGTGCTATTGTCCACGTGGTAGGCCTGTGCCCAGCAGTGGGACGTTTATAGGCTGATGATGATGATGATGATGATGAGGTTAGTTTGTTTTCAATTTTTTATGTAATATTTATTAAATGTTGTCTCGTTATCCAATTGGAAAAGGTTGTTAAAATGTGCATGTCATAGGTTACTAGGCAATGCTTTGTTGGTAAAATTTTCTTTCTCGAGTTTGGCTGGAGTATAATGATACCTGCACAAGTGCTCAGCGTGACATGTGGTGAGCCCATCGCTGCTCTATGCTGTTGGGTGTATGTGCAGTCATTGTGTTCGTTACTCGCCTTTTACGACACCCAAGGGAAGAGATGGGGCGGTAGTATTCTATTAATGACCTTCTCTAGTTATAATAGCTCAATGCTACAGGCACATTACAGAGGGGTTTAATTGATCTGGGCAGGATGATGGATAGTGGCGAGTGGCTGCAGGAGCTGAGGAACGAGAGGATTTGAGCACCGATGCGGGATGGCGATTCTGCCAAATAATATCAATCTTGATAACAACGGCTTAGTACTCTTCATAGAACCTTAGAGGTTTTGAGACTTATTTTTATTAATTTCAATACTGTAAAAGAAACGACCTCCGTGGTCGAGTGGTGAGCACGCCGGTTCTGGTATCGCCATCTCTGAGGTCCTTCCGGGGTTCGATTACTGGTAGTGTGAATCTAAAATTATCGTTTTTCTAAATTGATTTCGGGTCTGGGTGTTAAACCAATAAAACAAGATAGATCTAACTTAACTTGGGCTAGATAACTGGCGTGAGACTGGAAAAGGTATTTATTTATTTGTTTATTTATGAAAGTGAAAAATATTTTATTTGACCACTCCCGTCTTACCAGTTGAGTTTTAGACCAGTTGCGTTTTAGACCAGTAGTGTTTTAGACCAGTTGCGTTTTAGACCAGTTGCGTATTAGACAAGTTGCGATTTAGACCAGTATACCAGTTGCGTTTTAGACTAGTTGCTGCTTAGACCAGTTGCTACTTAGACCAGTTGCTTTTTAGACCAACTGATACTAACCCTAATGATTATAGTAAAAAGTTTTTATCGCTCTGTGAGGCTCACTGACAGAAGCATTTTTTAATAATCCTGATTCTTTCACCGGTTTGAAATGCAGATTTCTATCGAGAACCTGCCCCCTCGACAACAGACTAAGAGGCAACCGCTTCATGTCGATTACGTTACCACTAGCGTTGTCGATAGGAAATTAGAAGACAAGTTTACTGATCAATCTGATATTCCATAAACTCGATAGCTAACTATATAACTTTAAAAAGTTATATAAGTAACTAGCGGACTGCTCGCGACTTCGTCCGCGTGGACCCCGTACCCCGTGACGAATTTTTGAAAATATTATACGAGTAGGTCGGAGATAGTGTAGGTTCCCAACGGTGAAAGAATTTTTCATATCGGTCTAGTAGTTTCGGAGCCTATTCAATCCAAACAAACAAAAAATCAAATCTTTCCTCTTTATAATATTAGCATAGATAAACATTTAACATTAAGAATATTCATACTTACTTACTTACTTACTAACTCCAATAAATCTTTCTTTCCTACATTCACACCAATTATCTAGCCCAAGAGAAGCTTCGAAGAAACTCGTTAAATGGTTACTAGACAACGGATAAACATACTTAAAATACTTAAATACATACTTATTATACATAGAAAACACCCAGACCCGAGACAATTTAGAAAAACAATAATTTCTAAATTGATCCGACCGGGGTTCGAACCCGGGACCTCAGAGATGGCGACACCATGAAAACCGGTGTACAAACCACTCGACCAAGGAGGTCGTCAAACGTCAAACTCCAATGGCTCAGCGACCCAAAGTGTGTCTTGGACTCCGAGACGAGAGCTCACCTTCTATCTTCATCTTGAGCGATTCCGCGCCAGTCACCTGCATGCAACTCACGAATATCCACATTTAAAACAAATCTGAAATAATATCTAAACATAAGAATTTGGGCACTGTGCACTCGTACCTACTAATTCGCTGAAACCTACAATAATAGCTCTGTATACCGGTCCTGCGTGAGCGAAATAGAGGAATGCCGATATCATGCATTTAGTTATTGACAGCTATTATTTATAAAATCTATGTATCTTGTATATAGATTTAGAAAACTTCCGTCAGATTCCACTTTTGTCAGATCACTTCTTTTTTTCGTATAGGTCAGAATTTTAAAACTGGTGAGGAAACAGCAATTTTCATGACTCCTCGTCCGTCAGATTCCGCTTTCGTCAGATCAGATCACTTCTTTTTTCCGTATTGGTCAGAATTCACATTTCATTTTATGTCCCAAGGGGCTTGAGACTTATTAAAAATTAAAAAAACCGATTTAAAAGGCGACATCTCCAATATAAATAATTGTAGACCAGTAAGCCACATATCTCACATTTACAAAGTATTTATTAAAGTGATACAAAATGGTATCGCCGATAAACTCGACAGTCACCAACCACCTGAACAAGCCGGATTTCGCCCACACTTCTCTGCCAAAGACCATCTCCACACGCTCCGCACAAACCAAATAATACAAAAATATTCAGAGTTTAATAAGCAACTTTACTTAGATAAAGATACTTACTTTTTAAAATACTCCTCTATATATACCGCATTAGAAAAACAAGACATTGAAAAAACTTATATAGACCTCATCAAAATTATTTATAGCCATAGTACAGCAAACATTCGGTTGAAATCCTCCAGTACTTCATTTAAAATTAATAGCAAAAGGTGTAAAACAGGGTGACCCACTCTCTCCCAAACTATTTACTTACTAGTATCTCTATTATTGAAATTTTTGCATTCACAATGCTATATACAAGTTATAACCTTTTTTTCTTTTTTTTTTCCCAGGGGAACTCATTACGAGTACCGGGGCCTTGAAGAGGCACCCAGTTATGTGGGACTCGCCCGTCCGCCTTTCCGCACCCACTGACAAGGAGAGAGGCTCCAGGTCAGCTGCCGAGCTAAGTCCCGGCTGGGAGGGCGAGACGGAGGGGAATACCCACTAAACCCCCGGGGGCCCAACAATCCGAAGCTGAATGCTGAGGTGGATGTCGCGGTACATACCACTAGGGATTAACCCGCGACGGTCACTCCGTCGCCCGTGTGACAACCTATGACCGCAAGCGGTCACGCGCCGACACACGGGCAACTTCGCGCACGGCACAACACAAAACAGCGTGCCTACCCTCTCATGGGCACGCGATCCCCCAAAATAACAGATATAAGGACAGCACAGGACAAACACAAGACAAAGACACATTGGTCCTCCGACCCTTGGGCTTTTGGGGAGGTATAGTCATACCCACACCAAAGCCCAACCCCACTCGCGCTTGCTTCCGCAAGCGCCCGACCACAAACAGGCAACACCACAAACAAACACACAACAAATAGCGCGGCCTTCCACCAGCCCGCCTTATCCTACTCGGCAGCCCGGACCCCGACTCAGACCCAGAAACCGCCCACGAATCTGGCTCCGACTCGGACCCCCCTAGCCCCACAAACACCTACCGACCCTCGACCTCGGGCCCTTGACCCAAACCCCGGAACTCGGAGACGGACCCCCGGTAAAAACCAGGAGGTCACTCCATGCCCCGACGATTCCCGATGTGGCGGGAGCCTCAACCAGGCGGCCCCCCCGTATCTTTAACGGCCTACAGAGGTGGACAGACTCCGTCAGGCCCGCTACTCCACAGTCGCTCGCGAACACACACCGGGGTCTCGAGCCCGACGCTCAACTCCCGGTGCCCGAGGCCGTATCCCACACAAAAACATAAATGCCCCCAAGGACGGCGCTCAGAAGGAGGGCCGCCGAAGCTCAAAGCCGCTCAAAAGAACGGCGAGCGTTTTAAGTGCGCGCCCACCCCAAGCCGCACACTCGCGTAACGGGGGTTACGAGCGCACGGCCCCGAGGCGGGCACGCACCGCCTAGAATTCGGCGCCCAGAAGGGGCGCCAGGGATTGGCATAAAGCCCCTTGTCCCAGGGTGGTGGGAAGAGGCCTTACGACAATCCCTACAACAAGCGAGGTCTTACCCCGCACACACAAAGGACGGCGCTCAGAAGGAGCGCCGCCGACACCCCAATCCTCAAAGCCGCTCAGAAGGAGCGGCGAGTCATCAAGTG
This sequence comes from Scoparia ambigualis, assembly GCA_963921215.1. Taxonomy (NCBI): domain Eukaryota; kingdom Metazoa; phylum Arthropoda; class Insecta; order Lepidoptera; family Crambidae; genus Scoparia; species Scoparia ambigualis. Next base: position 26,565,616 of record OY992506.1, read on the forward strand.
CGTGCCTACTCCGGGTCGCACGCTCGCATAAGGAGCTACGACCACGCGTCCCGGACCGGGCACGCACTTGACGGTGCAGGCCCAGAAGGGGCACTGCCTAGAATTCGGCGCCCAGAAGGGGCGCCAGGGATTAGCATAAAGCCCCTTGTCCCACACTGAATGTGGGCCGAGAGGCCTTACCCCAGGGTGCACCACGAGGAGGTTCCCAAATTTGCACCCCTATACGAGTTATAACCTGGATTAACACATAGGATACTTTTTATCCCGATATTTCCACGGGAACGGGAACCACGCGGGTGAAACCGCGAGCGGCCGCTAGTCAACTACTCGTACACTGGTGGACAATAAAATTAGGCCACCTACCAAACATGTTGTCGGCATGTTTCAAAATAAAAACTTTTTAAACATTTTTTTAATTAATTATGAGGTAATTATTAAATGAAATAATGCATTTTTAAATGAAGCAACTTTTTTTTAAGATTACACAAGAAATAGCCAATATGAAAAAAAAATTACGACTTCACTATGATTAAAATAAATTAAAAGGGCTTCGCTGATGTCAATCTTTCTTTAGTAAGAGGTATTGCTTCCTCTTCCTTTGATAACACATACCATCCATCTATTTTTTGATTGTATCAGCTTTTTAAAGGCTGTTTGGGGTATGTTTTGCCATTCCTCCAATAAAGCCGCTTTCAGCAGTTGCATGTTCTCCGGAGCTGGTTTTCGCTGTCTTACTCGCCGTTTTAGCTCGTCCCATAAATGCTCTATTAGGTTAAGGTGTGGACTTCGCGCTGGCCAGTCCAGAACCTGTAACCCCACTTCTCGCAAGTAAACTCTAACGCACATCGCAGTGTGGGAGCGAAAACGGAACCACATCCAAAGCTTAACCTTTCAGATATGGCACATTATGCATATCGTTCTCCCGGTCTATGATATACTCTTTTGCGATCATCAATCAGCGCCATAAAGACATACGGGGCTCATCAGAAAAGAGTACTTGCCGCATTGTGCCAAAGTCCAATCACGGTGTTCACGAGCAAAATTTAACCTTGCTACCTTATGAGCTGCGGTAAGTTTAGGACCTGTTGCGGGTCTGTATGGTTTCAAACCACGTTCTTTAAGGCTTCTTCTTATTGTCCTATCACTTACAGCGACACCTCGGACATCTCTAAGCAGGTGCTGCAATTCTACTCCAGAACGATGACGATTTCTGAGGCTTGCTGATGAAATGTCTTTCTTCTTCGCCCCAATATTTACCGACTATTTATTATTTTAATTTTTAAACAAATCATATTTAATAAATAATTAATAAAAATAGAAGTGGCCTAATTTTATTGTCCACCAGTGTAGATTTATGATAAAATATTTACTAGAAAAAAATCAGCCAGTCTCAGGAAAGCTCGAATGGGATTCGAACCCTACCTTTGGATTGCGCGTCCCCTGCTCTAACCGCTAAGCTACCGAGACCCCAGAAGACTCGTTGAATTATTTCTAGTAAATCGTTATTTACGCTGCAAGACAACGGTATTACGTCACTGTGAAGGTTTACCCACCCTCACAGTCGAAAGAAATACTATTGCAAGCAAGTATTTAACAATTGATAAAAACGAAATTGCTTATAAATATCTTATTTATTGTAATTTTTGCATTTACAATGTTATATAGATATAGGATAAAATGTTTACTAGAAAAAAATCAACCAGTCTCAGGAAAGCTCGAATGGGATTCGAACCAGAATCCCATTTGAGCATCTATGTCCCATTTGAGCATCTATATCCCAGTCCTACCTCAAGGCAGGCAAGCCTTGAGGTGGGGCTGGGACTTTTGACGAACCGGTCTAAGACACAACTAATGACCAATAGCACGAAACATAAGGTAGAGGTGATGGGCAAATAATACACTATGTCGACGAGTACGTCTTTTTAGACCAGCTACTTTATTTCGATAGCAGACAGGATAAAAAGATAGATCGCCGAATTGAGAACGCCTGGAAAAGTTACTGGTCTATGAAGACGCTTTGAAGGGAGACCTTCTAATCTCTCTGAAGCGTCGTCGACGTGTGTATCTTGCCCATCCTTACCTACGGTGCACAAACCTGGTCGCTAACCGAATCACAAAAGTTCCGACTCAAGGTTTGTCAAAAAACTGATCTCGGCATCAACAGTACCAATCATGTCCGAAACACCAAACTGCGTGCCATGACAAATGTTGCCTGTTGCCGATTTTAGACACAAATCTGAAAAGTACGAGGTCAGAATGATCCTAGAGAGGTGAGTGAACATCAGCACGCGTTGGGTACTTTCCCAAAAACCGACGTCTGCGTCGAAGCCGTCCTCGAAAGCGGTGGCGCGACGACCTCGATGCCTTCGACGGAAATTGATTAGAGCTGGCTAAGGAGATAGAGAACTGGAAGGAAGTGGGGAGACCTTTGACCAGCAGCGGGACACTACAGGTTAAGTAAAACAAAACAAAATTATCTACCTTAATCACAATGCTCATAGGTAGTAATAAAGGTTTATTAAGATATTAGCGAAACAAAAATTCACCTAGCACTTGAAACGTAATTTAAAAATCAGGGCGACGACGATTAAAAACTTTATATTCAAAACATGTAGCTGCCGGCATCGGCTGCTTGATTATCTTCGGCGGAGCGCAGAGAAACATTTAAATTCTGCAGTCTGTGGCGGACGGTGTCGTTCCGTATCGCCTGACTACATTTCATTATCTGTGGCTTTCACAGACACCTGTGTTAACGGCGGCGTTTGTCTACGTTTTACGACCTGCGGTAGTGAGATTAAAGATGTTCGTTGGAAGGTAACACTTTTTACGAATCTACTCGTGTTCATTTTCACATGTTTAGAATAATTTACAGGGTCCGTGGTCACAGGTAGACTGAGACGTATAACGTAAAACCTTCCTAAAATCAAAAATTACGGTATGCAAGTTACAAATGAATGAAATAAGACGAGCAACAATCTCTGACTGAAACCGCTCCAGCTCTGAAACCTGTGGTCTAAGAAGCCTGAAGCCAGACTAAATATAAGTAAGGTTCCTATCACTTCAATAAAAACTTTTAAAAACCTGCTACGCCCTATAAACAGGGTCTAAATTAGTATATTAATTTTAATAATAATAATCATTTGAGTAATATGCATCAAGAGTCTTTCCAAAGAAGACACGAAAAGTTAACAAAAAGTCTGAGACGAACAAGCCTATACTCGTAATAGATACGTTTTTTGAGTAGATACGATATTAACAGAATACTAAGAACGAGATTATTAATTTCGGTTTACTGGCCAACAAGCGAACAACGAACTATATTTTTCGATATTGCGTTGCCGACAATTGTTTGCGTACTGTTAATTGAGTCTCTTGTCACCGACAACACAGCTCTCGTGGCTTAATACTTTAAGCGGTTAAAGCGCAAACTACATCAACGTAGTACATTATATTATCCCCTTATCAAGCGCTTTGGAAAGTTTATGTACGAAATCCAATTAGGCTTTTGTGAAAAAGAATCAAAGCAGGTTTTATAAAAACTAAACAAAAGTATCTTATACCATTTTACAGACCTTCAATATTTATAACCTTCCTAACCTTAATACCGTAGATACAGACCTACAATAATTTAGAATAATCGGACTTAGACTAATACATACATACATATAATCACGACTATTATCCCCGAACGGTTAGTTAATGTATTATTAATTTGTCAACGTATTAAAAATTTCATTTAAGGAGCTTCAATATTAAGTGGTCATATTTTCTTTAACAACACTATTGGTCTTGCCATAATCGGAATATAGATATAAAATACGTTTATAATATTAATACAACGTTTTTCAACGTTGTACTATCTATCAAAATAAAAAATTACTAATAAAAAATTGTTTCTATTTTTCTTTTTGTACAGTATGTGACAAAAACCGGAGAGATACGCAAAGGAGGTGATCGATGAGTTTCGAATTTGGATAGTAAAAATGCTACACTTTTTTTAAATAAATGCTTGTTTGACAAAAAGGATTTTGTAACAAAAATAATGTTGTTTACTTCAGACAAACGTTTGTGAGTTTGGAAGTAATACACTTCCACACATATTTAAACGGGATTTAACGCAAAACTAAATAAAAAGGTGCGTAGGATGCTTTAACTAAGTAGTTTTGCGTTAAGTCAATAAATAATTTATAAATTTAAAATAAAAAATAAAAAAAAGCTTAACATTTTAAACTTTCATGGTCACTTAAATTATTTTTATGAAAAAACGGGATTTTAACCATGTTTGGGTTGTTGGTTTTGGGTCCCCGATATTTCGGCGCAGTTGCATGCACCATGCTTACTCAGTAACTTCAGTTACTCCGTGATCGGGGACTCAAAACCAACAACTCAAACATGGTAAAAATCCCGTTATTTCATTAAAAAAAAAAAGCTTTTTAAAAAACTTATTATAAAGTGTCAGAAATCACAGATGACAAAACAGCTTGGGTCTGAAATGCTCCAAGTACTCCAACAGCTATTTCTAATTGTCTATTATTAATTAATATAGAGTTTAAATTCAAATTCCTATTTTGTATTTTATGACCTGGGCTCTGTTTCTCGAAAGCTACAAGTCTTGTAATACAAGTATGATACCATAGTAACACTTGTAAAATACCAAACTTACAAGTTTAGCATTGCACGAAACTGTACTTAGCACGTATGTAGAATAAAATCTCAATCAAATGATCAACCTCACAAGTAAATATTTACAAGAGGAAAACTAATTCTGTTTCTCAAAAAATTGCCTTGACACTTGTAACTAGTGACTTTCAGAAATGATTCCGGCAGTATCGGGAGACTCTTTATTTTTATTTATCGCTGATCATATAATAGTACTGAAACAAAACTAACGGGTCCAAATCTTTATACCTTTGTTTGTGAAACATTGTTCATCCTGAAATTGAATTATTGTCCATTAATTAAAATAAAAAGAAAAATAATAAAATGGTGCCGGTATCACACTCGTGATGTTTCATGTTAAATTCTGTTTGAGACTTATAGTATACAGGGCGTCCCACGGATATGCCACATGGAGGGAAAGTACCTTGAATATTGTAGATGGAACATTTTACAGAAAGAAGACATTATTTGAATTTAAAAAACAATTTAAACTGCATTCATAGATATTTAAATAATTACATGGTTGAACCGGGAATCGAACCCGTTAGATGAGAAAAATAATCATTCTGTAGCTTTATCATACCGATCGAAAGGCTTCATCATAAGGATTATTTTTTGCTAAATAACATAGTGTCACAAATAAAAGAAAGACCATTAATTTTAACATTTGATGTGAAATTTTGTTCAAAAAAATAAAAAGCTGACATTGCCGTAAGGACATACAACTGACATTGAAATAAATACATACATAAATTGATTAATTTTGTATTAAAACATTTTAAATTCATGGTCTTTCTTTTATTTGTGACACTATGTTATCTAGCAAAAAATAATCCTTATGATGAAGCCTTTCGATCGGTATGATAAAGCTACAGAATGATTATTTTTCTCATCTAACGGGTTCGATTCCCGGTTCAACCATGTAATTATTTAAATATCTATGAATGCAGTTTAAATTGCTTTTTAAATTCAAATAATGTCTTCTTTCAGTAAAATGTTCCATCTACAATAATCAAGGTACTTTCCCAAAATGTGGCATATCCGTGGGACGCTCTGTATAGTTATTTACAAGGCTTGTAGATAATGTTTTTGTGAAACCTATTTTAGAAACACTTTTATTTTTACTCTTGTAGAACATCAGAATCACATGTTGGCAGCCATTTTAGTGCTTTCATAGTTGTTAATTGCTGTCTCTGAGAGACCATTGGAAATTTTGAAAACATAAAATTGCAGTGACATTGACATTAAAATGTCATTATTGCAATGATGAACTATGTAGCTGTGGTTTCTTGCGTTCGTTCTTTAAATTAAATTTAATTACAATTCAAAATACCTAATTATTAATTGAGTTTATTGAATAAATATATTTAGAGTTTGAATCCCGTTTTAATAAAGTGTGCAATGTGGAAGGTGTTTGAGTTTCCATCATAATGCAATTTAATGGAATGAACATTTTCAAATTTGCTTTTTGCAGTGCTAATTAATCTGTATATTTCGTTATAACTTTTTTTCCTTTCCATAGATGAATGATTGGTCTCGCGAACGCAGAGAGACCAATCATTAATCTAAGTTTTTTTCTTTGATTTCGATAAAGGTTTTTTATAAATATTTTTTTAGGCAACTTTGTGATATTACATACACACCCCTAAACCGTTCGTTGGTTCGATTTGTAACCATTTAATCAACAAATCTGCATTTATGCTCTAGAATAAGCTTTTAAGTTAAATTATACCTGTTGTTTATTTCATAGGAAAAGCCGACTCAAAATTCTTGGCTTTGATCTTCAATTCACGTAATTAACATAATCCTTTACAAGTCGTGATAGTTTACATATGAAACTGCTGCCTGCAACTTCGTCTGCACGAGAAGGGGGAAATCCGTAAAGTAAAGGATTAATTTAATTTTCTGTGAAACTATACTCGCAAAAATGTAAAAAAACTAAGAGATCTATATAAAATTCAGCTCCTGTTTTTCTTCTTCTTTTTTCTTTGTTTTTCTTCTTTTTTCTTTTCCTGCAAAAAAAAAGGAAACATGCATGAATATATGCCTACTTTTATTTGAAGTTTGGGCTCACGATCCAAAGCATTACGAAAAGTATTATAAAGCTGCAACAGACTCAGTATTATTTAAGACATTAAAATATTTTTATAACTTACTAAACAGGTCAAGTATCATAAGACCGCCCGGCGATCGCGAAACAATTGATTTTCAATTGTGTCTGGTTTTACGGTGCTCAAGGGGTTAAACATACTAACTAAAATTGCTGGCGGTGGTGCTGGACTGCTTTTGTGGTCCTCATTGCAGTCTCTGACTAACCCTTGACGGGGATAATAGTCGTAATTATATGTATGTATGTATGTGTAGACAGTTCCATTATCTTAAAAGTAAAGTGTGTCTAATAAATGGGTCCAGGAAGTATGTTTTTGGATCCCATGCAGTGTTATTTTTTAACTCATACTATTCGTATTGTTTTACCACACTTGAAAGGGTGAAGTGAACAATAATTTGTATGCCAATAATAGACAAATAATTCGATTCATGCCCATAGTGGTCTATTTATATTTTCTGAATTTTGTTCATATTTATTTTATTTAAATAGTCGTACCTACGTACCCCATACATATGTCCTATTACCCGTAAAGGTTATTTAGTGCGGCTACACTCAGAAATAATGAAGGTTGCATTAGCCGTTTCTCGCCTACAGGCCATTGAGATATTATAACTAGAGATGACACAACGAAGAAATTTTTTGACTTGTGCACTGACTTGTGCAGTGCACTATCGCTTGGATAACTTACAATTACTGAGGCGTTTGAAGCCCATGGGCCGCAAAAAAAATATTTTTTTATTTTTATTTTATATTATAATTTTGCTTTGCGGTGTCGTACATACAAACAATCATGACTATTATCCCCGATGGGTTAGTCAGAAACCAAGCAATGAAGAAACAAAAGCAGTCCATTGCCTCAATCAACGTTTCATCTATACTCAGCCAAACTCGTGAAATAATTTAAGTAAACAAACCAAATTAGGGTCATCACAAATGTGGGCAAAAATATATTTGTACTTTTCGTATTATTTCCTTGGTTACTGAATTTTACGTCAAAATATTATACATAGGTCACACTAAAAGTTTCCGGAACTGGCCAGTTACATAAAGAATATATAAAAAGTAATTACAACATTTTGAAAATGGAACTCTTTGGCTGTAGAATGCAGTTTGTTTCATCTGACTGTCAATCGCTTTTACACTGTGGCGCCATTTTAAAAATTGCGTGTCTACAATAACATTGATGTAGGTAATTCGGGAAAATTTTCGGTCACTACGGAAGAGTGGCACAAAAGTTTTCAAAATTGGTTTAATCGAATGAAAAAGTGCATTTACGCAAAGGGAGAATATTTTGAGAAACAATAAATTCATTTTTGACCTTTAATAGTATTTTTTTCTTATTCATTCCGGAAACTTTTAGTGCGTCCCACGTAAAACTTATTAGTCTCACTTCACATCTCACTCAAATTACTCACGAAACGTCTTTAAAAACATAAGAATACGAGAAACGTATTTTCTTTTTAACTATTTTCATTTGATAACCCTATTAGACAAATTACATTAATGAAATACGGTTATTCAAAACAATTTCGCTATTTTATGCTAGCATTCCAAATGAAGATGATACTTATATTTTACTATGGTCGATTATCTTAACTAGCTCTGAAATCTGCCACATTATATTGTGCATTAAAAGCTGACCATGTACGAATGTACAACGTTCCGTTACATTACGTAAAATAAATATATTTTTTTTTTAAATCTATTAGTACTGTTATTTAATTCAACACAAAATATATTTAATAAACCATTATAATATACTTACTTAAATTAAATCTTTTAGGTTAGTTTGATGGCGCAGCGGCTAGCGCGTTCGACTTGCGATCTTGCCCGATAAGCAACTTTCGCAATGCCGGGTCGCCTGATGGGTGACCATTAAAAACATCTCGAGCTACTCCGTTCTTCGGAAGGCACGTTAAGCCGTTGGTCCCGGCTGTTGTCGTAAGATGGCAGTCGTTAAAATCCACCAACCCGCATTGGGCCAGCGTGGTGGGTTAGGGCCCAATATCCCCACGTGCTATTGTCCACGTGGTAGGCCTGTGCCCAGCAGTGGGACGTTTATAGGCTGATGATGATGATGATGATGATGAGGTTAGTTTGTTTTCAATTTTTTATGCAATATTTATTAAATGTTGTCTCGTTATCCAATTGGAAAAGGTTGTTAAAATGTGCATGTCATAGGTTACTAGGCAACGCTTTGTTGGTAAAATTTTCTTTCTCGAGTTTGGCTGGAGTATAATGATACCTGCACAAGTGCTCAGCGTGACATGTGGTGAGCCCATCGCTGCTCTATGCTGTTGGGTGTATGTGCAGTCATTGTGTTCGTTACTCGCCTTTTACGACACCCAAGGGAAGAGATGGGGCGGTAGTATTCTATTAATGACCTTCTCTAGTTATAATAGCTCAATGCTACAGGCACATTACAGAGGGGTTTAATTGATCTGGGCAGGATGATGGATAGTGGCGAGTGGCTGCAGGAGCTGAGGAACGAGAGGATTTGAGCACCGATGCGGGATTGCGATTCTGCCAAATAATATCAATCTTGATAACAACGGCTTAGTACTCTTCATAGAACCTTAGAGATTTTGAGACTTATTTTTATTAATTTCAATACTGTAAAAGAAACGACCTCCGTGGTCGAGTGGTGAGCACGCCGGTTCTGGTATCGCCATCTCTGAGGTCCTTCCGGGGTTCGATTACTGGTAGTGTGAATCTAAAATTATCGTTTTTCTAAATTGATTTCGGGTCTGGGTGTTAAACCAATAAAACAAGATAGATCTAACTTAACTTGGGCTAGATAACTGGCGTGAGACTGGAAAAGGTATTTATTTATTTGTTTATTTATGAAAGTGAAAAATATTTTATTTGACCACTCCCGTCTTACCAGTTGAGTTTTAGACCAGTTGCGTTTTAGACCAGTAGTGTTTTGGACCAGTTGCGTTTTAGACCAGTTGCGTATTAGACAAGTTGCGATTTAGACCAGTATACCAGTTGCGTTTTAGACTAGTTGCTGCTTAGACCAGTTGCTACTTAGACCAGTTGCTTTTTAGACCAACTGATACTAACCCTAATGATTATAGTAAAAAGTTTTTATCACTCTGTGAGGCTCACTGACAGAAGCATTTTTTAATAATCCTGATTCTTTCACCGGTTTGAAATGCAGATTTCTATCGAGAACCTGCCCCCTCGACAACAGACTAAGAGGCAACCGCTTCATGTCGATTAAGTTACCACTAGCGTTGTCGATAGGAAATTAGAAGACAAGTTTACTGATCAATCTGATATTCTACAAGCGTTTACGAGTATGCTATTTTTCTAAACCCTCAGTTCTAGTTCGACCATAAACTCGATAGCTAACTATATAACTTTAAAAAGTTATATAAGTAACTAGCGGACTGCTCGCGACTTCGTCCGCGTGGACCCCGTACCCCGTGACGAATTTTTGAAAATATTATACGAGTAGGTCGGAGATAGTGTAGGTTCCCAACGGTGAAAGAATTTTTCATATCGGTCTAGTAGTTTCGGAGCCTATTCAATCCAAACAAACAAAAAATCAAATCTTTCCTCTTTATAATATTAGCATAGATAAACATTTAACATTAAGAATATTCATACTTACTTACTTACTTACTTACTTACTTACTTACTAACTCCAATGGCTCAGCGACCCAAAGTGTGTCTTGGACTCCGAGACGAGAGCTCACCTTCTATCTTCATCTTGAGCGATTCCGCGCCAGTCACCTGCATGCAACTCACGAATATCCACATTTAAAACAAATCTGAAATAATATCTAAACATAAGAATTTGGGCACTGTGCACTCGTACCTACTAATTCGCTGAAACCTACAATAATAGCTCTGCATACCGGTCCTGCGTGAGCGAAATAGAGGAATGCCGATATCATGCATTTAGTTATTGACAGCTATTATTTATAAAATCTATGTATCTTGTATATAGATTTAGAAAACTTCCGTCAGATTCCACTTTTGTCAGATCACTTCTTTTTTCCGTATAGGTCAGAATTTTAAAACTGGTGACGAAACAGCAATTTTTATGACTCCTCGTCCGTCAGATTCCGCTTTCGTCAGATCAGATCACTTCTTTTTTCCGTATTGGTCAGAATTCACATTTCATTTTATGTCCCAAGGGGCTTGAGACTTATTAGCATACATACATACCTAGATTCTCGACTATTGTCCTCAAAGGGATAGATCAGATCAGGTATAGGCAATGAGCACCGCAGAGGCAGTCCACTATAGCCCACGTTTCACCAAATTACAACTGCACATGTGTTCAGCGTGATAGGTGGTGAGCCCATCGCCGCTCTATGCTGTTGGGTATATGTGCCGTGCAGTCTTTATTCCGTTAGTCGCCTTTTACAACACCCAAGGTAAGAGAGGGAGTGGTAGTATTCTTTTAGTGAGCTGCTATACCACACGGCTTGATTTATTGATTTGGAATTTACAAAAATACATCTTATCTAACGATTCAACAATTTGCTGATCCGTCTAATTACCTTAGGCGCATACTACACGCTCGATATTTTTCGGTGATATTTATCACGATATATATCGAGTAAAACTTTGGATCGGCTATGATGCTACACACTCGATATGTATCGGCGTCATTCGGTCTCCATTTCTCACACTGGGTAGACGCGTAGAGAGGAGCAAGTCAGTGCTCCTCCATCGCTCACAAGCCGTATAACACCCGTAGACTGGTCCTTCCTATGATATCACCTGATAACACCAAAGAAACCACCAACCAGAACCAATTTATAAAATAGTAGGTACCTATTTTTTTGTTATTTTTTTGTTTGACACTGACAGAATGACGATAAATATCAACTCGAAGACTAGACGCTCGATATTTATCGCGCGATACTCGATATAGATCGTGGATTTCTGGATTTTAGAAGTCCAACGATCCATATCACGATCCGATGATACACTTTACTAAACAGTCGATAAATATCGTGACCCTGGATCGCGATCCAATTATCGCGATAAATATCGAGCGTGTAGCATTCGCCTAGGGTAAGTACAAATGTACAAGTATATTACGTATGTGCCCAAAAACATAAACATCGAGGTCATGTTTCTGTGTTTTCTTTTATGCCATAAGTATACTCGAGTCCAGAAATCTCATTAAGAACCCGCACTCAGACATGATGAAGGTTTTATTACATCTCGCGGGGGCATTACGGGATGGCTCCGTTTAATTGATTTAAGCAATAGGTATGATGGATTGTGCGGAGAGCTCGTGGTGACGTTTGTGGACGATAGAAAAACTTAGGACTAAACCTTTACAGACAAGCAACTTGGTTCGTTACATTTTTAATCCCCGACGCAAAAAGAGGGGTGTTATAAGTTGGTCGTGTCTGTGTCTCTGTGTGTCTGTCTTTGGCACGCTCCTAAACGAATGGACCGGTCATAATGATGCGGGTTTTTTTTTGTTTGAAAGCTGACGTGATCGATGAGGTTCTAAGCTACAAGTTATGAAGATCGGTTCAGGCGTTTGTGTCGGGTTGTTTTTATTACTTTTTTAACTACGGTGGTCATTTACCCAAGATGAATTAAAAACAGAATTATTATCAAGATATTTCGACACAGTTGCATGCGGCATTATAAACAACAAAAACATGGAAAATATACCTTACTTTCTGTAATCTACACTAGAGTGATTAATATCGGGATTATTAAATACCATTTGTTTGTTGTTTTTATGATACATTAAACAAAAGTAACCAGGGAAAGGTCAGTTCTTATTGGTAAAACCTCTCTAACTCTATATAGTACCTCCCTGTTAGTCAGATTTGTTCATGCCCTAATTAACTTACCAATGAACTAAGACCTCCAGTCTTAGATCTAAATGTCACAAGTCGGATTCTCAGCGGGAGGTACAGTCACGAGCACCAATATGTATACACTTTGACTCTTATTCCATATTGTATTAAGAGTTACTATTGTTTAAATTTGTTTGCTCGTGATTTACATATTGAACTTGGTTCTATTAGTGGCAGGGCTCATGCTAAGTCCACACGGCTTACCAGTAAGTAGCTACCATCTTATTTTAGTCATTCGCTTCAACATCCACGTAATTATTATTGTTATATATTATACAAGATATGAAATGATCTGTTCCTCAGTAGCCGAGGATTCCGCACGCTTTCACCGTCATTTACCATCAGGTGTTATGACAAAAATGAGAAATGACGAAAACGTATATTACGTACAACCTTGTCTTCATATTTCATGTCGTGTTTTTCCTGTCCATCCAAAAGTTGCCTAGTAAACACCATTGTCAGTATAATAAGGCCGCCAATACTGTACATAATATTTTTTATGTATTTCTTAATTAAATGTTGTACAATTTATTAAGAGTTACATACAAAAGATATATACAAAAATAGTACTCAACAGACATACTTTTTGCGGCACAAAGTTATATTTGCGAATCTTGTATTTCTGGAATTTCACGTCAAACCGAATCAAGATATTCAGATTTGTAACACTCCTTTTATTAGGCATGACCAAAAGCCGGTGCCTAATACTCTTAATTAACTCGGCTCACACGTACAGTGCGACGGGCCAGCGTTCGAACCGCACTGGAAATTAGTACGAAAACAACACGAGGCCACTTCGAAAAAACTGTGTCAAAGCGTAAATATAAAATGCAAATACGGGAGTGCAGTAAACAAGATCTTGGCGGTAAATATGAGAGTGAGCCTGCTTGTGGCATCGCCTAACATAAATATTCGGCATAAGTTATGTGCGCTGTCCTGCCGCGGGACAAAAACACCTCTGGAACGGAGCTTTGATTTTAAATTCTAATTTTATGAATCGTCTGGTTTGCATATCGCAACGTATTCGGCTAGAGTCGTTCGGGTTTTGTGCCGGTGTAACAGTGATTTAACTTGTTCGTTACGTTATCCGCATAGGTATAGCGCAAGCTTTTTTTTTGTTTGAAGTGTTTTGTTCATTTCCGCATTGTTATTTTTTAGGAAGTAAGTGATTGTTGTCTCGAATGATATTTATAGATATCATACATATATACATAATTATAATCACGATTATAATCCCCGAAAGGTTAGTCAGAGACTAGGCAATGAGGACAGCAAAAGCAGTACCATAGTCCACTTTTCACCGAATTGCGACTGCACATGATGTGCTCAGTATCTGCAGTCTTTAGTCCGTTAGTCGCCTTTTACGACACCTAAGGGAAGAGAGGAGGTAGTATTCTTTCACCGCTACGCGACACGGTTCTCTATATATAACGTTTTATAAAAGCATTTCAGTTCCTTTAAGAATCATTATACTTACCTATTGATCATCAGTTTGTAAGTGGACGACACTGGGAGATCATAGGAGAACACTTTTCATCATAAATCTGCATACAAATAGGTCTATAGAGCCCCAAGTATTCTCAATTTACCTCACGTTGCCGTGGTCTTCGACTATTTTACGAGAACTTGTTTAAATCGTAATCATTATGAAACAGAAATACACGCTTCCATTTAGGACACTACACGTCCGTAATCCACCAAAACAGGGGCAAAGTACAAACGTCGATATAATTTTGGCGATTCGTGTCTTACAAAACGTAATTCCCTAGGATTACTTTCAGTGAGTTGCGTAACTAATGAAGTAACTTGTGACACGGGTCGACGCTGGGATCGACGTAATCAAATTAATGAGAAAACTTCACTTCAATTTAGGGTTTCCTACCTCAATCTTTAGAATACTTGGCAACGGTCAAGAGCTCCAATGGGCATGATGATTGTTCTTTTAATCCATTTAGCCCTACTTGGCAAATCCACCCGCCTCTTAACCCTTTCGGACTTCTTGAGTTTTACGGAAGCAATTTTCTGTGCTTTTATTTTTTGTTGTGTTTCACTTTTCTCGAAGTGATTGATGAATTTCCCTGTGGAGATTGCGCGATTGCGTAAGTGTTCTAATTATTTTAAAAGTGCCAGTGTCTTTGCAAACTGGTCAACTGATTTTAGGTTAAACTTTCATCTGTTATACTCGTACTTTTATTATAATACGTTATTTAATTACTTTGTGTTCAACTTATCTTTACCTTGAAAAAATCTAGTTGTTGTTTTTCACTGTGCTTGTTACTATATGAAAATGTTTCAAATGTAAATATTATTGGCAGACCAAATTAATAAATAAATAATAACTACACATAATCTTTAATCAGGAGTCATTGTCCTGTACCTAAAATGATCGAGCAATTGATGACAATGCCATGATGTATGTTTTTAAATTTATTTAGTAAGTTTAATTATTGCTCAGCGAAGTCTTTTCATCCGGACCGGAGATGATGTGGAGCCTCTTTACGGCAAGGCCAGCCTTCTCACTACTAGTCTTATGACTTTTCCTTTAAAGGATGTCGGTTGCAAGAATATTTTATTCACGGAGGTTTTACTCCACTCTGCTTATGCCTTTAAGGTAGTATCTACACAAAAAGGCAAATTAGCTACATACAAAGCAACTTACTTAAGGGACCGCCAGTAGTCGTATATCAATCATGTTGATGAGATAATGGGTTAATGTCAATCGTATCCTCTTGTAAGAAGTTCCTAAAAATGTACAGCACCAGTATCATATTACCATAATAGAGCCATTTCCTATTAATTCTATTAACAAGAAGTACACATTCGATTTTTTTAAGTCATTACCAGGAATGTGTAACTAATTGAAACTATCCGTCCGAAAAAGTAATCACCTAAATGGCGACTCACAAAGCTTTAGTCAAGCACAGGAGCATAGTATAACCAGAATAGTAAATCGGCCACCCGTGCGGGAGTGACGGTGTAGTGGGTAGCCAATCCTGAAGAATAAGGGCCTTACCTACTTATAAACACTATTTATGCATTATTTAGCTTTTTTCCTTTTATTGAAAAAAATAATTACAATAATCATTTGTCAGCACCACATAAGCAATGGTTTGTCGGTTTGTACGGATGCTTACAGCATCATAAATTCAAAATAACAATAAATCAATCAGTTATACATTATATTTTTATCTCTTTAGCCCAAATTCAAAATGACGTTGGTGTAACGTAGACAAAACAATGTGTAACTAAATAATGCATAAATAGCTTTTTTAAGTAAGGCCGTAAGTGTATTATTGCAGTATCGCATTGGCGTTGCATCACTGTAACTTATATAGGTACAAATACCTACATACCGAGTATCAAACGAAAGTTTTACCATAGGATCCAAAGTTTAAGGAAATTTACTATTCTGGCTACGCTATGGCAGGACAGGCAGATAAAGGAGGACGCGTGCGCGCCTGCCGTCCTTTGATCTTGCTTTAATTTAATTAGTGACCGATAAGACTTTGATAAGACCTGACCACGATTAGCCTGCCACGTTGAGTCAAATTGGCCACGTCTATATCACAGTCCACAGACCCACAGCTTGGGGATACAATGATTACCTGTCTATTTGTAGCTGTAATTGACACATATAACTACGAGTATCTACCAAGTGGATACCGAGTAATTACACTAAAGTACCCCAATAAACATAGAAAGGAAATGTCCCCGTAATAAGCTAGAATAGGAGAACCTGTTGTAAGTACTTCGGACAGAGTTTTACCTAGAAGAAACGTGTTTTTTTTTCAAAAATTCCACACATCTAAGAACCGTTGTTTATGGTATTCGAACCGTCACTCAAAAAGGACCTAATTTTTTACTTACATGGGATTTAATTTTTCGCAATTTGATTAAAATAATGCATGTTTGTGAATACTGTTTATTTAGAATCTAATCTTAGTATATTTAGCTACTAAACGGCATGAGTGCCTGATCCTAACTTCAATCGCAAGGGGTTTTAAAAGCTTGTTATGTAAAGTGGTCGCAATGTACGCACCTTGGCCACCCAAGTTGAATTTTGTTGTAACATCTTCTTAGATGTTTTGTGATCTATTTTTTTTAATTCGGAGATTTGAAATAAAGAAAATTTAAAGATTAATTAAATAATTCGAATCCCAATATTGTTAACAATAATTAGCACAAAATATAAAAAACAATAAGTACTTTTACTTAAATATTATTGTTAATAACCGTAATTATTGTTAATTGTAAATGCTAATAAGATAACTAATATTATTTCAACAGAAAATAAACAAATTATAATTAGAACCTTTAAAGGTGTTTATCTCGATTTGAATTTTGAACCTGCTCTGTCCAAGGTACAACGAACACTGTCCAAGGTACAGGACAGTTTTCCCTTTTTTTTAAAGTATTTTGCATAATACATATAGTTAATTAAATGATCTTTACATTTATGCACACTAGACAGGTGTAGCTAGTTCTATTATTTTTTTTAAATCAAAATATAAAAGTAGCCAAGTTACAACAGGTTCCCAACCTAGCGTGATAGATCGGCTCTGCGCGCTCTCGGCCCAAACGCCACGTTTTTAACTCGCTCCGCACAGTTTTAAAGCTATTTGAAAGTTTTTTGTCTCAGATTCACCTGAAAGTGATATCAATCGACGCGGCTTAACGAGCCCGTCACGGCAGTGTACCACACCTGATGCCAAAAGTGAAAGTGCAGCGAGATAAGTGCCAAAAACCGGATTTTAGTGCCCCCATACAAAAGAAAAGTGCATTTTTCTCGAGTTTTTCTGCGGGAAGTCGTGTAACGGGGACTGTGGCGAGGAGCGGAGAGGCAAGAGGTACCTGATTCCCGATTTTGGGATTTTTCTACGCAAACCCGGAGCAAGTAGGAAGAAAAGACCAAAAATCCGGACAGTCCGGGTTTTTCCAAAACTTCTCCGGGGACACCGGAAACCTCATCAGCGGGGAGGAGGACTTCGAGCCGAGCCCGATCCAGCTTCCAGACATCAGCTACCTACTCCAGGAGCCGAGCTATCAAGGTCCTTAGTTTTTAAGTTTTTGACTTGCATTTTCCCTTTACAAAAGTGTTAGTAAAAGGAACCCCAGCTAATTAAAAATTCAGTAAAAATCTGATCTAGCTCCAGAATTTATCTGGCATTGCTTATGTTAAATTGTAGAATTTATAATTATATAGTTTCTGAGTTATTCAATTTTTCGGACCGGCGGGGAGCGGCGGCGCGCGTGCCCCCTCGCTACAAAAAGTTGAACAACTCCTCGATTTTCTCGATTGAAAAGCTGGAATTTCATTTACATAAGGGAAACTAAGTGGGCTATCTAGTACTAGTAGTATTTCAGTAGAATTTTGTGAATACAGCGCGAACCAACTGGTTTTGTAGCTGAAATAGTAGTGTCTTGATTTTAATAGGTGTTAATTTATATGAAAATATAAATTATAAATTCCTTGTTATATATCACCAGGAAGCCCAGTTCGTCCCCTTTAGTTTAGTTTTTATTAGGATAGGATAGGTGCCCGGAGTTCCGAGCGCCACCCTCTCGAAGCCGAGCAGGGAAATACCCTTGACCGCAAAACATTGTGTAAAAATAATTTTACGTAATTTGAAACTCAAACCCTACTTTTTAGACTCTTAACTTTTTCAAATTTTTTTATATCCAGCATATTCCTTGACCCTCAAAATCACCATTAGTTGTGTCAGAATCGACAGGACCCTTCTGGTCTTGAAGATACAGGGAGTCAAAGTTTGTAAATTTTTCTAAAATTTTAGTGGGACAATCTACTTCACAAAAGTAGCTGTAGAAATTAGAATATCCAGAAAATAAGGGTTTTTAAGTTATATCCAGGTATAACTACCTCGGCTGTCCTAGTATATAAGTTTTCATCGACAAGGGTGAATACCACCCCAATTTTCTACGGCTTTTGTGTCAAAAATTTTATAGTCTGAACTTTAAAACCCAATTCTTTTATACTTGCTTTTTTTATAAATTCTATTTTTCATATAGTTATAAAGTACATTTTACAAGCTACAAGATAGCAATTTCAGATTTTTAATACAAGCAGTACTTTCCGAGCGCCAACCTCTCAAAGGGCAAGAAAGTCGCGCGACCCTGAAGCCGCATTCCAACGACATCTCGCAGACGGCGAGGTGCCCAAGGTCGCGCGCCTATAAGACTCTGTAAAATTTTTACAAAATCTACGATTACGCCCTGACTTTGGGGGCTTATAGCTCAGTAACGGCTGCTCAGTTTCTGCATCCTAATCAGGATGTATCACACGCCCAAGAGCCCCACTCGTAAGACGGGACCCAGGGGTGTAGCAACAAGTTCCTCCCGTATTTCCCCTTCACAGAAGTTGTCGGTATTAAATAGGACAAGTCCCAAAGGAACTGAAACACCCGCGAACAAAACCTTCGAAACAAGCCCGAAGGCGACCTCATCCGTGAGTAGGATTAGTAGACAACTCGAGGAAAAGGGAGCACCTAAACCGCTCAAACCGCAGTCCCAGCCTATACCACAGACTAGCAAAACGTCCTCAACTGCTCTCAAACTCGACTATACCACCACCACAGTCAAAACCAGAGTAGGGCCAGCTAGTAAGTCTAAACTTCCCTTAGACTCTATGGAAGTAACGGTATTGGTATCCGCAGCAAACATGATCCAGTCCACCAAGGACATGTCGCTGTCGGACAGAATGTTGAAGGTAGCTACCTTCGCGGCGAGTAGGATGGAGGATTCCGGGAACATCAAGAAAGAAGTGAAGAGGGATGTAAATGACTGCCTTGCCTTTTTTAAGGCATGCGCAGAAGAACTAGGACGAAATGCTCAATCGGAGCCTAAAGTTAAAGTCGGTATGAAAGAAGACGGGAATGAAAGTGTCATCCTCTCTAAGTTAGACCAAATGATGGAAGAGATTAGAACCATGAAGGAGCAAACCAACTTGGCTCCTAAACAAGTAACGCCCAGGAAGACGCCGGAACATCGCCCGACTCTGCACTCGGTCATCGTCGCCTCCAAAAACGACACGGACACCGGAGACGTTGTCCTAGAGAGGATAAGGGAGGCAGTAGATGCGAAGGAGGGCTGGGTGACGGTGTCCAGAATAAGAAAAGCTAAGGGCAATAAAGTCGTTATAGGCTGCGACAGGAAGGAAGACAGAGAGAAGGTCAAAGAGCGAATTGACAGGGTTGGGACAAACCTAACAAAAGAGATCGCCAAAAATAAGGACCCGCTCATCGTCGCTAAGAGCGTTCTTCGAGCCAGGACGGACGAGGAGGTGCTCGAAGCAATGATGAAGCAGAACAAGGCGTTGTTCCGAGACACGACAGAGGAAGAAAAGAAAGTCATAATCAGGTACAAAAAGAGAACGCGCAACCCACACACGCATCACATTGTGATGCAGGTCTCCCCGAAGATCTGGGGACGACTAACCAGTGCAGGATATATGCACATCGACCTGCAGAGGGTCAGGGTCGAAGACCAGACCCCGCTGGTGCAGTGCTCACAATGCTTGGGCTATGGCCATAGCAGGAGTTTCTGCAGGGAGAAGGAGCCCACGTGCAGCCATTGTGGGGAAGCAGGCCATATTGTTATGGACTGTCCCACATGGACAAGCGCGAGGGCTCCGCCTTCATGCAGAAACTGTTGCCGGGCACAGCTCACGCAGAAGGAACATAACGCATTTAGCACTGACTGCCCAATTCGTAAAAAGTGGGATAGATTAGCGCGTAGTACCGTGCAATATTGCTAAGGGCCCCCCCGGCATTACACCCTACCATGCAATCCAGGCAAACCTGCAGAGGAAAAGGCTAGCGACCGAAGAACTCGTTATAGAAGCTGATAAACGAAAGACAGCTTTCGCCCTCCTGCAGGAACCGTACACAGGAGCTGAGCATCGGATGAAGGCACGAGGAGGAGTACGGATATACCAAGGCGCTGGTCAGGGTACTGTCAAGGCAGTCATAGCCATCTTTGACCCGGCCCTTGACATTATCCAACACCCCGAACTCACTACCAACAACATCGTGGTAGTGAGGGTAAAGACCAGCGCTTGGCAGATTGCCCTCGTGTCTTTTTACTTTGAACCCGACCAGCCAATAGAGCCTTACCTGGATCACCTGAGAAAGATCAGCAGAAGAATGGACGGCAGTAGGATCCTCATTGGAGGGGACGCCAACGCAAAGAGCACATGGTGGGGCAGTACACAGATAGATAACCGGGGAGTGGAGATGGCAGGAATGCTGCACGAGATAAACCTCCACATATTAAACAGCGGCAACATACCCACCTTCGACACCATCCGAGGGGGTAAACGGTACTCCAGCTACGTGGACATAACGGCATGCTCAGACGATCTTCTGCCTTTCGTGGACCGATGGAAAGTAGACGAAGGGCTGACAAGTTCAGACCATAATAATATAACATTTAACTTAGCACTCCAAAGGTCAAAGGGTATAAATATTGAACGCACCACTAGGGTGTTTAATACCAAAAAAGCCGACTGGAGTAAATTTAAAAATAAATTAAATAGCAACCTAACAGATAAAAACTTAACACTAGACAATATAAACAATAAAAGCGATATAGAAAAGATAGCAAATAAGTATAACGAAATAGTAGTAGACACATCAAAGCAAACAATACCAATTTTAAAAAAGAAAAATGTAATAAACTTACCATGGTGGTCCGATGAGCTAGTGAAGCTCAAGAAGGCAGTCGTCACTTGGAAGCGCAGGATCCGATGGGCAGCGCAGCACCGCAGAGCCGTTGTAGTAGCAGAGTACCTGAAACACAAAGAGGAGTATGAAGCCGCTGTTTCAAAAGCGCAGACGCAATCATGGAAGAGGTTCTGCACAAGACAAGAAAGAGAAACTGTCTGGGACAGTATCTATAGGGTCCTAAAGAGAACAACTAACAGAGAGGAAGAACAAATGCTGGTAAAAGATGGAATTCAATTAGATGCAGTAGGTTCCGCACAACATCTGGCGGAGACCTTTTACCCGGAGGACCGCAGGGAAAATGACAGCGCAACGCACCAGAATACACGCAAAGAAGCACAGATTGCAAATGAGGGGGAAAGTACTGATGTACTCGACCCCCCATTCACCAGCACAGAAATGCGTATGGCTGTTGACGCGTTCAACCCCAAGAAGGCTCCGGGAGGGGATGGGCTAACGGTTGATATCTATTATACTAGCACTCAACAAGGCCTCGGAAATAGTGTCGAGTAGAAACGACGACTCCATGGCAGCCTTGCAAACGGTCGTGAATGTCTCCTCCCTCCATCCTCTCGCAGTCAGCACAAGGGATAACCTTAAGACGGCCTTTATGCAGGGCAAGTCTGTCGACTTGTACTGGATAAAGGCTCACGCGGGACTGGAGGGAATCGAGAGGGCCGACCAGCTTGCCAAGGAAGCTGCTCTACACTCCAAAAGAAAGCCGGACTACGACAGGTGTCCTGTCTCATTCGTCAAGCGACTAATCCGCGAGGAAACGCTCGACGAATGGAACAGGCGTTACCAGTCAGGCACTACCGCCGAGGTTACCAAACTATTCTTTCCACACATCATGCCGCTTACAAATTCATGCGCAAATTCACCCCCACACAACACACCACACAGGTGTTCACGGGTCATGGCGGGTTTTCGGCGTACTTAAATCGCTTTAAGTGAAAGATAGCCCGTCATGTGCCTGTGACCCAAACGCACACGAAACTCTAGTACACATCCTCTCCGAGTGCCCTATACACACTCTGGAGAGGTACAACATCGAAGCATACATGGGCACCCTTGTCCGCCCAAATAATTTTGCCGAGATATTGGCTGGCGATAACGCAAATAAATTTATTGAGTACTGCGTCAAAATTGTTGACGCAGTTAGGCTAAGAAACAAGACATAGAAAATAAAAATGTAAGATTGTAGATTAAAAATGGGATAACTCTAATATATCTGCGTATATATTTAGAAGTTCCCTTAGAATATAAGTTTAAAATGTTAACAATTAAGATAAGTCTATATGTAATAAGCACAAGTAGTAATAAACTCAAATGTATAAGGACCCGTGAGGCCACCGTAAAAAAGAAATAAGTTAGAAATAAGTTAGTAATAAACAAATTGTAAAATAGAGATAAGATTAATATATAGAAAATAAGTAAATGTAATAGATATAAGATTTAAAGAAAAATTGTAGGCCCGAGCAATCGCTCCGGTGAATAACTCATTTCCCCAAATAGCTTTTATATATATAAGATTTAAAGAAAAAACTGTAGGCCCGAGCAATCGCTCCGGTGAAAAACTGATTTCCCCCAATAGTCTTAAGTAATAGAGAATAAAGATGGTAATAATGGCAACAAAGCCCTAGAGCAGGAGAATAGGGAGCTGTCACGGGAGTCCCACCCGTATAGGAATGAAAGAGATGTATAATAAATAAATAAATAAATCTTTCCTACAATCACACCAATTATCTAGCCCAAGAGAAGCTTCGAAGAAACTCGTTAAATGGTTACTAGACAACGGATAAACATACTTAAAATACTTAAATACATACTTATTATACATAGAAAACACCCAGACCCGAGACAATTTAGAAAACAATAATTTCTAAATTGACCCGACCGGGGTTCGAACCCGGGACCTCAGAGATGGCGACACCATGAAAACCGGTGTACAAACCACTCGACCAAGGAGGTCGTATGTTTGTGAAGTATGCGGAATGAAAGTGCGAGAGGTATTAAAGCGAGAACTAGTATGTATGTGAATTAGGTTAACAATAGGCTCTAATTATGTTGGAGATGAGAGCATTAAAAAAAAAAAAAAAAGAAAAAGAAAACCTAGCGTGATAAGCTATGTTGGAGTCTGATCTTCAATCATAGGCCGATACATTATTGCAAAAATGAAGTAATAATTACTAATTCTGATACCTAATATATTTTGTTATGGTGTGTTGCAATTTTATAGTTCAAGTTAATGTTCCTTCCAAAAAAACTAATCGATTTCGAGAGATAGGATAGTTAGACCTTCTGTTTATCGTGCCTATTTTTTGGTATACAAAATGCATGGAGTCTTCTCCGTACAAATTATACATCTCCTAGACCCAATGTCTCTTTCTCCTTGCCGCCTAATAATTTATAGCCACTGTAAGTTTTTGATTGTTGAGTCGATTTAAAGCATTGAAAAGCTATGTTTTAAAAATCTGAAATGTTGTTACTGATGGTCAGTATAAAAATATTTTATTTTATTACGAACTTGTTGAAATGAAATGAAATGTTGATTTTATAGCATTGTGATTGCAGTCTGCCAATCAGAATCATCAATGCATAACTAGACAAATATTTGAATACAAGATATTAATAGACTTTTATATTAAAAGCTTTAATATTTGCATGGAATGGCACGGTTAGGTATTTTGCTAAATCATATCTAAATATTATTTCTGTATGTGCTTAGTAAGCCAATGGTCCTCGGTTCGAGTCCCATTTGAAATAACTCATAATTTTCAAAATTCGATTGTCACATACTCGTACATACATCAAGTTCGCTTCCCGGAGGGGTAGGTAGAAACCACAGCTTTGCTAAATATTTGTATAATTAATTATTTTTCATTTAACATAAATTTTGATGCTAACAACCCGGAATGTCAGAAGTTTCACAGAGCAAAAATAAAGATAAGTTCAAATTGTGCTAGTGGATTTTTATTAATTTTTTCCAAAATGTTATAGCTCTTTTAGTTAGTTAATAGGGAAGCTTGAAAATGCTAAACCTTGTCGCGTAGCGGTGAAAGAATACTACTACCCCCTCTCTTCCCTTAGGTGTCGTAAAGGCGACTAAAGATCTGAAGACTGCATATAGTCCAACAGCATAGAGCGGCGATGGGCTCACTACCTGTCACGCTGACGCACATGTGCATTCGCTGTTTGGTGGAAAAGTGGACTATGGTAAAGGACTGCTTTTGCGGTACTCACTGCCTAGTCTCTGACTAACCCTTTGGGGATAATAGTCGTGATTATATGTATGTACCTACTACAGCAAACTAGTGTAATTGAATACTGAAGTTCGCGGCAACTTCACTTCCTACTTTGACTTCTAATCATAAATTTCACTGTTATAACACTTAACAAAGTTTCCTGTCGCCCACAGAAATTGCCTCTGCTTAAGTTACATTTTTTGCTGTCTTACTTAAAGTGTAAGTTTGTAGTCTTTAGTTAGGAGTTTTTGTGAATGCAAAAACAACTGTTTGTATCAGTATATTTATTACCTGACTATAAATTCTTTGATTTAAAATAAAATTTTAACACAACAACAACTGAAAATATATTGATTTGGTAAGGACACCTTTTTTATTTTTGTAAATATCATTACTTCTATAAAAAGCTGTGCAGTTTCATTATACTGCTAAAAGACGTCCTATATAAATTGATGGTAAGTAAACAATTAAGTATTTTGGGACGATCCAAAAGTACTCGTCAGTTAAGTTTGCAATTTGGATAAAAATAAACATACACGACTATTATTACCACAGGGTTAGTCAGAGACTAGGTGATGATGACCGCAGAAGCAGTCCACTGCCATAGTCCACGTTTCACCGAATAACAACTGCACATGTGCTCAGAGTGATAGGTGGTGAGCATAGGCTCATCGCATTAGCGGCTATAGAGCCTCTAATGCTGTTGGATGTATGTGCAGTCTTTAGTCCGTTAGTCGCCTTTTACGACACCCAAGGGAAGAGAGGGGGTGGTAGTATTCTTTCGCCGCTACGCGACACGGTTATACTATCGAGCCTCGTACTCAGAGACGTCAATTAAGTTTTAATGACAATTAAGTCTCTTGCTGTCACTTTCGTATGTATAGTGATAAATAGAGAAGGAAAGACATTTAATTGGCATTAAACTTAATTGACGTCTCTGAGTACGGCGGATAGTAGTTTAGTAACCATTTACCGTTAATTGACTTGTGAGGGCGGCAGTAAGCGGCATAATGTGGCTATCTGGTTGTTGTTATGTCTGTATTACACTATTAATTACTAGCGGCCTGACCGAGACATTGTCCGTGCTACTCGTAACTTAGCGTTTTTGAGAAAAGTATCAGCAATTCTATATACACGGCGTAGTAATGCTGTACAGGTAGATAGTAGTTCCAATTAAGTTAGTTATAAGTTTAGTTTAAGTTCAGAAGTGCAGTAAGACGAAAAGTAGTTACTTATTCCCGTTCACAATGTAAAATTATTAGTGATTCTCACGCGACATTCGATTTGCTCGGTTGCCTATTGCACTCAGCTGTTTTACGTTATTCGTGTAAATACAATTAAATTAATATTTGATGATATAGCATTATAGCGTATTTAAGTGAGTCAGAGTTATGAACTAAATCTAAATGTATGGTATGACCGTACACTAGATATAGTGTATATAAAGAAAATCAATTGCCATGAATGTTTGTTCCGCTAGAACGAACAGCCGCTAACTATTTGGCAATCTTTTTTGCTGATATCTTTATTATTGAAATTTTGCATTCACAATGCTATATAGATATAGGAAAAATGTTAACTAGAAAAAAAAATCAACCAGTCTCAGGAAGCTCGAATGGGATTCGAACCCACGTACTTTGGATTGCCCGGTCCACTGCTCTAACCGCTGAGCTACCGAGACCCCAGAAGAATCGCTGAATTTTTCCTAGTAGTTTTATTTACGCTGCAAGCCAGCGGTATTACGTCACTGTGAAGTCTACCCTCACAGTCAAAAGAAATACTATTGCAAGTATTTAACAATCGATAAAGACAGAGCAGTGGACCGGCAATCCAAAGGTCGTGGGTTCGAATCCCATTCGAGCTTCCTGACACTGGTTGATTTTTTTTTCTAGTAAACATTTTATCCTTTTTTGCTGATGTTTGTCATTGTTAGGATAAGGTTTGCATGTGTGAAAATTTTCGTAAAATCGTCACGGGGTACGTGCCACGGTCACGCGGGCGAGTCGCGGGCGGGCTACTAGTCATTAGTTAAAATTACCAGTCGTTTTCAGCCGCCTCTGTGGTCTAGTGGCTAAGCCACCGGCTTCAGACCCAGAGGTCCCGGGTTCGATTCCCAGCGGGGGGTACATCTTTGTGTGCTCGGTTTGGTTGGTGGTAAGGCTGTTAAGTCCGCCTGGCTAGCTACCAGTGACGAAGGTTCCATACAACTCGATT
The DNA here is from genome assembly GCA_963921215.1 of Scoparia ambigualis. Taxonomy (NCBI): domain Eukaryota; kingdom Metazoa; phylum Arthropoda; class Insecta; order Lepidoptera; family Crambidae; genus Scoparia; species Scoparia ambigualis. The sequence continues at coordinate 26,592,428 of OY992506.1, forward strand.
CCCACCGGCTTCCCTTCAGAAGTTTAGAACACAACCACTCTCTACTTGAATTGAGAAATGGCACAATCAGTAATTAAAAAAGTAAATATATAAAAGAAACATTACAAATTGCCTACACTATGGACATTAAATCAACAAAATTTGCTTTTTAACAACATATTGCTTTAAAATAAGCCGCAGGCGCGATCGGCTTTTAGGCAGTTAAACTTCCATACAAAATAAACGTCATGACGTCACATAAAGGTCAATAAACCCACCCGCGTATTAGCAGCCGGTAAGCCGTCTTTATCCGAGTTACTTGATAGAGACAGTTATACAATTTGCGTATGCGTGAGCGGGATAGACGAGTTTTCGGTTTGTGTTCTGTTGACAGATAATTTGACGTAATTGCAATTCATCATTGAATACATGACTGTGTTTTATTAGTATTTGAATTTATTAGTATTTGAATTTATTAGAGAGTTCACCTATTAGAATGATTAGTATTGTAGTTGGACTTTGTTTATTTGTGTTGTGTGTAGAAAGTAGTTACGAAGACGTACGTTGTAATTAGGTATTTGCGGTAAGTAGATATTGTAATAAGTTGAAATTACGTATTTGGAGTAAGTAGATTTGCAAAGTAATCGGTAGAATTGTAAGATGTCGGCATTAATAGCTTTAGATTCTTCCCGGCTTTTATGATAATGTCTTAGCGCACTTTGTAAGAAAGAATAGACGAATAGCTTTAGAGTATAAGTAGTATTATAAGTACTTAGTCGATTAAGTTTTGTTTAATTTACATCATATCATCATTTCACCACAAACGGCTTTTATCAAAGCCACTTCTATTATGCTTGCAAGACACTGTTTCAATATCTCAGTTCTTACACGTATAGTAAAAATGGACTGAAGATACATCTGCCTATACAAGACTGAAGCCAGGATGCCAATCACAGATTTTCGGTAAGGACTCAAGACTGCGTGCCCGCGCTCGGAGTAGGTAAGCATTTTTGTTTGCTCCGGCTTACCTCTCTCAATATTTCACGCTTCGCCACTGCTAGCTACCACCATCTTATCTAAGTCTGTCGTCATAACAATAACCATGTTTATAGCATTGTTGTGTACCGACAGTTTGAGATAAGATAGCCAGTTCCTCAGTGGTTGAGGATACCGAGTGAAGCGCGCTTCCACCTTCGGCCTTATCGTCACTTATCATCAGGGGAGATGAAGGCCAAGCGCTTACCCGTTGTAGAATAAAAAAACAATTTAAAGTTTGCTACGTAGAGATCGTTGACATACATAAGTCAAATTCCATGCATTCATCATTCTATTCTACAAGCGTTTATGCCACTTGTCTAGGCTATATGTGGCGGTTAAATTGTTCCTTATGCGAGCAGCAACTAGTATTTTATTTTTCAACGTCTGTTTATTTTGCAGCCCTACATCGGCAGTTACGCAACGCTGCGAGGAGGCTAAATCTAAACATTGTTTGCCAATCAATTATAACAGTCTCACAATTTGTGAGTGTTTAGCTGCTCGCTGACTTTAGATACGTACTTATGTATTTTCCACTTGACGCCACGTCTATATCATACCACAGACCTAAAAGTTAAAAATAACATTTGTTTTTTTTTCGATTTGATTGGATCGATTTTGAACAGCTTCCTGCAGTAAGTTTCTGTCCGACTATTTATTTTTCCGTATTCTATAGATGTCTATTTATTCTAAATTCTTTTATTCTTTAGATGCACCCACTCCTCTTTTATTCTTCACTAGTCTTACTCTTCGCCCAAGGCTGCCAGGAAGAGATTGATATACTTATAGGAATAAGGCCGCCTACTTGTACTCTCTTCTCTGCCATTTGTCCTGTGTTGTAACTGTTTCTTTCCTAGTGTGCAAATAAAGTGCTTTTATTATGTTTTTTTTTCATTTATTAAAGGTCCTGTGTACTGGTTTGAACTGTAATGTAATATCGTATACTTTAGGTAAGTACTTACTAACTGAAATAAATATATTTTGTATACCTATTTATTTTAATAAAAATATTTTTTGAAAATATTATCGGTGCTACACAAACCGTGGGCGGGCAGCCTTCCATCTGATCATTCGCGACGTGTAAACAAAATCGGGGCACGTGTCGCGCCGAGCAACGCCGGCTACCTCCCGCTCAAGCACGCACCGGGGTGTGAAATTCAAAAATCAACTAAAATATTTCCAAGCCAGTGGGCAGGCCGTCTCTCAGTAGTTTGCCCGCGCTCGATGTATTTGCTTTACGCCAACAGATTTCCCTTTAGGTTCATCGTGTTGATTTAACATTGTTTACTGTGAAATCCTTTCAGGAAAACGACAAAACATGACACAGCTTACTTGTATTTTATTCTTTTTAGAAGCTCTGCTAAGAGACGGGTGCTATTGTGTTGTTGTATTATATGAGATGTTATTTGAAGCCAGAGAGTAAGCTTCTTTCAGCATTATGTTTAATGTCACTTCTCTGATTCTGTCCACTTGGAGTTATAATGCTCACTTGAACTCACATTCGACATTAAAAATGATCAAATAATTATAATTACGTATCAGTATCTTTTTACATAGGTTTAGATAGATAGATAATACTATTATTGCCACACCATAAAAAATGTTACTTACAAAAGTACAGGAGAAAAAATCAATTCCTAACCAATAAGTAAGTTGTTTGCTCGAAAAATCAACAATTTAATTATTACTTAATAGTTCTTCGCTTTTATTATGTTATTGGTAATGAAAAGAGTCTAAATGTGCCCTTCTCACTGACATAGCTAATATAGGCTTTACAATAAGATACTCGCTAACCGCAAACATAGAATGTATCACAAAGTATCCGAGTATACAAGCCCGAACAACACTACCCGCCGGGATTAAGAGGGAAGCAATTTATGAATTAGGAGAGGCTCCTTAGAATTACCTACTTAGTTGTAAGAACGCTTTTAAAAACGACTAATTGGGACTTCTTCTAGTGTTGAAGAACTTTCGATAGTTTGACTATCGATATACACAGTTAAATTCGAAATTTATTCAGGATATCGATAGCAGTATCGTTTCAATACCACGGAATCTCACGGAATATTGGCTTGAAACATTTCGTCCGGTGAGTGAAAGTACCGCCCCCCCCCCCCTCTCTTAAAATTCCTACTAACTCGTCCTTCCTCAAAGATCCCACTCCTCAAGGCCAGCAACGCATCTGCAACTCCTCTGGTTTTGTTGGTGTCTATGGGCGGCCCTTACAGTGACGCGCCTGCTTGTTTGCCTCATTTTAAAATATAAAAATACTTTCCATATTATTGATAGCATCGATGGCGCTTTATGAGCAATACTATTGAAAATGATAATACTACTAGCGGCCGCTCGCGGTACACCCGCGTGGTACCCGTTCCCGTGGGAATATCGGAATAAAAAGTATTCTATATGTTAATCCAGGTTATTAACTATCTGTATGCCGAATTTCATCCAAATCCATTCAGTAGTTTTTACGTGAAAGAGTAACAAACATCAATCCATACTTACAAACTTTCGCGTTTATAATATTAGTAGGATTGGTTTTTGAATCAACTCTCGATGAACTATCGATATGACTATCTACTGAGTGCCGAAGTAGAGTTTTGTTCACCACTTGACCACGTTCACGAAAACGAGAATTTGTAATGCACTTGGTACACTTGGCATATTACCTATTTTGTAAAAATATTAAATAAATATATTTTGTTTGAAATGTACGAAAGTACCTTCGTTCTACCTATGGTTGACCAGTAGAGAGTATCATTGGCATTAAGTAAATACGCTTTTTCCACGGCCTATATATTGTGCAATAAAGATTAAATAATACAAACGACTCAATTGTGCGTGCTACACAATGCTCCAAGGTTACAGCACATAATACCTAGCGGATTAATCTATTATCTTTGGATTATGATATGTAGCACTAAGGTTGAATGACTAGATCATAATATGTAGTTGAATGCTGCGAACAGATTAACACGTCCCCATTAACGATCATACTTGACTAAACCTCGTAGTGTTCATTGTAAATGTACGTAACATCCGGTATCTAAACGATCAGGGTATTAGAATTACTATCAACTTGCCCATCAAACGCCAGACATTCAATTATCTACATAATTACTATCTAGCATACTCGTATATCTGTATTTTAACCAACGTAATGGTTCACTTCTGTGCCTATATTTAAAAGAGAGATTAACGAAAGTTGTTTATAACGCACACCTAAATAGAGTAAGTACTAAGTGATTTTACCCAAATATCTCCTGACAGTTATCAGGAAAAAAATCTCATTTCTCCTGATACCCATTGGAGAAATTGTAGCATTTCCAATTTTTTTTACTTTTATTATTCTGAACGATTCGGTAACTGATTTTAAAGAAAATATTTTAATGTTTACATAAATAATCATCATTAACATTACCTACTAACGCCCCGTGTAGATAATGATAATATATAATAATATCGCCATCTTCCCAGGAGAGGTGGTGTGAAATGTGCTACCGGCCATGCGCCCGTGACTCGTCAGGCGCCGCATTCGACCAGGACCATCCAAGAAAGGTTTCCCTATAGAATGGAAAGAGACTATCAAATCTTCAATATGCTGACGAAACTGTTCTCCTGGCATCATCTATGGAAGATATGAGTGAGCTGTTCCAAAGACTCGAGTTGGAAAGTGGTAACGTCCGTCGGTCTCGCAGTGAACAGAGCCAAAACGAAAGTGATGATAGTGGATCGAGCCGGAAAGCTAACAAATGTCACCTGCAACTTTTCTGGCATCGACATCGTCGACCGCTACATTTACCTGGCCTCCCAAATCTACAATGACGGTAGCTTTGTCCCTGAGATAAAAAGGCGCATCGGGATGGCAAAGGATGCTATGACCCGTTTAAATAACATCTGGAAGAAAATAGGAATAATTGGTATCAAAACTAAGATCAGAAAGATCGAGCCTTGATATTCCCTATCTTCTTGTATGGTGTGGAAACGTAGACAATTCCGGCCCGACAAAGATAAAGGATTGATGCATTCGAGATGTGGTGCTGGAGGCGAATGCTTAAAATACCTTGGACAGCAAAACGCTCCAATGCATCGATCCTGACCCAGCTCCAAATAAGGACTCGCTTATCCACCATATGCCAACAACGTATACTTTTATATTTCGGACACACGGTACGCAGAGGCGACAAAAGTCTGAAAAAACTGATTGTGGTTGGGAGCACAGACGGCAAAAGATCGCGTGGTCGCTCACCAACAAGATGAACCGATCAAGTAAAGGACTCGTCCTCCTCCAAATTTTGCACGGTCGTAAGAAACGCGCTGGACAGGAGCCGGGAGGAAGATCATCCGCTCCAGATGCAACCCTGATGCTGACCACGATCCTCAGACATGAGGGACCGACATAGAGAGAGAGACTAACGTCCCACAGCTAGGCTCAAGCTATCCCACATGAACAATAGCACATAACTAACTATATAGAAAACAGAAAATATCACAATAAAACAGGCGCTATTTACCTCTTTTTGTGGTTTGAACCTATATAATATGTATAGCGGGTATAAATGTTGGTTATTAAGTATTAAATTAATATTAAATTAAGTAATATTCGTGTTAAAAAACAATTTCGACTCCACAAAACTTGCAATGGCGTATCAGAGGGCCTACTCTCCTTCTCCAAAAAGAACTTTCGGCCGATTTTCGTTTGCTATTTACAACGGTTCCCATTCCTTCCGAAATTTTGTTCATACAAAATAGGTTTGGCATTTAGATTATTAATTTTTAGAAAACAGTTTGAAATTTCAAAAATAATGGAAAGAGCTATAAATAGCAAACGAAAATCGGACGAAATTTCGTTTCGGAGAAAGAGAGTAAGCCCTGTGAAATGTCAACAAGAATGCTATAACAACACACAGCAACACAGCGCAGCGTTTAATATCTAGATGTCCCTAAACGGATATTTCATGAAACAAGACACCATGTTTATGCATATAAGCAATTTTCTTTGAGGTTATGACCTGATAGTTCGTATGGCCGTGCCGTTCCCTGTCTGTTATTTCCATTAAACTGTTATCTTCAAGATTCATGGCAAGCCCCGGCAAAAATGACGGTCGTTAAAGAAATTGAATACCCTTTACTCATGCTTAAAGTTTCTCATAGCTGCTTAAGTTTGAGAGCGACGCCGCGCGACGAGCGGCAAGCTGCCCCGACATTTTCCTAACTTTGCATTTAGCATATTCATACTTCTTTTGATAAGCTTATTATTTAAAAAGTTGTTTTTAAGGAGTTTTCGTCTATGAAGTTAATTATAATGTTGGTAGCATTGTTAGGCTCCGATAGTAAGATTAGATGGTTTTTAATAGGTAGGACGGCAGGGTGACCCAACTCTACCTGATGTGAAAATGTAGTCTAGGCGCGAAGACAACTGGTGCAACGTTAAGATGACAAAGCATCAGTCGCCCTCACCTTGCCGGCCCGCAGAAAAGATAAGATAGTAGGTACGAGAGTGTACCTCGTAGTTAAGGATAAAGTAAACCGCGCTTTCATTTTTAACCCAATCGTCACTTAATTTAGGTGAAATGAAACGAATTACGAAGACAAAGCAAATTGTAACAATTAAACGTTGCCAAGTAAATACTTGCCTACCAATGTATACGTATTTATTTAATCAATACAACCACTTTATATTCCTTATTTAAATGGAATAAAAACATTTTCCCTAACGTTCCCCTAGAAGTTGCTATCTTACAATTCGCTAAAACAACTGTAGGTATATGAATTAATTAGAATGTAAGGGAAATGGTATCGTCTACAACACTTCATCATCAGTCTATAGACGTCCCATTGCTGGTCACTCCTTAAGGACAACATCATAGCAACAACACTCATTTAAATATAGCTTAATTGGCTACTTGACAGTTTTTGGAAAAGTATTTTAATAATTACTAACGCTTATTTTATACCCCGTACAATATTTTTTTTCTCGAAAAAGCTTTATTTAATAGAAAAAAATATATTTTTCTTCATTCATTTTAAATTTCGTTCAAAAACGGTTGGTCACGTGACATTTAGCCCTGTGACGTCACACCACAATAAACAAACAAATTTATCTTGAAACCTGACAGATAGATTTTGTTTATTTTGTGAAATGTGACGTCACATGAAGCTCAATCATGGCCGTGTTTGGCCGGTGTTTCGGGTCTTGTAATCCACAGATAAAAAATCGCAAATTTATTTTGTAAAAAAAAAATATTTATAAATTATCTTAATAAAAAATATAGGATATTTATCGTTAAATTATAAACTACCATATCCGACATATTTCATATTTTATTGTTACAACTGTCAAATAGCCAAGTACTTACCTTACTTACCTTATTTATTCATAACGTTATCCATCATGTATTGTTTTATGAAGATTTTTTTAATTTAGTATCCGCCCTGTTGGCAGGTGTTGCAAAAAACGTAGAGTCCAGATAAAACAGCGCTGTTCAAACAAAGCTCGTGCGACAAAATTAATATCTTTCAGGATTAATCGCGAGTTGACCCGTTCCCTTTTGTCCCGATGAATTAAATATTAAATCTGTCAATCGTCACCTCACATTTCCCCGGTTATTAATAGTAGGTATGTATTATTATTGGGTAAAGAAGTACCTGTGACTTACTCTTGGAGACTCTTATGTCCAGCTGGTAGACAAGAGTATATAGTGATGGATGATGATATTAACGATGAATTAGAGTTTAGCAAGGTACATAAGTACTTTATTTTTCTACAAATTACAATGATTTACACCATGAGGATTTTATTAATTAATAAGTAATTAATACTTCATGAGGAGTTAGATTCAACATTTTTCGGAACCTACTTAATAAAACTAGTTGAGTAAAGTCGCAAGCTTCTATTTAGTGCCGAAAATTGTTGAATTTTGTTGAAAAAAATATAGAATTGAACTAATTATCCATTATTTCATCCAATCATCAAGTAGATACCATTACTAGGCTAACTTGTGAGCTATCCCGATATTGGTCTTTATTCAATTCGTATCAAATAAAATAGCTCAGCCTATCTACATTTAAAGTAGCGTCTTCACATAAGTCAATTACTTTAAGGAACATTAAAGTGTAACTCAAATGCACACCGTAGGTATCCGCGGCGTATCTTCAATTCGTTTTGCCAGCTCCCCGCGTCTCGCCATCAAGATAAATCTCCAGCAGATAGCGGTCCTGGGGAGCACATTATGGGAAAATATCGGCGGGAATGAGCGCGTGTGTTCTTTCAGGGGGCCTATCGACGCCTCTAAGACCACCTTAAAAAAAGTAAGGCCTCTAAACGTAACTTCAGTGACGCCTCAATACCCGGAGGTACCGGGTTCAAGCTTGGGCAAAGTGTGTTTACGAATTTTTCAATGCATGCAGTGTTAATTTTGGACTAATATTTGTACTATAGCAGCAGTACAACCAAATAATGAAATACAAAACGTTATTTTTTTTACATTTTTGTCTCAACTTTTCCTTAAAAAATTTAAATTACTGTCACCTAGCGCGGCCTATCGCGGTTATCAAAACGCATGCGCGTGTATAAACTTTCCTACACTCACACCAATTATCTAGCCCAAGAGAAGCTTCGTTATGAAACTCGTTAAATGGTTACTAGAAAACGGATACTTAAATACATACTTATTATAATAGAAAACACCCAGACCCGAGACAATTTAGAAAACAATAATTTCTAAATTGACCCGACCGGGGATCGAATCCGGGACCTCAGAGATGGCGACACCATGAAAACCGGTGTACAAACCACTCGACCAAGGAGGTCGTCAAAAACTAATGCTAATGACAGCGCGCCGCGCCGTCGCCGCTTTGACCGCGAGGTTGAGCGCACGCACCTTGAACTTTACTACAGGATTATAGAGCAGGCAAGAAATTATAGTTAAAAAAAAGAAAGCATTCATTATTTTTACGTCAAATATTTTATTATTACTTTTTTACCCCATATTTACTTTTGGCAAAATTAACCCTGTATAGCCTTTTGGGGTTTGTGGTCTGCTGATAGTTTATAACCTGGATTAACACATAGGATACTTTTTATCCCGATATTCCCACGGGAACGGGAACCACGCGGGTGAAACCGGGAGCGGCCGCTAGTTTTAAATATTACTTGCTGGTTTGTCTTAATTCGTTACCAGCCATATTAAAAAGTAAAATCGCCGTTTTTCTGTATCTGTGAAACCGCTTTATTTTTCTAACCATGCAATGGATTTTACGTGGTTTACACAGATAGAAAGATCAATGAAGGATGATGTTTTTTTTTTTAAATAATTTGTAGACATTTTGTAAAAAAAACTGAATTATGACGGTGTGTCTAAGTTAGCGTGGACGAAGGCGAAGTAGAGAGCGTAGATATTAATATAGCGGTGTCGCCTAATCCTATACAATACTCTTTGATGGTTTTACTTGTACGCTTTTTACAAGCTTTTATTTAGTTTCACCTGTCCCGATGCTTGTCTGTTATCAAATCTTGCAAGTTTAATTTGATCCACTTCCCGGTTACCGATTGAGCTGAAATTTTGCATGCATTTGTAAATCGGATGAAAATGCAAAATTATTTTGACATGGAGCTGATCTGATGATGGAGCTGGAAGATGGCCAAAGGAACTCGGTAATTAAACGACACAACCCCATCGAGTGTGGGCTCGTTTGATTCGTCTTGTCGAGTACTTTGGTGCTAGATGGTAACTAGGGTCTGATGATGAAAGGTGGCCATAGGAACTCAGTAATTAAGCGACACAACCGCGTCGAGTTTGATTCGTCTTGAATATGCGACCCCATCTTTGGGAAAATTAGTTCGTTCTTTCCGTTTGTTATGAATGTGGATACTGTCTTTGATTTTTATTTAATGGATACATTAGATGGATGAGACAATGTCAAGGTGAGCACGTGCCGAGGGCGGAATGGTATGAGCGTGTATAACCATGTCATATCGCTAACGTAGCGCCAGGGTACCAGGGTGAACCCTGTTGTACTGAAGCCCTTATCCCCCTACAATAAGTGCTCAAAACAACATATTGTGAGCGTACTACGGACTACATAACGGAAAAATACTGCTACGCGCTACGAACTACACCGTAGTTAATCTCGTCAAACAATAACATTAAAGAACATTTATCATATTACACCTACATTATTTTTTTTCTGCAATCACAATGTAACACGCTTTTATTTATAAAAAAAATGGGTCTGTGATAAAAACGCAAAGATTTAATAAAAATATATACAAGGATTAATAAAAATATATATTTAGATACCTATGTACGATATGGGATTATTCTGACGTAGACGAAGAAGGTTAATTATCGTTAAAGATTGCAATGTAGGTACCTATATAATGGTATAATTCTTATCAGGTTTAAATTAGTTTTAACTTTTTAGTTCTTTTAGTTAACAAGTAAAAGCTTGTTCTTAAATGGTTTTTTTTTCTTGTATAGCGCTGCTCCAAGAGGTATTGGTAGGTCCCCAAGGCCCGTTATGTGTAAGAGAGGTATCAATCGTCAATCCTGGGAAAATTGAGATCCTGGAGAACTAGATTATCTATCGGGTTACTTGAGTTACGAAACGAATGTAAGTATGTTTTGGTCTTAGTAGAAGTGAAAACTATGTTTCTCAAGGATAAAATAAAAATGTTAAAATAATAAAATGTTTACTAGAAAAAAATCAACCAGTCGCAGGAAGCTCGAATAAGATTCAATTCGAACCCATGACCTTTGGATTGCCGGTCCACTGCTCTAACCGCTAAGCTACCGAGACCCCAGAAGACTCGTTGAATTCTTTCTAGTAGTTGATGATTTACGTTCCAAGCAAGCTGCAAGCAAGGTTCGAATCCCATTCGAGCTTCCTGAGATTGGTTGATTTTTTTCTAGTAAACATTTTATCCTTTATCTATATAGCATTGTGAATGCAAAATTTCAATAATAAAGATACTATGTTTCTCGTTGTCTCTTCCGTCATCGTGAATGAATCAGTGTGCAGAGTGCGCGTTTTAATTCCATTCGATAAACATTTCGCGATACAAATTCTCTTTTTCATCAACGTTACCGAATGGTAAATTAAACTCAAACCTGGTAATTACATAAACATTAAAACAAGAAAGTACTTAGATACTTTTGAATATTGCCAAAACTGTCATTGAGTTTATATTCAGTTTAAGATTGTGTTGCAAAATGTTTACTGTCTTCTGACTCATTGTGTCTAATTAGCTACTACTAGACTCATCGTACGATTTTTATATTGATTGAAAAAGATTACTGTCTAAAAAAAACTCAATGAGGTATAACCATAGACAAATTATCGTCCTTGGTCTAACTCATCTGTAGACTAGAGGTTATTAAAGTTGCTTAACTTTCACGATCGTCACCCGAACGCACTGACGCTGCTTCCCAAATTAGTTAATAATATTTATAATACATACACCCACAGTAAGTAAAATATGTTGATATTTTTATCATGCACAAGTTGCTTCAACCGGGTCGATCCAGCATTCCCTTCTGGTGATTACCTCGTGGAAGTTTGCCAAATAGGTGTACTTGGGAACCAACTACAATTTTGGTCTAACTATAAGCCTCAAATAGCCCCCACGTCTTACAGCTACACCGATAGTACAGCATAGGCTTCGTTTGAGCAATTTTTATTATGGCTTAAGCTACGTTTTGGTTTGTTTTTTTGTTAGATATCCGACAGTCGTCGAAAATAAACTTGTAACCTAAGATTATTATCGTTAATACAGTATTATCTTTCTTTCTTTTTATATAATGAAAGTACAATGGATCTATCAAACGGAGCTGTGAAAACAATGTCTCAATTATCATCATCAATCAATGTCTATTTAAGTAAGATAAAGGAGACACAAAAAATATATTTAAAAAATCTATCATTGCAAGTTCGCAAGAAACTAAAATTAAAAGAAATGCATCGCCTAGGCTTCAAAGATTAAGGTTAATTTTTAGATGCTTTTTAGTGTTTATAAAACTAGCAACTTTTTTTCTTGATAATACTTAATTAACAATGTGAATATAGTTATAGTGTTAGAACTAGATAGTTAAGTAGAAAGGTCTTGTCACGTTTGAAAGTTTTGAGGTTTTGAGTAAGTTATAGTGTCTGACCCTTTGTAAACGATAAGACCTACATTACCTACCTACTATAATATGTAGAACTGTAGAAGCAGGCATACATTTTAGTAGTACCTACCTACTATTAATTTCACTCAAAAGGTTTTTTGGATATTGTTTGTCAGTAAGTTTAAGAGATACTTACAGTTAAATATAGTCTTAGCCTAAATAAGATGATAATGCGAAATTCTCCACTAATCCTGAAGTGTCAGTAAAGAAGTGAAACTTTACCGAGATCTCACGCGGATTTCTTGGGAGAATTTGAAAAGTGAGTTTTGCACTATTTTGTTTTATTTGCCAACACTCATGCACTTTTAAGAGCTCTATTTATTACATCTCGACTGTGATTTTTGCGTACAATGGCCCATTTTGGCGTTCTTGATCTCAGAAACAAAAATACATTAAAAATTTTGACTTATTGAATAGTGTAGAATAGCTATTGGCATAGTTCGTAGTGGCCTCGCTTTTTGTAAATGTTGCTTAACGTTTTAATTAAACCCTAAATTGCAGAGAAAGATTTTTACAAAAAAATGAGAAGTTATCTCTTTAATATCGTACTAGCGGCCGCTCGCGGTTTCACCCGCGTGGTTCCCGTTCCCCTAAGATTATCGGAATAAAAAGTATCCTACGTGTTAATTCATGTTATAAACTATCTGTATGCCGAATTTCATCCAAATTCATTCTGTAGTTTTTACGTGAAGAAGTAACAAACATACACACTCACAAACTTTCGCCTTTATAATATTAGTGTGATAGTTTAAACAAAACCAAAAAAACTCTGACAATCGCTTTAAGTTAACTTTGAATTTGTCCTATCTACGATAATATTATTGAGCAAAATTTATACCAGAATAATTGTTACTTCATGAGGAATAAAGATTTTATAGTGAATTTATTATCCTATTTCGATAAAAACGATAAAATACAACTGCAAAATTACTACAAAATGCGATGCGTCGGCCGTCCGAACTCAGCTTATTCTCGCAGAGTGGAGTCGATTTGTAATATTAGGCATGAATTTATTATCCTATTTCGATAAAAACGATAAATACAACTGCATAATTACTACAAAATGCGAAAATGGGCATTTTAAGCAAAAATCGCAGTCGAGATGCAATAAGCATCTTAACGGTATCTGGCAACCGTGTCGTTAAAGACGACTAACGGACTAAAAACTGCACATACATCCAAGAACATAGAGCGGCGATGGGCTTACCACCTGTCATGCTGAGCATATGTGCAGTCGCTATTTGGCGAAAAGTGGACTATGGTAGAGGATTGCTTTTACTGTTCCCATTGCCAAGTCTCTGACTTACCCTTCGGGGATAATAGTCGTGATAACGGCCCAAGTAACACACATAGGCTGAATACTAAATGAATAATGGATTATTGTGTACTTAGCGCTGAATAAAATTACTGAATAAAAGCAGAGTAGCATGCTATTCTGCCACTACACTGCTTAAATGGGCACAAATTATTTAGCTTTAGTTCGCAATTGCTGAGTAATATCGTTATTGTAACGTTATAATCGCAGTATAAGGTGTAACAGGTGGTAACAAGGCAAAATACTAGCAAATTAAGGAAACACTAATTACACTTTATTTAGACAATTGTCGTCTATGTACGCTTTTATATTTATAGTAATTAAGTTAAAGGTTCACGATTTGTTCTGTAAGAACGTCTATTAATACTTTTAATGACAGATGATTCATATTTATGACAGTGAGAGAAGATAAGTTTTTAAAATGATTTTATGATACCTTTTGTTAATAACTTCATTATTTTACGTGAAAGCTAGTGGGAATACAAAATTACTGTTAGAGTATACATATATTTCTAAGAAAATTTTCAAGCGCCAGTGCATAAATAAGTTTTTACTACAAATTATACTAAAATAAACACATTTAATCGAAAACATTTCGGGTAAAAATTGATTGATTGTGTCAATATTTTAGTCTGTCACCAATAATCACATTAAAAATATTTATTTGTAATTCCTTACTTTACTAAGTTCGTGTTAAATAAATAAAATTATGTATACCAGTGTAGATATTAAAGGTTATACAGAATAAAAAATGGTGGTGAAATTAAAGAGCGATGTGAACCGGTATACTTCAACATTACTGTCGTAGCCCGCGTAATAGGGCACTATATGTCTGCTTATTCAAACTTAGCTGTAAAAAAGTCTTACATGTAAATCCATATACGGCAATACACTGATTACTGGCTGAATATTCGTTCGAACTAGCAACGATAAAATGTGTGATAAAATACACTTAAGGATCCGCATAATATAGACTGATCCATTTTAGGGACTTCTTATGTAAATGAATTGATCCGTGACGAGATTCACGAGGATATACTTATTCAGTCATCACCAGATTAAATCAACTGATGTGAACCTCTATTAAGCAATATACGTTATAAAATACTCGAAGTGCTCTTCAAGAGTAATAATAACGTTCAGATGAACTTGTAAACAGCCACTATTCAGTCGTAAATAATAGCAGTATAGATACGGATCAACGGGGAAATTTTACACCATTTACTGAATAACACACGAAATGTACTCCTTTAAATATCATATATCTGTGTAACAGTACACATGTACTCTCTTTAGAAGGCAGCGTTTAGAGGTACACATTTACTCTATTATACAGCATATGACATATTTGCCACTACTTAATTGCCCTTATTCAGTAAGTAGGCTTGAAAATTTAAAACGGCTGAATAAAAGCGTAGGTTATATACCAAATAAACGCATCTTGCTGTTTAAAGGTGAAGAATATCTACCATTATTTAGTTCTTATTCAGAATATAGCTCCTTGTGTACTAATATTCAGCTTAAGGATCACCAGTGAATTATAATAACGGTTTTAATACTCTGTAAGCAGCCATTATGACCACAACTGATTAAATATGCAGCTTTCTGTGTTACTTGGGGGGTAACACCATCGAATCTCTTGAATTTTAGTTTCATTTATGCAAACTTCTTTAAGTAGGCAGGTACCACAGTAATAATATATCAAGATATTTATGTGGTAGGTACCCAATATACAAAGGGACACGCTCTTGCACTTTTACGATCACGATCACTTCGACACCTAAAATTTATGCATTTGAACTGGAAATTTTAATCTCTATCGACTGCAAACATAACTTACCTATATCATTGACCTAGAAGTGATAGACAAGAACGTTGCATTCTTTCTTGATCTTTTAGTGTAAATCAAAGCTCGTTATCAGCGTTTACACCAAAAGATCAACGAGCAAGAATGAGAACCAAGAACCAGAATGCTTGCACAATGAATAATGTTTAGATCAGCCGAACGAATGCTCGTAGCTCATTCGTGTCGTAAGTACACGCTATGGGCGACACTGGCAGCAATATTATAATTGCAAGTGCATTTATGATTTTTGTCTAAAACACTCAAAAAGAAATTCCTTCTTCAGCATTACATTCTAGTAGATTTGCAAGTTCTTGCCAAGCTTGTTTGTGCGTTTTATTTTTATCAAAAGTCGGATCCCACAGACATCTGAAATTTTGGTAGGCTTTACATGTCGAGTATTTGTTTTTCCGCCTGCGCGATGCGCCGTGACTCAGGACTCAGCCTAAAGCAAGGTGCCGAGTCGACTCCGCAGATGAGTCCAAGTCCAACATAGTGCGTGTTCGGATTTGTAACGCCGATTATCTATTATACATCGCTGACTTAGGTACATACATGCATTGATTCACGAATATTGTCGTCTTTAGTCCGTTAGTCGCCTCGGTTAGTAGTATTCTTTTAATAAGCCGCTATACCACTCTTCTCCGATCGATTGTTATTTAACGCTAAATTAGATGGGATGAAAACATTTCCACTACAAAGCAATTTACTGACTGGATACTTGATTCAGAAGATTCCACTACTAGTTTCTGTTTTATGAACCACCCCAGTTTTACACCCAACAGTTATTATTTTGGCCACGTTTCACTTCTATTTGGGATTTTTATGATTGCCATTGTCAAGTTTTTAGTGTTTGCTTAAACAAGAAAAGTCCTAAAGCATTAGCGCCCAACTTTTAATGGAGTTCGCTCTATAACTCTGATTTTATGAAGTCACGGTGATTTTGAATTTGAAGTTTCTCCAAAACCAAATCAAATCAACCAGGTAATAAAATTGGTAAGTAATACCTACAGCTTTACCGTGGACAATAAAATAACGAAGTATCACCATAAGTTTACTGTTAGTTTGACCGCCTACGCTCCTACGGTCTAACTAGTAGTTACGTCTCAAAACAGAACCAAAAGTCCCAGGTTCGATTACCAGTGAGGATATATACACTTTCCCGTTAAGTAAAGTAAGTACTTCCTGATACTCACCTACTGCAGGGCTCCTCCATCATTGTAATCAACACATCGCTACAATTAGTGGGGTATTAGCGTTGGTGATCACAAACCCGGGCTATTAGTGATGAAAGAGACTCAGTCTTAAAAGGCTTTTAATAAAGACTCTTATTTTTGATGCCTTACGACTGACTCAGTCTTTTAGTCCCCAACCTTTATAAGACTAGCCTTCTAGTCGGAGTCTTTTAACCTAAAAAAACTGAGCAGTTACTTTAACAGCTTAAAGGAGTTAAAAGACTGGCGACTCGTCGCCTGGGAAATCGAGAGTTGTAAGGCGTGTGTTGATGCAACTAGTACTTGACTTATTTAAATGCCTGGGGAATAAGTATTCTCAAGGCAACAAAAGTATTATAGTACCTTCAGTTATAAATATACATTGTTTTTTTGTAC
The DNA here is from genome assembly GCA_963921215.1 of Scoparia ambigualis. Taxonomy (NCBI): domain Eukaryota; kingdom Metazoa; phylum Arthropoda; class Insecta; order Lepidoptera; family Crambidae; genus Scoparia; species Scoparia ambigualis. The sequence goes on from OY992506.1 coordinate 26,609,378, forward strand.
ATTTTTAAAGAGTTTTTTATTACAATTATCACATTTTACTTAAAGGCCAGTTTTTTTTGTGAAGGACTGCACTCGTTTAAGCTTTAAGTCATTTTAGTCTACTAGTCTTATACGTTAACCGACTGAGTTATATCATCTACAGTCTTCATTTTAGAGCCAAGTCGTAAAAAGCGGCGAGTTATATATTGTAAACGACTAAGGGTGGATTCGACCAAACTGGAATAAGACTCACTCCGAGATTAGTCCATACAAATTCAGCTCTCTAGGTAAGTATAAGACCTTAGTTTGGTCGAAACCACCGTAAGGGAATGAAAAAGTAAGGAATGTTAAAGCATATAATCAGCAACAAGAAGATAATTCATAAAACATTAAACAAACATTTTGGAGATTCCTCATCTAATGATGATTTTTTTTTTTCAAGTATTGATATTTTTAATATTACTTACTTTCTAATAATTATGAAGAAATTCCTCATACACATATCAGACTAATCAGAATGCTCTATTGCAGTACAAAATAACTATGTTGAATTCATTGATGAGGCTGTTAATTCTTACCAAATACTTTGAAATAAAACTTTATTATTGGAACATTAAGTTGTGTTACACTACTAAAACAATTTAAGTATTCTTTTAAGTTGATGTCAATTGTTAAGACGTAAAATTTTTACTTAATTCGTTCTAAGTATACCTTTCAGCAAAAACTGTTATAAGTTGAAACTTTTGCTCTGTCCCAAAATGTATACCTACTCTTGTACAATTAGTTAGTTAACACGTTCACGCGAACATGTCAATATCATAGGTTCATACGGTATCGCACATCATTTTTTCATACTAACGAAAGAGGCGTCTAATTACGTTGTGCATAAAGCTGATGAAATCAGTATTATATAGCGTCGATTGGATTGACGTATAAAGACGTCGACGTATATATACGCTCTGATATAACTTATAAATAAAAATCTATGATAGCGATGAACGTTATAGAACGTCGACGTCGATGCTCTGCATCTGGTGTAGGGTTTAATGCAGGAGAAGCTTCTGAAGGCCGGGGCACGCTAGTTGTGGGATCCAGGGATGGCGATGGCGATGGAGAGTAAGGATGGCGAGGGTGCATCTGGTCTCAAATTATTTTCCGCACTTACTAGGTCTGGTGGCTGTGCATGTGCCTCCGTGATAGACTCAGGATCCAGAGGAGGCGATCGCGATTGTGGGTTAAGTGTCTGAATACCTTCTGCATTTCTAGAATCTGGCAAATCCAATGCCGGTTCTTGGTTTTCTTAGAGTTGTGCAACTGATCTTCTATGTCAACAAGATTGTTCAGTAGAAATTTATCATCCAAAATACCATCTTGTAAATTTCTATGCAACAATTCAGACTCTGAATTTGACATATTTGTAGTGCTATTTAAGTCACAATTTGGTCGCTTCAAACTCACCAGTCAAAACACTCACGATTTTGCTTGAATATTCGTTGCAATTACGTGTCACCAGAAACAGGTCATGCGCACCCCCCGCGACGAGCACAGGACTACTGAATGTATGCAACCTAGTTAGTGGGGCGACGTACAGTGACGTTGTTAGCAAACAAAGTAGGTACCGTTGTCAGGAGGAAGAGGCATGAAATACATTTAAAAAACTGATGCGCTGTAGCACTAGAAATTTGCGAGTTCGATATGTTGTAGCACAGCAACGCATCTCTTGAATGTTAGTATGCCGAGCCGCCATACAATAACGTTGTTTATAAAAAAGAATTTTTTTACTTGACGTAATCATACGTTGTTCCACAACACATTTACCAATATTTGACGCATGTATACGTTGTTCGCATGAACGTGTTAAGTAGGTTTCACGTTTAAATGTTCACGACAAAGTTTTGAGTATTACAGCTAATACTTGATTTTTAAAGATTTATATGTGATGTTATATCTATCAGAATTTATTATAATACATTAAGTTTTATATTTGCTGGTAATGTTTTTTACAATTACTGATTATAGAACATGTGGAACAGACACATCCGCAGGTAAATGTCAATTTATACCTTCATATACTTTTTTATGAGTACTTACCATTATTATTATTTGTCAATTCTAATGATAAATAGAGTGATTGATGTGAATATTAAATTATTCTCAAGTCTCTTTCATCACTACAGGCCTGGAAACGGCACCTGGAAATTGAACCCAGAACATCCGGATATCGAGCCGAGCGCTTAACTACGGCCCCCGAGGTTTTCCCGTAGTAGAATAAAACAAGATAGGCAGATTTGGATTATTTATGACGATCTCCTTGGTCGAGTGGTTTGTACTCCAGTTTGCATGGTGTCGCCATCTCTGAGGTCCCGGGTTCGATCCCCGGTCGGGTCAATTTAGAAATTATTGTTTTTCTAAATTGTCTTGGGTCTGGGTGTTTTCTATGTATAATAAGTATGTATTTAAGCATTTTAAGTATGTTTATCCGTTGTCTAGTAACCATTTAACGAGTTTCTTCGAAGCTTCTCTTGGGCTAGATAATTGGTGTGATTGTAGTAAAGATTTATTTATTTAAAAAAATATATGGTAAGTTTGACAGTTACGATATCACAGAAAGACCGACACGGACACGGACTTTAAACATAACATAGAACGTCCTGCTATTTTTATATCGATCGTTAAAAAAGAGTTCATGCAATAATACAGATTTCTTTCAATTTTCAGTATGCAGGTGATAAATTATTAATGTATCACACAATATCTCGCTACAAGATAAAGGAAACAGGTGACTGTAAGATTATAGATAGACTCTTCATAGCATACCTCTAAGCCTAACCAATTAAAATGGCGGTAACAACAAAGTTTGGTGTTTTAGTTCGCAACTTTGCCTGGAAGAGCCAAAGTTGATCGCTTTAGCACGTTACTAGGTAAGTCCTTAGTCGGAAGACGTGAAGACGTGTTTTCACATACGTTGTTATATCCTCACTTAGGTTAGAGCATTATAGTTAGGTAGATATTACAATCAGCCGCACTTAGTTCCATAGTTGTTTCTTTTTAAACTATCATGTTCACTTACATCTATGTTCTATGTCCTAGCTGCCTTCGATAAAGATACCTGCTGAAGTTACAGAGGTGGACGGCAATCCATAAACAGACAAGACGGAGGAGACCGTCCTACGTTTAGTATCGAAAAATAAAATATATAAATACTTAAGTATATATTTTTTATAAATAAGTTTTTATGAGTTTATGTAAAAATGTAGTTATCGAGAAAAAATACGCCCTTGCTGAGTTTCTCGCCGTTTCTTCTTTGTAAGTACAAGATCTGCCGTCGACGATCAAAAACTAATATAACCTCCTTACAATACTTAGTTTTTCTTTTTATATATTTACATAAATACTTACATATACATATAATCACGACTATTATCCCTGAAGAGTTAGTCAGAGACTATATAGGCAATGAGGACAGCAAAACAGTCCTCTACCATAGTCCTTTCTTCTTCATCTTTTCACCGAATAGCGACTGCACATAGGTTCAGCGTGACGGGTGGTGAGCCCATCGCCGCTCTATGCTGTTGGATGTATGAGCAATCTTAAGTCCGTTAGTCGCTTTTTACGACGCCCAATTGAAAAGAGGGGGAAATTTTTTGTTTTATCTTTTTAAGTCACAATTCAGTTTAATTTTTATTTAATAAATTTTATTTTATTTTTTCTGTATTGAAAGCGGGGCCTCTGCCTCCTGCATCTCGACCTACTCCGTAGGTCCGGATAGGCGCGATTTGTGCTGTCGTACGCGCTGTAGAGCTGCAGCACCGAGGGGGAATGCACGCCCGGCTTCCCATTATGTGGCCCGCACTGCTGAGGCCAGTCAACATGTGGCCCGAACTGCTGAGGCCAGCCAGCATGTGGCCAGTAGGTATGTGGCCACCAGTCACGGCGGCGTAGCGTAAGGCAGACAAGATTACGTCGTGAGTGGAGTCGGTTTTGCCGCGATTCGTTTCTGTCACTGACTTTTGTAGCACAACCTTACCAAAAACACAACGTATTAACTTTATAAGACAATTTTTTAAACCAATTTTAGGTAAAAATGCTAATTTTATTTTTAAGTAAAAATTATATCAAACGGTGTTATAGAGTACCTATGATTATTATAAAAATATACCTTTATGGAAAAAGTTGTTATAGAGTATGAGTATTATATCAAATGACTAATATACGTAATGTTGTTATAGGAAGTGTATTTAGATCAAGTAAAAATGTTACCCAATGAACGTTATGTCCTTTGATATTGGTTCTTAAGTCATTACCTATATGAAATGATACGCACCCAACAAACTAGCGAGGCAATGTATACTTCCCCCTGAAAGGTAGGTATTGCGATAGACCCCAGGATCGAGCGAATGGAAAACTCTGGTCTCTGCCTACCTCTCCTGGAAACGGACGTGTCGTACCCTGCACGATTTCAATGGTCATCTTGTAATTAAAGTTGTTCATATTATTATTAGTATGATAGATATAGGGTTGCCACCTTTTTACTACGAATAAAGTATTTTTTTATTTTGTTAAAACAAAAATAAAGTATCTAATTATATAGCATAAAAATGTACTTTTATTTTGTCCATAAAGACGCCTTTTTTTGTTGCTCTTTGCGACATTTTACAAATATATTCTACCACCCCCTCTCTTCCCAAGGGAAGAGAGGGGGTGGTAGTATTTAGGGGAGGGATTGTAGGGGATTTACGACTCCCAAGGGTGTCGTAAAAGGCGACTAACGGACTATAGACTGCACATACACCCAACAACATAGCGCGGCGATGGGCTCACCACCTGTCACGCTGAGCACATGTGCAGTCGCTATTTGGTGAAAAGTGGACTATGGTAACCCTTCGGGGATAATAGTCCTGATTATATGTATGTGATTATGTATGTAGTAACTCCTACTTTAGTATATTAAAACAGTAAAAACCATTTCCATCTTCATCTCCAACAAATAGGTATATTTACTGCGCGTTATTCCCGGTTAGTGTAATACGATTATCCAACCACAGAGTTCTACTCTGTTACTAGGATAGCTTTAAAGGATTAAAGCTAGATACCTTAGGGTTACCAGATGCACTTGAAAAGAAAACCGGACACTGATAGCATTACAAGTACAGAAGGGATAAGTGGTGGTGTGGGAGACGTGTTGCTGTTTGCTAAACAGTTTCATTGGTTTATTTTTAGTACTTATACCATAATATCTTTAGTTTCTTAAAATTAAATTATTATTTTACAAAACAACTGATGCCCGCTGCATAAAAAGGTTTTCTTTAAAATCACCCTGACAAGTCATTAAAACCGGCCCAGTACGAGTCGGACTCGCGCACGAAGGGTTCCGTACCATTTATCTATAAAACTTTGATCGATGTTTTAAAAATAGTGTTTTTTTTTATTAATTAATTTATGACGTATTGAAAAAAAACTATTAAAAAAAATTTTGGTGAAAGTTTGCATGGTAATGTACATCATATATTTTTTTTAGTTTTATTATTCTCTTATTTTAAAAGTTACAGGGGGGGGCACACATTTTACCACTTTGGAAGTGTCTCTCGCGCAAACTATTCAGTTTAGAAAAAAATGATATTAGAAACCTAAGTATCATTTTTGAAGACCTATCCACGTATGGGTTTGACGAAAAAAAAATTGAGTTTCAGTATGGGGAACCCCCCAAAATTTATTGTCTTTTTTTCTATTTTTGTGTGAAAATCTTAATGCGGTTCACAGAATATATCTACTTACCTAACATACGGACGGACAGACAGACATGACGAATCCATAAGGGTTCCGTGTTTTGGCATTTGGCCACGGAACCCTAAAAAAGGAAATGTCCGGGTGAACACTGGACTCATGGTAACACTCCTGGTTACCTGTATAAATGGAATCAAAACAGACGTGTTGAACTACTGAGTACATAAAACCCCTTCTATAAATTCGTTAGTTTTATGTACATAGGTAGGCAGGTACCTACTTGTAATTCATTGATTTTCATACACTTGCTAACAAAGCGTAAACGGTTATAATCATAGAGGAGGTAATGTGGCGTTGGATTATGTTTAAAGCTTGGATTGCAAATTTCAACGTAATTAATAGTTACGGATTTCAGTAGGCTTAATTATTTCTCATCGCTTTTACGAATTTAAATAATGCTACTATACTATAATTAAAAACCTCATTAAAAAGCAAACATGTTAAACGCGTTTTTGAAGACTCTTTTTTGAGCAAGAAAGATTATTTTATTATTGCCGTTACACTTTTATGTCTAAGAACCTACTACTGAACTACTCTTTTAAGGAAAAGTACTAAACCGCGTACCTACTTAGTTAATCGAGTGAAGAACTAGAACACAATTCAAATCTGCTAACCCACGAGCTATTAGACGTGAATTTCGTTAGAGTAGGCTGCGCTTTCAGCAAACTAAACAGCATGAACTTATCGCCTGTGCTCATGTGTTCAGTGTTGCACATCGTAGAGTGCAGAAATTAAACCATATGTGCGATGGCACGTCTCGCAACTTAAATCCTGCTTAGCAACGCGCCTAAAACGTGCAACTTTGCCTTTCAGATCCGTGTTTTATTTATACCTACTTTTCATCCGTAAGAAAAATATTAGGCGTTGAAATATTGAAATGATTGAGTTTGTCGCTATAGCATTTATTGTTCACTTATAGAGCTATCCAACGATATATGACTCATCTTGATTGGACAGGGGTACCAAAACCCCCATCATCCTTTAAGTTAGTTGATTGAATTATACATTTATAAATGAAATTATACATGTGAATATTATGAATATGCCATTTGTATCTACAGACATTTCGAATATTTTAAACAATTGAAATTTGTAATAATATTACAAATAAAAAAGTTTCAATAAAATTTTAAATTCAACATTCGTTAAATAAAAATAAACAAATTGTCTTAGATTAATAATTGGTCTCGCTGCGCTGCGAGACCAATCATTCATCTATGCAATTTGTCTTAGATTGTATTAAAAACAAAATTGATCAAATAAAATAAACAAAATAAATTCAACCTGTTTTGATCAAACCTCTTTAGAATTCAATATTTTTAGGAAGTGTATAGAGTGCCACAAGCGGCACTGTATCTCCATCGGTTAGGGAACCGTAAGTTTTGCGGTATAATAGTGACCCGCCTAAGCTGCCGTAAAGTTTTTGTTAGACAACAGAAATACTAGCTGCCCTACTCCTGTAGGTCACGTGATAGGTTAGAAATTTAAGACAATCGCGAAGCGCAGCGTAGCGATTGTCTTGAATTTCGAGGTTATTTATTTTTATCAGACAACAGAAATCTCACTCCATACAAAAATATCTTTTGAATAATAAGTTGTCTGAACATTATGACAAATAAAAAATATGATACGGTTCCTGAACCGATTGAGATACAATACCGCTTGTGGCTCTATACGCTTCGTAATAGGATGCCGTCAAATTACGGTATCGTAACCGATCGTACTAAGTTGCCGCTTGTGGCACTCCATTCACTGCCTACACTTTGTCGTAACCGATCGTACTAGAATGCCGCTTGTGGCACTCTATCCACAGCCATCTTTTTATTACACGTCTATTGTTTGGCTTTGAATGTGAAACATTTGTTACGACATGGGATAAATAAATGAGCTGAGTTTAGTTTTAAAACAAAATGGTGAAAAAAGGCAAAGCAGTTTGGGTAAAGTGGCCAATGAATAATAAAAGTTGGCCGCTTATAATAATTTATGTTTTTGTGCATTAGGTATGATTAGAATGTTTTATTATTTTTTAGATTTAAGTATTAGTTGTTGACCACAACTACAAAAGAAAAACTACGCAAGGGGAACTTTTGGTACTTACATGGATTTTAGTAAGAAAGTATGGAGACAGAAATTATTGTTTCATTTGAAACTTTATTGGTTTCTTTTTGATTTTATATTAAATAAAGATTTTTTAAATTTGTTTTTAGAGATTTTCTCTTATAAAAAATAATTTATTGTAAGTAATATGTATTTAGGCATGACCACTTTGCCCTTACCCCCATGGCCGCTTTAGGCGGCGAACACGGGCGAAGCGGTTTTTTGACCAGTTTTCGTAATTCACAAATTAAAATAAACCGTTTAAGTTTTTGTAAATTGTGCCTACACTTTATGAAAGCTTATTAAATTCCCTTTCTTTTGATATAAAAAACTTTTTCAAAATAGATTCTAGAGTGGCATTTTTTTAAAGTCAAAGTTAAGGTGGCCGCTCTGAGCTGACCTCCCCTAGGTATATAGCCAATTTTTTTTTTTTTTATTGTTTAAGGAAACATACAGCTTCATTATTACACATATAAACAATAATTTATAGATAATACAGTAGCATTTAAAGTTTCCACTAATGAATTTAACAAAAGAAATATATTGTTGAAAAAAAGACAACAGTGCGGAAAACAAATGAAAAAACAAGAGAAAACAATTCTTAATTTAAACTTTTGGTTGAAATAACGAAAATATTTTTTACACCTAAACTTTGAACAACAGAGTTCAAAGTTCAAAGAATTATAAAATGATAGTATAATATAAGTAGGTAACAGAGTGTATTAAAATTCGGTTGCTTTTAAAAGGCTACGAAAACGTCCAATACTTTCGTGAAATATGTCGATGTGGTTGAAAGAACTATTGAATTCATTAACGACTCTTATAATATAAGTATTGCGTCTATAATTTGTCTTGCACAATGGCGCAAAGAACGTATTTTTGTTACGAGCACTCAGTCTGGAACACCTAAAAAATATTTTACTCAATAAGTAAGATGAGTCTACACAGGAATGAATTAGTTTATACAATAGAATTTGATCTCGATGTGATCGTCGACTTGCCAGGGATTCAAGAGTATCAGTATCGAAAAGGTTAAAGCGATATTTTAGACGTTTTTTAAACTTGTTCTGAATACCTTCCAGTAAGTCTTTATATTTTAAATATAGAGGGTTCCACACGCTGGATGCGTACTCCAATTGCGATCTGACGTACGCATTGTATAATAAGATCAACGTGTTCACATTTTTAAAATCAACACATTGACGGAAAATGAAACCTAGCAACCTATATGCCTTCCTTACGACTCTATCGATATGTGATTCGAAATATAATCCACTATCAAGCTGAACGCCAAGATCCCTAACCTCATTAACTCTTTTTAAATCTTTGCCATTTAGTTGATATTTATAAGTTATAATATTTTTCTTTCTTGTAAATGTAATAATATTGCATTTATCTACATTTAAATGAAGTCTGTTGAGAGCACAATATTCACATAAACGATTAAGATCGCTTTGTAAATTGTCACAATCATTCTGTGATTTAATAACCGAAAATATTTTTGTGTCATCTGCATATAATAATAATTTTGAATTTTGAAAACAGTGTACGGCATCGTTAATAAATATATTAAAGAGTAATGGACCAAGGTGGGAGCCCTGTGGGACACCGGAAAAAATCGGAATGAAACTAGATGTAAAATCTTTTATTGTGACAGCCTGTGTTCTATTTTTGAGATAGGATGTTAGCCATCGAAGCAGATCGCCGTGTACACCGACAGCCTCAAGCTTTAAAATTAATAACGAATGACAAATTTTATCAAACGCTTTCGAATAATCAGTGTACACAGCGTCTACTTGGTATCCCCTCTCCATAGCTTCCAAGACCACATCAACAAATTCGCAGAGATTGCTTTCCGTGGAGCGCTTTGCAATAAAGCCATGTTGGTGGATAGTCAGTAAAGGCACAACAGCTGGAAAAATATTATCATAAATAATCCTTTCGAAAACTTTGGGTAAAACTGATAATTTAGAAATACCACGATAATTGCGCACATTATGTCTATCACCACTTTTATGAATTGGGACTACAAAAGATTGCTTCCAGGCAACTGGCATCACACCAGACGACAAAGATAAAATAAATAAACGTGCAACAGGGAATGCCAGTTGCTCACTACACTTATTCAAAAACAAAGGGTGGAGGCCATCCGGACCGCTGCCTTTGGTCACATTAATTCTGGATAAGTACTTCTCTACAATATCACGAGTGATATGGATGTTACTAATTACAGTCGAGCCAGAGCCATGGATTGTAATTTTAGGGGACAAACTAGTATCCTCTTCAAATACTGTTTCAAAGAATCTACTAAATAAGTCAGAAATTGCTTGACCATCATGCGCTACGTCACCGTCAAGATTAATCATATCAGGAATACTGTTGACTCTTTTTTTGGATTTAACAAAAGACCAAAAGAATTTAGAACAGCGATTAATATTAGTCTCAGCTCTATTTAAAAAGGAGTTATAATAAGAAATTTAAATTTTTTTAACATTTCGTCTCATGTCTGAGAATTTTTCGTAATCAGAAAGTCTACCATATGTTTTCCATTTTTTATGTAATTTATATTTTTTCTTTATTAATTTAATTAAAGTTGGTGTGAACCAAACAGGATAAACGTTATTATCTTTTACTAATTTAGAAGGGACACATTTAGCAATTATAACATTAATTATTGAATAAAATTTATCCAATGCACTCTCAATGTCAGTCCCTGATAGGTGCTGTTCCCAATCCACTCTATCCAGCTCTTCCTTAATTATATCATAATCGGCAGCATGAAAGCGGCGCGCCATACGGGGTGCTTGCATAAGACAAGCATCCTTTAAAACTAAATCTGCCTCAATTGACAAAGACGGATGATGCTTGTCCTCCGGCTCTGATAATGGCGCAGCGCGAGTCACGTGACAAGAGAAACTAGAAAATATCAGATCCAGTGACCTATTGTTGTGATTAAGTACTCCATTATGTTGACACCATCCTGTAAAGGACATGAAAGTAAAAATCTGTGAGGTCAACGCGTCGCCCGATGGATTTAATAAGGTAAAATTATTATTAGTGTCGGTGTTATTTAACGACCACGCTGCACTTCTGACATTGAAATCACCAACAACAAGAAACTCGTCATCAGATCTATCAATGCTTAACTCTGATATCGATTCTAAAAACGAGTGTTGTGTTGAAACCTGGTCACGAGTCTCTGGGAAGTAACAGCAATATAAATGCAACCTTTTAGGATTGGGACCCTGAGATAGTAAGATATCTATGTGAGTGACCTCAGCGTCAGGAAAATTAGGGAGCAAACCAGCACAGTGCGAGTCAACCATAAGTTTGCGTTTAACAGCGATCAATGTACCCCCACCCATTGTCAAACCCCGTCGATCATAATCCCGGTCAGTACGGTACACATTATAACGATTGTCAAATAGTTCCGCGTCAAATATACCCGGCAACAGCCATGTCTCACTAAGACAGATAACGTCGTAATTGCAATGAACAACATTATTATAAAATATTTTAGTTTTTGTCCGTAGACCACGGACATTTTGATAAAAACAATTTTGTAAAATCCGGGATTTTTCTAATTTATCATCTGATTATTCATCTGAACCGGTGGAGCCATGACTAAGCAGTATTTTGGGTCCTTGGTAATCCTTTTTTTTGTATATCTGAAATGCTGCATAAACGTGGTGGAAATTTTGACTTATTTGTTGGCGTAATAACATAATCTTTTCCAAACGTAGTTTCTATTTCAATCTGGTGAGACCATTTTTAGAAATTTATCAAAATATTGAGGAATTTTCTTTATAACTAAAAATGTTAGTGCTAATAAACACTCCATATCCATTGATCAATTTAAGTTATTGCTATACATAATTTTATTGTTTTTCCAGTATTTTGAGTTTTGCGGTAAATTATTTGAGCTAAATGGAAGAAGCCCATTGATGGTAATTTCTCAAAATTTTGTGAAACACTTCGCATTGCGGACAATTTATTCAAAGTCCATTATTACATTTTCAACATTAATTAAAATATGCTCATTACTTAAAGTGTGACATAAAAGAGTAGAAATTAAATAATCCAGAACTAAATTCACTCATTTTTTGGCGACATTGATTATCTGTCATTAATGTCAAGTGGTTGTTCAACTCTGTCCGTGGTTACAATAAAATTGTTGTTTAGTGATATTTCTACATTCCTGGATTTAAAACACTGATAACATGATTATGACCATCCGTGGCGGTTCTCATAACATAATACCTATATAAGGTTTTTTTTGCGAAGTTTGGCAGAATTTCAAGACGGAACTTTGTTACATAATCTGGAGGATATTTACCAACGTACAGCAGATTATACTGGTAAGTAAGTTATAAAAGATGTTGAAAGTATAATTATCTAAAATATACCTATATGAAATCGGCTAAATTCCGTGAAACAATCAGTTTTTTTTAAATATTTTTAAAAGTTTTGAGGTTATGATATTACAAACAAAAATGTTGGTTATTATAGTTCGACTGGAGAATCTTGAACTTTTTAATTTATTGGGACATTTTATCAAGTGTTAAGGGGTAGAATGTGGTATAATAATTTATGTGGGTTGGCTTTTGAATCGAGTCGCCTGAATTTGAAGAAACTAACACTGTGGGGGGGTCTAAGGGGTTCTTAAATAAAGGTTTATTAACATTTTAGCTGCCGATGTTGCGTTAAAACATTAAAAAAACCACTTGAAAGTTTTGGCAAAATCGGCTATAATCACGAAAAATTACTCGTTTTTAGGTTATACAGTACCATATTAACAGAACCGAAGCGGGGGGACGATAAAAGTCTAAAGAGTTAATTAGGTTAGGTTAGGTTAGTAAGTATGTTGACCAAAAACGCGCGAGCCGAGCGAGCGAAGCGAGCGTGCCGCGGGAGCGGCCGGCGAAGCGTCAGAAACGACGTTTTTGTGAATTGCCATATTTAAAAAAAATAACATAACTTAAAAATTACTTGTCTGCGGCAGGAGGGGTAAGTGGGGAGGGGGTACTCCTCTCTCCTCCCCTCCCTTTCCCGCACTCGATTCAAAAGTTTTACCAATTAATTTTATAACTCAGTCCATAGGACTGAACAATTTTGGTTTTTTTTTATACATATATGTTTTTATTGTTCTAGATGTGTCTGAAAGTACTGTGCGGAGAATAGCTAAACAAGGTTTCGAAAATGGTGGAAAATTTTCGACTCCGGCTAAACACAGAAAGGGTGTACTTGCAAAGGAACTCGATGACTTTGATATGTGTGCAATCCGTCAGAAAATGTTTTTTTACACTGTAAAAAAGAAGTACCAACAATATGCAAATTAATAGCTCAATTAAGGCAACTATTGGCTATGATGGAATTCGCGAGCATTTGCGAAAACTTGAAGAGTATCTGAACTTTAATTTTGAGCGTCGCCATTTCTGAGGTCCTGGGTTCGATTCCCGGTTGGGTTAATGTAGAAAACCAACTTTTCTATATTGTCTTGGATCTGGGTGTTGTGGTACCATCGTTGTTTCTGATTTCTATAACACAAGTGCTTCCTTTATATCAGAGCAATGTGTAACTGATGTTTTCCAATTATATGAAAATATTAAATAAAAACAAGTATCAAGACCAATTTGCTCGACCTATTAGGGTTGCTATGTTAACGACAACAGCGCTCTCATTTATTTTCAACTCTTTTATGTCGTACTGTAGATGGGTCATTGTCAAAGGACAACATCCAATATGGGCCCACCCCCCTGAACAATCATATTGTAAATGAAGCGATTTATAAGTAATTTTGTAAAAATAAAAGAAATTCAGCAAAATCCGTCTACGAGTACGAGAGTTTTAGCTCGTAATCTGGGCATCCCAAGGACTTCTATCCAAAACATACTCCGCGATGAAGGATACCATGCGTTCCACATTCAACGAGTCCAAGCTTTACTACCTACAGATCATCAATTACGCGTTGATTTTTGCCAAACCATGTTACGAAAGGAGGAAGAGGATCCTGGATTTTTTTATAAAGTTTTATGGTCAGATGAGTCACGATTTGAGCTATTTGGATTATTCAATGTTCATAATTATCACACGTCGGCGATTGAAAATCAACACCAAGTAAGAGTTTCAACATCGTTTCAGCTTTAACTTGTGGTCTGGTAATGGCGAATTAATTGGTCCGTTTGAACTGCCGTCCAGACTTAATGGAGAAACCTACAGAAACTTTTTAGAAAATGAACTTCCAATGTTGCTGTTAGATGTAAATCTTGAACTCAGACGAACCACGGTGTTACAAAATGACGGCGCCCCATGTCACTACGCTACGGAAGTCAGAAATTACTTAAATGAAACATACCCCAACAGATGGAACGGACGCAACGGTCCAATTAGGTGGCGTCCACGCTGACCTGATCTCAACCGCATTGATTTCTTCATTTGGGGCTATTACAAGGAAATAGCATACGCTCGGTCGCCCTACATGAGCAAGAGCTGAGGCAGAAGATTGCAGAGCCGAACGTGTCATGAGAGAGAACAGAGAGGCTTTTAGACGATTGAAAGACAATTTTTACGTAGGTGTATATAGAATGTGTATTGCTGCTGGAGGAGGCCACTTTGAAAACCTTTTGTAAATTAAAAAATAAATATTTTTACTTTATCATCTGTGTTTTATTAACAAAACACTTCGTACTTACAACTTATCTTAGGTAACCTCTGAAGCTATTTGTTGGTTAGTTTCCAGTATTATTTTCACAAATTAAACTTAGGAATGATAAAATGACTAAAAAATTGTTTTTTATCAGGTGGCTAATTTAAGATTTTTTCACCTCGCTGTCTTTGAAGCTCGATTTTAGCCAAAGTAGCCATAATAAGGAGTCTGGCGCATTGTTGAAGTCTACTTAGGAACCATAAAGTCACCTGTTCAGATTTTTTATTTAAAGTTGAATATTTAAATCATAATTCACCAAACGTAAATTTTTCACTGTAGACCAACATTTTCATAACTATAATCATAGTTACGAAGCTAATTAGTTTATCCTTAAAAGTACTTCTCATGAAGATTCAGTTGCAATAACAAAGGCTCGACAGAGTCTTCTACTTTTTTTTTGTAAATTATATTTTGAATTGGACAGGTCGAAAAATCTCAGAACTTCAGAAAAAAAATCAATACTCGAAAACTATGAAAAATCGCGGAACATACATAGGGGTGATTCGAATACCCCACGACACGAGGGACTATTTTTTTTTTGGACGTCAATGCCATCCTGTATAGTTTGTAATTTAAAAAATTGTTTTAAATAAGCAAACTAGCAAAGCAAGGTACCTATCTACTTCTACTTGGACGGTATTGCGATAGGTGTTGAAGTTAGAAAATAAGCCCCCTGATCGTGCAAAGGGGATAGACTTTTTCGAGTTTACGTCTCAAGTATAATAATTCAGTTGCTTGTACGCTTTATCCATAGTTCATGACGGGAAGTAAATTTTAGACCGACAAGTTCGCGCTTGACCTGCTCCATCATCATTCATTGTTAATAAGTTTTCAATCGATGGGAAATCTAAGAGTTAATAAACACCAAATATTCGCCGCTACCTCGCTCTCGAAGAACTACCCCCTTAGTACCATGCTCTAAATCTGGTCTTTATAGGAAGTCGTATCCACTTAAATGTTCCTGTTTTGTTCGAAACTTGAACAGTTTAAATCTTACTGTATGTGTAAAGTAAGTAATGTTAAATACATAGCAACTTAGAGACCGCCATCACATAAACCGAAACTGTAACTGTCCGTAAACAAGTCTTAACAAAGTTGTGCGGTTAAGTTGCAGACAGTCTCTTTAGTGTTTCGTACAATTCTATTGTTAGGCATGAATAGCTTAGCCGGAGATAATAAAGCTACTTTATTTATTACCTCGCTATTTAACCCTTCAACTGAAACTGAAATAACGGCCACACAATTTACTTACAAAGTTAACCAAATATAAATAAGCATTACCACATCCGCTAGAACAATACAAGTGTATTGTTCATAGATGGAACTGCTTTCATGCTGAAAGGCTTTATATGGCCCCAGTACACAATGGCCTGTGATGGGCCATGCTTTGCTATGCACAACTGTAGGCCACGATGGGCCACGCACGATCACTTGGTGGCTCCTCTTCACATTCGCCGAACTAGGGGGCATACTCGCCGCATTCGTCTACATTCGCCTGCATTCACCTGCGACCCGTGAATTGTCGGTTTTTCGGGCACGCATCAAAGGGATTCAAAGCTAAATATAATTAAGTAAAATTTTAAACACTGAAAAAAGACGAGAACCTCAGGCGGGAATCGAACCACGCACCTTCCGCATTCCGGGCGGCTGTCTTAACCGATTGTCTACTGAAGTTTGGTTTTCACCCGTCGAAATTTGTCAGTGCTTAATGCTTATTATTGTTTTTAGTCAACATTGCTTCATCTTTAAAAATTTTACGTAATCGATTATTTTTAAAGTTCAACATTAAATTTGCAATTTTGTGGTATGGTATGGTATGGTAGGTTGATCTGCTGACGTCTCTACCTGTTTAAACCTCCGATTCTGCTGATTGGAGCTGTTTGCTCTGGGGAGACAAACCAAGTGCAGGTAAGATGCAGCGGGCCCCGCCTCTACATCACTATTATCTATCTATGCGAGGAGTTTTTAAGCCAATATCGTTTAAGTACATTAGTCCAGTGGCGTATTTACCATAGGGCCAAAAGGGCCATGGCCCGGGGCGGCCGAGCTGCAAGGGGCGGCGCAAGCGGCACCTCGCGCTCAGCTTTGTGCGCCTTTTTTTTACATGCCTGAAGAAATTAAAAAAATCTTACCTAATTAACAATAGCTAAAACAAAACGGTTGTAAGTTCAAGATTCATTTACTTAACGGAACTGTTCCGTAAACATGTTCACGGAACTATATTCACGGAACTATTTAGTTCCTCTGGCGCTGGCGGTGTTGGTGGTCGGTGAATCGGTCTTAGTTCCAACTGTCACTTTCGTTCATCGGACACGTCAGCTCAAACATGTTTGAGAAACTAATTAGTTCTCTTGGTGTTCCTCGTTTTAACGGTTACTCTCTTCTATTAGACTTAACTCGTATCTGTCGGCAACAACAATGATGACTCAAAGCGCTTTGTGCGTATGGGTGGTATGTTGACAGTGTAAGGGTGAGATCTCAGTCCGCTTCTCGATCCCCGGAGATAGAAAGAAGAAGGTGGAATCAGCTCGTGTAGTTCTTGCGCACACTCGTCGAAGTGCATTCGATAAAAAAACCAAAAGATTGGCGACCTTGCCTCGATGTTCAAGACTCTGCAGCTTGGATTCGACAAGTTTAGAGTCGCCAATGACCCTCTTAGCGCGCTTCTCAATAGAGTCTCAAGCGGCTAAATGATACTTGTCAGATCCATCCCAGAGGTGGCAGCAGTATTCCTACAGGATCGAACTTGTGCGTGGTGAATCTGAAGCAACTGCCCCAGTGTAAAGTACCGCCTTACCTTAGAAAGGATGCCAAGTTTTTTAGCTGCGGTTTTTGTCATGGACTCTATGTAGTTGCCGAAGTTTAGGTTTGCAGAGATGGTCATACTTAGACGGCTAAGATGGTCAGACATCGGCACAGATACACCACAGAAATTCGGAGCGAGTTGAAAGGGAATCCGTTTGGCAGTGAACAAACACGCCTGTGTTTTGGTGGCGTTGAAGTCGACCAGGTTAGCATCACCCCAGTCGGAGATAGCTTCTAGGGCCGTGTCCAAACGCTCAACCATGGTCTCTCGATAAAGCCGAACTTCATCCCCCTTGGCCTTTGCATTTGAGAAATATCTGTCTACAACTATGCTATCGTCTGCGTACCCCCGAATTCCGTGTACCAACAGATCGTTTATGTGTAGCAAGAATAGGGTTGCAGACAAAGACATGTTTCAGACAGAACAGACCCCTGAGGAACTCCGGAATCAATAGCCTGTAGATCAGACGTGCAGCCATCTAAGACTATACGAATTGATCACTCCTTCAGAAAGTCCGAAATCCAATTGCAGAGTCCAAGGTTTTGTCCAAGGGTTACGACGGAAGCTTGTTTATAAGGCTAGCGTGCCAAACCCAGTCAAAGGCCTTAGGATCCCAAAAGACACGGTAAAAGCCTCACCGTGTTTCTCTATAGCCTCATTCCATAGATAAGTTGCATATACAAGAAGATCTCCTGTAGATCGCCCTAAGAGTCTCTTAAGAGTTAATTGTCTTCAAGGTATGTCAGGACTCAGGAGTCGGTTGTTAAGTACACGCTCCATAGTCTTACAGAGTATAGAGGTGACCGAAATTGGTCAGTGGTTGGCAGAATCGGCTTAACTACCTTTTTTCGGAACAGGTTGTACGATCGCAAGCTTCCAAGATTTGGGAACGAGTTAAGTCTCGAGTGAGAGACGAAACAGGCGAGTAAGGATTGGAGACAACTCAGGCGCGCAGTAGCGGAGGGCTATTGCTGGAATACCATCAGGGCCACTCGCCTTATTTACGTCCAAGGTTCGCAGGATTTTTAAAACCTCTTTTTGGCGGATGTGGACAGCTGCAATGAAGTAGCCGTCATGAGGTATGTTAGGCGGTGATTTCGCTGCGACATCTAGACGCGAACTTTGCGCAAAGAGAGAAACGAACAAGTTCGCCTTCTTAGCCGTTGTATGGGCAAGTGAGCCATCTGGTTTTAACAGCGGTAGTGTGGAGAGCTGGCTGAAATTACCTACTTTCAACCGCTTTGGCAAAGGAAGGTTCCAGCCGGGTAAGATGCCAACTTGGACCCAATCTTGCCAATGCGACGAAATCTCACCCTGCGCAATACCATTTTGCAGGACTTGGCAGCTTCATTATAGGCTTTCTTAAGATGGTGAATGTTTGGAGCCTCAGCACAAGCACAGTCGACGTTAAACCATGGGCAAACTCTGCTAGCTCGCTTATTTATTAAAGAAAGGATTCGAAGGAAGCATTTCTGATTCAGACAAACCATGGACCACCAGGTCACCGATCATGGGTTGCCTGAAGTTAGCTGCGCTTCGCAGCATTTAAGAACTTATGACTAAAATTTATGACTATGCTACATACTCACCGAATGATGCGATGGTTAACCCGCCTTGCAACCTTAGGAGAGGACAAGGGGTTGGGGAGGAAAGGAAGGTCGCAGCCCAGCTGTTGTGATGCGATGTGACACCTGCCTCGTGGTAGCGTGCCTCGCCTGCCGACTCCTCAAAGGCCGGTCCAAATCGCACACGCACACGTCCGTTACACACCGACCAGAGTCCACATTCCAGGGAACCGACTCCCAAGCCAACCTCGTGAGATACAGTTCCGAATTTACGCTGCTAATCCGCCAAGGATTTGCGACATATACGCTGCCGCCTGCGTTCGTCCGTCCGATTAAATAACTACCGCAGCCTCCGATGGCTGTTTACAAGGAGATTGACAAGATATTATCCGATTTCTTGCTAATTCACCAGGCGCGCGGCCATGTCCCGAAACGAACAACTCACTCACTGCGAACACGCGTCGAGCCGACAGGACTACAATAATGCGCGTACAACCAGCGGTTGTTTTTACACCGTATAATAAAATCTGCCGCTGTCCCAACCGTGGCCCACCATAAATAGACCGACCATTTCGTGGTTTTCCGAAAACCGAAGCATTAATGAACTGAATGACATACGAATGTCAATGTCAACTGACAGTTTTTTTTTCTATATATTTTCTCTATCTTTGTGGCAGGCAAAGTATGTACCACATCCGTGCTGCCTTTGGTTTGGAACAATTTCCATATACTGAAATAGCATTACGCATACTTCTGTGCGCTGCGGTGACAAATTGCAGTGCGGAACGTTCATTTTTTTCGTACTTAAAAGAATAAAAAATTATCTTCGTTCCCGTTTAAGCGAAGAACGATTAAACAGTTTAGCTATTTAAATTATGACAGTGTCATTGAAGAATTGTTAACCAATCTGTCCATTGAAAAAAAAATGTAACTACTTAAATAAATAAATGTTGTTTATTTCTTTGTATGGCCTTTTTAGTCTATCATTCATTATCATCATTCTCAGCCCACGTCAACAAACTGCTGGATTTATTTTATAATTAAAAGTTTTGCTTTTTTCTTTTAATTTATGGGGCGGCAAACCTTGCAGGCCCAGGGCGCAGAATCTTAAAATACGCCACTGCATTAGTCACTTAAGATATATATATCTATATATTGCATCAAGTCTAATAAGCCTAAATCTACCCACTGCCGTGTTATTAAGCCTCCTCTTTTCCACGCGATTTATCTATCCTGTGTTAGCCTAATCCATGGTATTTCGAGAAGTCTGTCTACGTAGCTCACCCACCGAGCTTGTGGTCTACCCGGTGGTCTTTACGCTTCACCATTCTATGGCTGCCTTCGCCCATCGGTCGTCGTCCCCATAAGCCGCCGGGATTAAAATAAATTACGCAAAGTTATTTATATACATATTTTATTTTATATTGGATGATAAGTAGTGAATGTTTTAACTTTTTATAATCATTACACATTTTGTATCCATGGAGTGAGCGTCAAGTTGGCAGGCACACCACGGAATAAGACGCACATTTTAGATTAGCAGGCACCTAAAGAAAAACAGTTCGTATCAATGTGATTTATATGTCAAAAAACTGTGCATAAATAGTGAATCGTATACGCAAAATTTCAACAATTGTACTTCGACGTTGCATCCTCGAGATTTATATTCACAAGGTAGTCCACTCTTCAATGTACCAGGCATTCAACACATATTAAGAGCTATCTAAAAGAAATTTTATTAAAAAAACATAAAACGTTACCCATAGTATAGACACAGGCGCCATCTAGTGAATACCAACCGAGTGCACGAGTTTGTCACCCGCGCTGTCATCGTCATTCGCTTTTCGTGTTCGGGCATCGGCACATCGTTACCCTAAAACTGATTTGTGTAGCAAAAACTATGTGCAAAAGGAAGCATGGATAATCATTATTATACGCAAGAAAATACGTAAGCTTGAGGAAAACCTGCGTAAACGACGATCGCCAAGTTGTGTTTTAAATACTTATTACATTTTGTCAATGTTATGATTAAATTACTAAGACAAACGATTTTTTAAAATCTATGTGATTCGTTAGCGAATATACGACTCAGAACCTCTTATTGACATTCAAAGTAGAAACGTTATTGAAATATATTTCATAGTACGTTTTCTTCTTAATTTCGATTAATACTTTTGCTAGTGCCTTTGTGGTTACCCACATTTTTTGACTTTTTCACTATTTATCGATTTTGAAGAATATATAAGAAGTTTAGTTTTTTTTAAATAATGATAAAAAATAAAAAACACAAGTAGTACCGTGAAGTGATTACGGTCAGTGCTAGTATGAAATCTAGTATCGTAACGAGATTACGATCGATATTACGGGTACCTACCCTATGCTGTGACGCGAATACGGCAATTCTATTATTCGGTCATTCCTTCTAAATGACTCTTTGTTTGCGCGAGGCAGTAGTTACCTACATTCTATTTTATTTTTTTTACTAATCTTTTTATTGGAGTGTTTTTTCGTATGCAAGTGTTTTCTACAAAATCCTACAGTTCCGCCTTACATACTGCACACTTATGTAGTACCGTGACGTGATTACGGTCAGTGCTAATATGGAATCTAGTATCGTGACGCGATTACGATCGATATTACGGGTACCTACCCTATGCTGTGACGCGATTACGGCAATTCTTTTCTTTGGTCATTCCTTTCAAATGACTTCGTTTGCGCGAGGCCTCTCGCCTACCACAGGTCTTAGTGACTCCGATTTCAATAAAGAACCAGAAATAACGGACGTACCTATATAAATCTAATATTGAAAAAGACTTACGATTTGTCATGACCGTAGCACATGTACACAGTCCGGATCTCCAGGACGCTAGGGATAGTCGAAATAATCCAAGCGCAGCAGAGGAGTTGCCAGTTGTAAATCCAGTATCGTCGGATTTTCTTGACGTTCTTGGAGTTTCTAAAGTGAAGGAGGTACCATTGGGACCCAAAATACCAGAAGAGGTCTCTAAACGCGGGGAAATCCTCATAGATGGCCTGAACAAAGATAATAAAAAGGAACTGTTAGCAACAACTTTGATACCTGTTTGAAGTTGGCCAAATTATGCTGCATTTACATTATGAAAATACCATGAATAGAAAAATGCTTACATTACCTGACTACTCTTGATAAAAAATTCTTGTCAATGACACAAGATGTTAAAAGAGTCGCACACCCTTTTGGAGAAAATTTGGGAGAAAAGATAGAAGCTGCTAAGGCCGCTGAAAAATCTGGTTTGCAAATACGGAATACTAACAACATTGGACCGTCAACTTCAGGAACTAAGAAATACGTCGCCCAGCAGGGAAAGTGGCAAGACCCACCCAAGCAACAAGGTCATGGGTTGCCAGGCCGAGTGGGAGCAAGCAAAGATTCCCCTCCGAGGCGATCAGCGCAAGCACCGAAATCCGCCCGCTATCACACCACGACAGCAGTGAGGCCGTCATACAGACCGACGTTGCGTAAATAACAACCAAGGTAACCTTACACACTGGTCGTATAAATATTTTTTTGTTCGCACATGGTGTTCAATCGCAAATGACCCGGTATTTACAGTACGTTACGGGTTACAAAATATCATTTAATAATACTGTAAAGCAAGCTACTGAACCTATCACTCCTAACTTTTCTTCGGCTGAAATAAGAAAGTTAATCACAGCTATTTCTGACTTGTGCCAGTCAGGAGCAATATGCATATGAGAGGATGTCAAAGACCAATTTATTTCTCCCCTATTCTTAACACCTAAAAGTGATGGATCGTCCAGATTTATCTTGAACCTAAAATCATAGAATAAAGCTGTCGCCTCATACCACTTCAAAATGGAGGACATACGGACAGCAAGCAAATTTACTGTTCCCGGTTATATGGCCAATGTTGATATCAAAGACGCGTAATTTTTCTTTAGTTTCTATTGATGAAATCTACAAAAAGTATTTAAGGTTCAAATTTTTGGGACACACAAACAAAAGTTATACGTATGAATTTCAGTGCCTACCGTTTGGATTTAGTACAGCACCTTATTATGTCTTTACGAAGTTCATGAAACCGGTTGGGATTTATCTTAGAAACAGAGGTTTTTTAATTCTAATATATTTAGATCTTGTGCCTTGGCCATTCTTATGAAGAATGTAAAGGTTTTGTTCTTGAAACTGTTTGTTTATTACAAAATCTAGGCTTTGATAAAACCTTCAAAAAGAGTAGCTTAGAACCACAAAAGACTAGAAAATTTCTCGGTTTTGAATTAAATTCAGAAAATATGTGTTTGCAATTGCCAATAGGAAAACGAAAACGCATTCTTGAACAAATAAATATCATGGAAACTAAAAAGCAAATAAAAATACGAGATTTCTCAATGTTTTTAGGTTCTGTAACTTCTGTTTGTCCAGCCATAGACTGGACAATACTGAAATTCTACTCCGAATTGACAACACTATCGCAATATCATATATCAATAGGATGGGTGGAGTACAATAAGTTCCTTTAAATAATATCACATGTCGTCTATGGCAATGGTGCGAGAAATGCAAAATATTTGTCTTTGCATCCTACATAAAATCTAAAGATAACTTCGAGGCGGATAAGTCACAGCGTATGAATATCGATACAGAATGGCAAATGTCGGCACCTGTGTTCGAAAAAATTGTTCAATCGTTTGGGACACTTCGTAAAGATCTCTTTGCTACTTCCCAAAATTATAAATGCGATAAATACGTCTCATGGCAACGCGACCCCTATGCCTTTGACATAGATGCATTCACCTTAAATTGAAATATGTATTTTATTTTTATGCTTTTCCCCCTTTCTCGCTCATATTAAAATGCTTTAGGAAAATAATTAACGACGAAGCCACTGGTGTACTAGTCGTATCGTATTGGCCGAGTCAACCCTGGTATCCCCTACTTAGCTCAGTAGCTCACCACCAATATACTTCGGCCCAAGTGACGATATGTTATTATCCCCTTTCAGGACCAGCACCCCCTTTGCAAGAAACTTATCCTGGTAGCATACAAATTATCAGAAAAGCATTTGAAAGACAATCGTTATGTAATGAAACCATCGAGGTGATGATTTCCTCATTGTTTACATCCTCACTAAAACAATACAATGTCGCTTTTACGAAATGGTGGAGTTATTGTGATATTTATAAAGTTGATTTCTAAACTCCCCACTTCCAATTCTATCAAAATTCCTTACGGTCAACTGTTAACAGCAAAAATTGGTTGTAGTTCATTAAATATGCATCGTTCTGCTCTAGCTATTTAGGGCAAACGTTATAGTGAAGCTGATTTAGTTGTTAGATTTTTTAAAGGTAATTACAGGACTAAACCTAGTCATCCGAAATATTCGGAGACGTGAGATCCAAAGATTGTAATCGATCACCTTAGTAATTTATATCCAAATGAGGAACTTGCTCTGGAGTTTATTACTAAAAAAATTGTAACTCTGCTCGCATTATCAACCGCACAACGAGTACAGACGTTATCTTCGAATTACTAATTTAAAAATAAATAATAACTATGTCGAAACCATTGTGGATTATTTAATTAAAACATCTGCTCCAGGGCGACGACCGCCTTGTTTATTTATACCATTTTTTCTAAATAAAATTGAGATCTGCCCTTCAAAAACATTACTGTCCTACTTACATATGACTAAAGTTCACAGAGATAAACCTAGAACGGAATGGTTATTGCTCACCTGAAGCCTATTCATAATGCAACTAGTTCTACATTAAAGTCGTTGGATTAATAACACCCTATTTAACAGCGGTATTGACACTTCTTTATTCTCAGCACGCACGTGTAAGACGCGTCCACGTCCACCTCGGCAGCAAACAGAAAAGGCCTTCAATAACTGCAGGATGGACTGGTAATTATCTGGTGATTGCACGGTTTTACAATCGACCCCTTACCATTGAGAATGACGATAATGCCTTTGCAGCGGCTATTTACATTGATTAATTTCTAGCTTATCATTCATTATAATTAACATACCGGTTTGTACTAATATGGTACCTAATTATATTTAATCGGTTATACTCGTAAATACTCAATTATAATAGTTGAATTAAATTATATGGGTACTTAAATTATTTCGCAAAATTTGTGTTCTAAACATCTACCTTGTGAATATAAATCTCGAGGATGCAACGTCGAAGTACAATTGACGGTTAAACAAACTTACCTGAAGTGCAGTTTGACCGTAATTGTACGAGACGTTGCATCCGAAGAGATTTATATAAAGATCCCTCCCTTCCCTTACATGCTTGCCCCATATAAATTAATTTTGCAAAAAAGCTCTAAAAGTGAATGACGATGACAGCGCGGGTGACAAACTCGTGCACTCGGTTGGTATTCACTAGATGGCGCCTGTGTCTATAGTATGGGTAACGTTTTATGTTTTTTAATAAAATTTCTTTTAGATAGCTCTTAATATGTGTTGGATGCCTGGTACATTGAAGAGTGGACTACCTTGTGAATATAAATCTCTTCGGATGCAACGTCTCGTACAATTACGGTCAAACTTCACTTCAGGTAAGTTTGTTTAACCATCAATTGTACTTCAATACAAACCGAGATATGAATGGGCTGCCAACTTGACGATTCTTGCGATGGCGATTCCAGAGAAACGGGTTGAAGTTTTAAACAAATAAATAAATGAAAAAATTGTGAATCTTTCAATATCAATAAAAAAAGAATAATTTTTTGCTATTTTTCAAAAATCTAATGTAAATTTCTACCATACATTCGATTTTAAGTACAATCGTGCACAATTTTTAACCGACTTCAAAAAAAGGAGGAGGTTCTCAATTCGACTGAATGTTTTTTTTTTATTTATTGTCTTAAGATACTGACATAAAGTCTAATTATTTTTAATTCAAGTCATAAAATTACACTTAAATCTACCGTTGTAATGTCAGTTTCGCGTTATTTCTATGGAAACTTATGTCAAGCAATTTGTAATTTAGTGACTCGAATTATAAGTCTCGAATAGTGGTGGACGAGCGAGTGTCGCGAACGACCGAGAGATGGCGTGATTTTGTTTACGTGCGGTGAGCCGGTGATACGAGAATGGTGCGCGAAAAGTTTTATTTGTTTGTTTTGAAATTGGTAAGCAGTGAGTACATTTGCATCAGAAGTACAGAAGAAGTTTATATCGTTTAATAACAACCTACATTTTTATAGGTACGCAGCTTATTTTCTATTGTGGTATTTACAAAAAAGATATACCTAGGTACCTAATGTGAGGTAGATATTTTCTCAGTCATTCAAAACCATTGACCTAGAAGTATAGACAAGAACGTTCATACAAACCATTTGTTCAAATTCTGGAATGAGAGACCTAAAGTTCGCTGCTGCCGCTGCAGCGCTTAAACATTTAAATGTCGTCTAATCAACAGAAAGACATCGCAGCGCCGCAGCGCCAGACCGGTCAAAGACAATGATACGAACTGTATTTCTTATGGTGCCTGCTATCTTGACGTCAAGTTAGCAGGCCCACCAAGATACTCAAATATCTTTTGAACCATAGTATCACTATTTATATGCTATACGTCACTATTTATCACTATTTATACACAATTTTTTGACATAGTCAAGCCATCTAATTCCGTGGTGTGCATGCCAACTTGACGCTCACTCCATGGATAAGTATAATTGATTTATTTAGTGGGACAAGAGATTTTTTCTAATTATGTACTTACCACTTTATCCACTGTCGAAAAATAATCGCTTAAAAAGGACAAGTAGGTGGGTAGGTAGGTATGTGATACTGCCCCACCTATTATAATCGGTTTATAAGGTCAATGATTCTTTGAATTTATTCGAAAGGCATTGTTACATTTCCAAAATAAATTGCCACTAGCTTTTGCCCGTCTATCTATGTTACATTAGCAGGCCGTCATGAATGGGTGCGCTTGTTACCGTGCTTGTTTTACGGTGAGGAGCGCTCTCTTTATTTTGGACTGCATCGGCTGCTTACCATCAAGCAGGATAATGGTCACTATGACGAGTCACAATAAAAAAAATCAAATCAAAATTGGTTTCGCGGGTGAAAGTGTTAACAAACAAACTTACTTTCGCATTTATATTGGGTTAGATACATAAATACATACATGTACTTAATCACGATTATTTATCCCAATGAGGACCGAAAAAGCAGTCCTCTGTCCACTTTTTACAAAATAGCTACTGCACATGTGCTCAGCGTTGTCACGCTGTTTTTGCTTTTTTTGTTAAGAGGCCTATTACATCTCGAATGTGATTTTTGTGTAAAATGCCCATTTTCGCATTTTGTAGTAATTTTGCAGTTGTATTTATCGTTTACCTATATCGAAATAGGATAATAAATTTGTGCATAATATTACAAATCTCCATCCTGTGAGCATTAGTTGAATTCGGACGGCCGGCGCATCGCATTTTGTAGTAATTTTGCAGTTGTATTTATCTTTTTTATCGAAATAGGATAATAAATTCATTATAAAATCATTATTCCTCATGAAGTAACAATTACTCTGGTATAAATTTTGCTCAATAATATTATCGTAGATAGGAGATATCACAGTTAACTAATAGCGATTTTCGAAGTTTTTTGGTTAAGAATAAGATTTTTTTCCTATATAAAATCAATGATATCTAAAAATTCCGAGGCCGCTACGCACTATTCGACTATATAAGAGATAAAATTATATATTTTTTTATTTCACTTGTTTAGAACAGTAGTAGTTCAATCGATGAGCTCAAAAAAAGTGCCTTCGCGCACTTTATGAAAATCTTTCTGTGTAATTTTAGGTTTAATTAAAAAGTTAAGCGAAATTTACAAAAAGCGAGGCCGCTACGCACTATTCCAATAGCTATTCTACACTATTCAATAAGTCATAATTGTTAATGTATTTTCATTTCTGAGATCCATAACGTCAAAATTGGCCATTTTACGCAAAAAATCACAGTCGAGATGTAATAGGCCTCTTAATGTCGGCAGTCCGATCAGTCATTAGTCCGTTAGTCGCCTTTTACGACACCCAATGGAAGAGAGGGGTTGGTAGTATTATTTTGATGAGCCCATCGCCGCTCTATGCTGTTGGAAGTATGTGCATTCTTTAGTCCGTTAGTCGCCTTTTACGACACCCGATGGAAGAGGGGTTGGTAGTATTATTTTGATGAGCCCATCGCCGCTCTACGCTGTTGCATGTATGTGCAGTCTTTAGTCCGCTAGTCGCCTTTTACGACACCGAAGAGAAGAGAGGGGTTGGTAGTATTATTTTGATGAGCCCATCGCCGCTCTATGCTGTTGGATGTATGTGCAGTCTTTAGTCCGCTAGTCGCATTTTACGACACCCAATGGAAGAGAGGGGTTGGTAGTATTATTTTGATGAGCCCATCGACACCCAAGGGAATAGAGGGGGTGGTAGTATTCTTTCACCGCTACGCGACACGGGGTTAGATCCCAATGGGTATAGTGGGACATGCAATCCCAGATAATCCATCAATGGATTACAAAATGGACAAAGTGGGATCCACCCGAAGGCTTATGGGGGCGTAGTTGCGACGACAGTGCTGCCCTCATTGACTTCGTCCGAAAATTTTCTCTCTTGATTACTGATTGAAGTGGCCACAATTAGCAATAATCAAAAAAGCTGCTACTTGCACATAACAATTGCCAAAAATGTTTGTACGCGCATCAATTCAGAACAGCTGCACCTATTTAGATAAATCTTTTTTATTGTGGTTGTAATTGTCAGGACCAGCGGGTCTATCGGCTAAAAAATATGGATATGGACATGGGCTTCATTTGACATTTAAAGCCCATATTTTGTCCTTATATGGGCATATTATGGGCTTCAAATATCAAATGAAGCCCATGTCCATATTCATATTTTTTAGCCGATAGGGTAGCAGGTTTGTATGAAAGATTTTTTTTAATTCGTCGCGGGATTCCGGGACAGGCATTCACGCGGACAAACTCGCGGGCGGACCGCTAGTAGACAATAAATACAATTTACGTATCAAATCAAAATAATCTAAAGACACTTCAGTGCACTACACAGCGTGTTTTGTGAATTTAGTTCTAAATTCATAATAAATAACTCAAGAGGGCAGCACTATCGCGACTGCAAGCCACTAACCTTCAACTGCGGCCGCGCCCTGATCAGTGCTCAGTGAATAGAATTTCTATTGTCTAGTGGCGCCGCGTTCTAAGCGTTCCATGCAATTTATGTAAACAACAGATACAATGTTTATTCATTTCGGCCGAATAACACGTTAGGTAAAATAGGCTAACGAAAAACATCATTAACCCCATTGAGCTACAATAAACTAGAGAAGACACCGCAAAGCAAGTTTGTGCGCACTAAGGTGCAGCCCATGGGATTGTGGACCTTCCGGCTGCACCTTAGTTGCGCACAAACTTGCTTTGCGGTGTCTTCTCTAGTTTATTGTACTTCAATGATCAATCCACATAAAAAGAATGAAAAACACTGTGCACTTATCACTGTCTGTTTATGGATATAAATTAAAGACAATAAATAAATAAAAATAAATAAATGCGGGACTGGAAGACAGAATTGATGTTTGTAGGAAGAACTATTTGAACTAGAACAAATGCAAAACTGCCTTGGCAAGGCAGTAGGCGAGCTGCAAGCACGCTGGAAGAGACTTAATTCAGCTGTCATAGTCAGCTGATTGTGATTATTGAGATTTCAGAATAATGACCAAAGCAGCTCCACATGTAACAAAATTGTGAACCAGCTAATAATCACGAAGGGTAGCACTGCTTCCCCGCCTTCTTCAGTGTAGTGTAATAACTATTTTAAAAAGCATCTCTTTCCTTTAAAATTACATTTTGCTGTCTCCTCAAACGAGAAAATCGTATAACGCTTTTTGATTCATTATCCATATGCCATAATTCTCTATGGACCAGTAACCTTAATACAAGTTGATTGGCAGCCCCATGTTTCCATGGTCTTTTAGCCAATATTCATACAGCCAAAGAACTTTTTAAATAAAATTACTTCTATTGCATTATTCACAATGATGATTTATGTCTACATTTTAAGTTTATATCTATAACAACTTGTTTCTTAAATAGTTCCATTAGATCATTCCTCACATATGTTCTAATTTGACTTAATCTTCCACCACCAGCCCCACTAATCAATTTGGCTATTCTCTCAGAAGGGCACTCTGCTGACACAGCACATATAATTTTATCGTTTTCTTTACATTCTTCATAATACTCCATCTCCACTTTTATGTGGTAAGGGATTTCTTGATCAAGAAAGTCCAGGAATTTGGCTCTTACTGCCTCCACTATCAATGACTCAGGAGTTTGGTCAGTCCATTCTCCTTGGGTGTAATGCAAGGCTGCTGATTTAGCATTGCTGATTAAGTATTCCTAAAACAAAATTTAACAATGAAATATCAAAAAAAAACAACTAAGCATATTTTGTATAAGTGCACAATTTTGTTCTGTTTGTAAATACAAAGTGTTCTTCTTAACAAACAATAAATGGCTAGAATGTACAATAGCGTCTCCTGAGTTGAATGTTCGTAATTTTTTATTGAAAAGATCTGCATTAAAGAAGTAGTTTATGCAAAGTTTTACACCAAGAATATTGGTAAGTAGTTTCTTTGAAAAAAAATTATGAAAATCGATATTTTTTTCTCACTTGCACTTCATTTTGACAGGATTGATTTTTATTGTACTTGTTAATTGTGTTCAAGCAAAGGTAATAAGAGCCACGAAAATAACGTTTTTATTTTTACATCTTAATGAAATTAATTATTATTATAACTCACAAACAATATCTAATTATTCAAATGTATACTTAAAAAATATGCGTACTTAAGTTAAAGTATTAATTTTGGGAAAAAATAAGATTACTTAAAATGTTTAATGTAGAACCAAAGTAGTAACAGAACCGAAGCGGGGGGGATGGGGGGGGGGCGCAGCCCCCCCCCCACAAGGGTGCTCGGGGGGTGAAGCCCCTCGCCACAAAAAAAGTCTAAAGAGTTAATTAGGTTAGGTTAGTATGTTGACCAAAAACGCGCGCCGAGCGAGCGAAGCGAGCGTGCCGCGGCAGCGGCCGGCGAAGCGCCAGAAACGACGTTTTTGTACGTACGACGTTTTTTTACATGCTCTCTCCCTCTTTTTTTAGGGGGAACTCGCATCTCATTTTCTATCGAGGACGGTCGCACGTGGTCGACGTCTAAAAGACCCAAATTTTAAATCTCTTTACTAATGTGAACCCAATTACTTTTAAGTATTTTTTTATAACAGAATGGATTAGTGTTAACAAAAAAACATTTTAACATTTTTTGTACATTTATTATCAATTAACATATTATTAAAAACTACTTTCAAGCTGAGATCAAAAAGTTTCTTAATTTTTGGCAGTTGGAACAAAAAGAATATAAATTTTCTGTTTTCTCTATATCAAAAATGCAAAATAACTTTTAATTATCAATAAACAAAATATTATATTCTAAATAAACGAAATAACAATCCACTTTTATAGGACTATTTTTAAAATAGAGATAAAAAAATACATTCTTTTTTTACGGCAACTATAACGCAACTATGGCTAATCTACTTCCTGTGATCTTAGTCTCACCTTTTACACAAAAAGCTAGTGTGTTGACGACATTATAGACCCTCTGCTATATTCACAAGATGTTTTTGTCTTTCTGTCCTTCTTTGTGGGGCACATCCCGCGAATGCCAAGTGCGGGGCCTTCTACTGGCTGACTAGTGCTTTCTTCACCACCGAGTATTACAGATATCCGGGTACAAATGTGCTTAGGTAGGTTAGGAACAGCAGTTCAGTAACAATCTTCTCGAAAAAGCTGTCGGGAAACATCAGACTCTAACAACCCACGGGTGCCTCCGAATATCTAGCTTCACGCACGCTTCTGTAACAATATTGTTTCGCCTTGTCCTTACCGCTCGCGGTGGTTCATGGAATGCCACTGTGGGATCTTGTCCTTGCCATGAAAGTAATAAGCTTGGCGAATATATAAATGTGGAACGTCACTTAAATCAGGTCTCTGCACCAAGCCAACCGACGTAAACCGTAGGTGTTTCAGAGTAATCATCTTCCACACTTTGTCAAAAATCTGTATTATCGGAGTCCATTTCTAGGTTATCTTCTTCCTCCTGAGTAGTCACCTTCTGAAATATCTTCTTCCGCCAAAATGTCCTCGATTACTAAGAGTCGGCTACGCGTTTTCGCGACAT
This sequence comes from Scoparia ambigualis, assembly GCA_963921215.1. Taxonomy (NCBI): domain Eukaryota; kingdom Metazoa; phylum Arthropoda; class Insecta; order Lepidoptera; family Crambidae; genus Scoparia; species Scoparia ambigualis. The sequence continues at coordinate 26,641,585 of OY992506.1, forward strand.
TCCGTTTATAAAAACACCAATATTAAAAAAACACTACTTTTAAATTAACACTTACGTAAACCATCGCATGTGGGTCGAATCAACCCAAACTTACTTTACGCGTCCTTCCTGCGCAAACGCCTAGCGGAAACGGACCGGTGTGGGGCCTGGTGGTAGCTAATAATGTAGTTTGAAGATACCTAGAATGGCGCCGCGAAATAACGAATATTTAAGGAATTGCGACTGAATTGGCACAGCTCTGGGTCTTTTAGACCCAGCGCGAGTCCTCGCGGGTTAACTGTAGTGTTCTGTTGTTCTGTCTATGGTGACTATGGATAGTTTTCAAATCCAAAATTTTATGATAGCAAACAAGCCCAATGTCTTATCATACCTTACGTACCCTCTGAACAAATAGAAAACCAGTTTTAGTCACTCATATTGTTTCTAAAGTTGTTTGAACTTACCTTAACATCACTGATTCCATCTCCATTCAAGGCTGATACCAAGAATACATCTGAAAACTTACTGTAACCCCTTTCCAAATGCTTCTTATCATTGTTTCTTTTGCAACCTGGTATAGGAATGCCAGCTATCAATCCATTTGTCAAATTTCTTATTATTGCCAACAACTGCTGTTTAGATTTTAATCTATCAACCTGAAATTAAATTTATATATATTAAATATATATATATATATATATATATATATATATATATATATACAGTCGTGGTCAACTAATTAGGGACATTCAAGATAGTGAAGAGCAATAACCGGTTATGTACATATAAATATAAAACCCTATTGATTTTTCAGCACCTATTATTTGCATAATTTGGTCCGATTACTATACTATAAATGGCTGTAAATAAGAGAATAATTAAATAGAAAAAAGTATTTAATATCAAAGGTTGAACATGTATTAAATTTTAAGGTATAATTATGTAGCTGGACATTTAATTAAGGACAGTAAAGTATAATGATGAATAGAGTTAAACAAAACGAATAATCTCCAGTATTATAATATTTTTAAAAGCTCCATTTTATTACGTGTAAAATCAGTACCCAGTAGCAAAACCTTTGTTAGTAATTACGGCTTGACACCGATGTGGCATAGACATTATCAGTTTCTGACATGTTTCGATAGGAATGTTTGCCCATGCCTCACAAAAAGCTTGATTAAGTTGATCTAAAGTTGTGGTACGATAAGTTGAAACTTTTTTCTTGATTTCGTGCCAAAGGTGCTCAATTGGGTTGAGGTCCGGGCTATTTGCTGGCCAATCTAGCACCGATACTGACTGACTGGTAAGAAACGACTTGACTGAACGGGCGGTATGTTTCGGGTCGTTATCATGCTGAAACGTCCATATAATAGGGAGATGCTCCTCAGCATAGGGAAGCATAGTTTCCTCCAATATTGTTTTGTATTGATGTTGGTCTAAGTTACCCTGAACTTTTCTCACAGGTCCCACTCCACGTCCAGAAAATGAACCCCAAATTTTAATGTTTCCACCGCCATGTTTCACCTGCTTTTTTGTGAATCTTGGATTCATTTCCGCTTTTACAGGACGCCGTACGTATTGCCTTCCATCTGAAGAAATTAAATTAATCTTGGTCTCGTCAGAGAATAATACATGTTGCCATTGGGCGTAGGTCCAATGTCCATATTTACGTGCAAACGCCAAACGAGCATTTCTATGTTCTTTCTTCAACAACGGTACTTTGCGAGCCACTCTTCCGAACAACCCTGCTTCTACCAGACGTCGTCGAACGGTCCTCGCTGATACACCGGCTCTTTCGTCTGCCCCAAACACTTCGTGTTTAATTAAAATAGAGCCTAGAAACAGATCTTTCTTAGCTAACCTGGTTATCATTCTATCTTCTTGCGGAGTTGTTTTTCTCGATCTTTTTGTCCTGGGCACATTTAAAGCTGTGTTATTGCGCCTGAAATGTTGCACTGCATTGCATACCATAGTTTTTGAACAATTTAAATGTTCTGCTATCCCTCGGTATGACCAACCACGCTCGACAAACTTCATGATAATTGTTTGTAGTGTTGGATCGCAACTTTTATTTTTGCCCATATTTCTTCAAAATAATTCTCAAAACTTAAAATTAAAAATCTGGATTGCCGCCAAAACTACCACAAAACAATAAAAGAAGAAATAAAAAAGTATCGAGATTCAAATTTTGAAAATAGAACGCAATATCTCAGTGTCCCTAATTAAATGGCCAGCCAGCATTCTTTGAACAAATAGCACACTGATAATCTATCAGCTATACTGTAAAGAGGTTTAATGTTTAATAATCGGGCACATCAATGACTAATTATACTTACGTGTAAAAGATATGGAATATTGTTAAGACTCGTTGGAAAATAAAAAATAAATTCACAATTTGGCTTAACTAGAGATTGTCCCTAATTAGTTGACCACGACTGTATATAGTAAAAAGGAAAAGATATAAAAATAGTCAATTAATGGACAATTATTTAAATTGTGTGTTGTGCTTATGCTCAAATCAACAATTAATGATAAATGAGTTTACGACACTTGCCACAACTCATAAAATAGAGCTTCGGAAAAATCATTCAATCTATTGTTATTTGTTACACTTAAGACATACACATTCTTATTAGTTAATACTTCTATTAGCTAGTAAATTTGCTCATAATAATAGTACCTTATTAATAACGAGGAAACTAGGAATATCTTCAACCATATTTAACATTTTAATAACATCAAAATGCAGGGTGTCTTTAATATAACGGTTTGAAACATCATGCACTACACCTATAACATTTGCACAACGCAAACTCTTCTCACAAGCTGCAACCATAGATTCAGGAAGTTTATATCTGAAAACAATTGTTACAAAAATGTATTAGGGAATCTAAACGGATCACTTTACAGTAAGGGAATATAAAAACTGGCTAAAGATTCTTATATTAAAGTCTAATCTTAATTTTACTTACTTTTTCTGTTCCTTTGCAGAGACAACACCTGGAGTGTCTAAGAATATGATCTGCGTCTCATTTTGAAAGCACATGGCTCTGGCCATTTTAGTGGTAGTATGAACTTTGTTGGAAGCTGCACATATCTAAATAAACAAATTTTAATAAAATGTAATAATGTTGTGTCACAGTCAAAATCCCAGTCAACATAAACAATATTTTATGAAAACTAACCTTTCTTTCGACAATATTATTAATTAGAGTACTTTTCCCTGAATTGGGTGCACCAATTATTGCAACATTTACAATCTTGACCATTTGTTTTTCACTAGCTTGTTTAGCTTGCGAAGAATAAAACAAATGACGTAAATAGTGCGTTTTACGATACGACAGCCGCCAAGAGCTACCGGCCAAAGACATGTTTTAACCTAAATGAAAAAGACCGCTCCCTATTGATTTAATAATTTCTAGGCTTGCGCTTGGTGCTAAAACTGTTTTTAGGGCTAAATAGTACCTACCCAAATTGTTTAACTTTCAAAATTCTAATTGTACCTACTTATCTACAATAATTCGCGATCGGATGTATTTGGATTGACATTGACAATCACAGATGTTGACAATTGACAAGATTTTTTTTATATATAAATATTGTTCCGTGAAGGAACAGGCTAAGATCAGAGACTATACTGCCTAGTCATTAGTTTTTTATTTCTTTTTTCCCTTGATGATAATGAGTGGTGATTAAAATGATGAATGATAAATGATGTTTCCCCAAACCCCTTGAGCTCTCAGTAAATATCTGGGACTTTACTGAGGTCTCACACGGACTTCTTGAGAGAATTTGAAAAGTGATGTTGCACAGTTTTGTTTCATTTGCCAACACTCATGCACGTTCGCAAACACTTAACGGCTCGGACCAAATTGGTCCGAGCTTATAATCCACTATTGACAAGACAATTTGACATGTTGTGATTATTATTTTTTTATATTTGTTCTGTAAAGGAACAGGCTACGGTCAGAGACTATATTGCCTAGTTATTAGTTTTTTTATTTATTTTTTTCTTAGATGATAATGAGTAGTGATTAACACCCAAATTCACCACTCACTCTTGGATTTTTTTGACACTTTTTTGACAGTAACTGTCAACGTCAAATTAGACAGAATGGAGCATAGACTATGCGATATTGTGCGATAACAATACATAAGATGAACCACAGAACCGAAATAACCAAACTTGTTCATACTAAAGTAGTCTGTAAGTCTATAAAAACACGGTACAAAGTCAAGTGTGTTTTTGTAGGTGCGGTCTCATGCGACCGCTTGGGGTTTGAGGGGTTAATCGCGTCCTCAAACGTTCCTCGACTCAAACTCATTCGAGGGCTCCTTAAGGAGTTCTTTCAAATAATCTCGAAAATGGTATTCTAGTTGGTATCTTGAACATAGGTACTTGAAAATTCCTCCACTGAGAATTTCTCAACATTGTGACGTCATCATTTGGAGGATTTTACTTCTATGATGTTGGTCAGTCTGGATAAGCATTCATTCTTCATTCACTCAACTCAATCAAAAGTCTTGTTTTTTTAGATAGTCTGTGGTTAGTTTGTGACATTGACATCCATCTATTTGCGCGCATTGTGCATGTGCATCTTTATTAATTGTTTTCTGTGATGTGCGTGTGCAGGTGTGCATCGTATAATTATTTGATGTCATCAAGTTGCACAACACGAAAAGAAATGGCAGGACGCAGTGTTGACAACTTGGGGGATTTTCCCCTAGATTTAGGGGGGACAAATGTCAAAAGGGGATTTTTTAGGGGCAGGAATATTTTAGGGGTTTTTTAAGGGGCTTCGAACAAAACCTTCGTATTAATAGGAATAAAACGACATCATTTTGATAATAATTCCTTGTGAGTACTCTGAACAGATTTCATTCATTCAAAACTCTACACAATTAGTAGTTACTTGAACGCAGCCGGTGATTTAGTAATGGGCGATTTTCTGACAGCCCAAATTAAAAAGTAAAAATTAGTTCAAAAACACTCGATAGATGTCGTTTTATGAAAGCTGGGCTACTTATGGGCTGTAATAAATTCTACACTTTTACTTGTCTACCAAAAGAATAAAAAAATAGTATTTACTTACCTATTTATATTCAGGACATCCAGAACCTATTTCTATTTTGGAATAGAATAAATATTACGCAGCCATACACGTGCTCTTCATGAACCCGCCTGTTTGCGCGCTTTTATTTGTTTCCTTGTGTGAGAGGGTAGTAGCACTATAAATGGTTATCGGTGTACCGTCCGCACAAGCGATTCTCGGCGCGCCCCAGCATTCCTCTGACTGTCATCGGACAGTTGCGAATTCACCGCTGAGCTGAACGCCCGCTCCCGCTTGTTCGCTTATCGCCGCCGCCGCGAACACCGCCGCCGCCGTCGCCGCTAACCGCTCTCCGCCCGCGCGAGTCCGTGCCACACACCGCCGCCGTAGCTAGCTGCCAGAATCCAAGGTGCTGAAGACGCCGATTACCAGGTTAGTGTTGCTGCTTATTTCACGCAGGGGAACATTTGAAGGCCGTAACCGCCGCCCTTGGCTTCCTTCGTTTAAACTGCCCCTTTCTATTTATTTATATATGTGATAACCGCCCCCGCTCATACAGTCCACTGCGCCTAGCATATATTTACCCGCCCTCCAGTAAAACGGAGACACCATAAATTTTGGTCCTTCGAGCCGGATTAAAACTAGTTTATTTATTTATTTACCCGCTCCGCTTATAATTATATTTATTTATCACATATATTTTAAATATATATTTTAAGTACCTCACGCATTTATAACTGTATTTTCGATAGTCGTTATTCTCTAGCACATACCTACCCACATTCCGTGGTAGAGGGCACTTACCCACCGCTAAATTATATAACGGATTTAATCAACCGCGCTTATAGCACTTTAATTGTTTCTTCGACTACAAAATGGCAGCCGAAGAAGCAAAATTAAAATTAGTCATTGCAAAAAAGCAATCCATTTATAAACGCGTTACCAAGTTGTATGACGTTTCTAAGCAGTTGGTGCCAGGCGCCGTCGACACTAGAACTAAAACTGAGTTTATGGCGATGTCGTCCAACTTGAAAGGTTCATATGAACAATTCAGCTCATTGTGTGATGAACACAATCTGTTGTTGTTGCAGCAAAAACCAGACGTTGAAATTAACTATAATGACTGGGATTCGTTTGAGACCTTATATACGCGTATAAGCCATACACGCACTCTAATGTCTGGGAGTAATGAGTCGCCATCATCGCCTGCAGATAGTACCCCTCCTAAATGCAAATTACCGCCTATCGAATTGCCATCGTTTGATGGGAACCCGGAACATTGGCCTCTTTTCTATGAGTCATTCAAGGCAAACATCCATACTAATAATAGTTTGTCTAACGCGCAACGGGTCCAGTACTTAGTGGGTAAACTGAGTGGGAAAGCTCTTTCGGTATTTGCAGGTATTATACCTAACGAGTCTAATTATCCCATAATTTGGGATTCGCTCATAACTAAGTACCAAGATAAAAGAATGTTGGGTACCTTATATTTAAATAATATTTTTGAATCGCAACCGCCCGCTAATTCACCCGCTCATTTAAATAATTTTATAGAAAAAATACACTCGTCACTATCCGCTTTAAGACAATTAGATATTTCTGATTTGGCCGATTTTATCGTCACGCATATAGCATTAAAAAAGTTAGACTTGCAGCTTGTGCAATCGTTTGAACTATCGCTAAAGGACAAAGATATTCCTAACAGTTCCGATTTAATTAACTTTGTTCGTCATCATATTAAAATACTCGAGAGAACTTCGACCGTTAACAATTTAGAACCTACCGCCGTTAATTTAAAGTCGAAAGTTCGAAGTCCACCTCGCCAATCAGTAACTAAGATGTCGCATACCTTCGCTTTAACCAGTAATCATAACCGTCAAATGTCGGCACCCGCTTCCACTTGTGGATATTGCAATAAGTCCAATCATTCTCAATTATTTAATTGTCTCGCATTTAAAAAATTACTGGTTAAGGATCGTTTCAACTTCGTGAAGCAAAGTAAGTTATGTGTAAACTGTTTAAGCGCAAAACACTCAACGTCTTATTGTAAATCGCCTAATACTTGTAACATATGTCATAAAAGTCATCATTCGCTTTTACATTTTAATACGGAAACCGGTTCGATGTTGCGCTTGCGTGACACTGCTGACACGGCTGCGCGCCCGCCCGTCGGTGTTGCGCCGTTAGATAATAATAGGCTCGCCACCGCCAGCTCAGACGGCTCGCCGCCGCCGCTCCGCCCGCGCGAGTCTTTGTGTTTACACAGCGGCGACACAGCCGGCACGTTCGCAGTTCATGATAGCTGCGCGCGCACTCAGATTAAGAATAATACGACTGTTTTGCCAACCGCTCAAGTTTATGTGCCTACTTCTGATAATAATAACGCTATTATACGGTGTTTAATAGATAGTGCTTCACAAAACAATCTCATAACGCTCGCATCTTGTAAGAAATTAAACTTAAAAATTACACCGCTTAATAACACTAACATAAAAACTGTAGGACTGATTAGTACACCTATTTTAGGATACGTTCCGCTCAGAATTAAATCGCGCTATACGGGTGCTCAATACAGTTTGTATTGTTTAGTAGTTAATCAAATTACAGATTATCTGCCTACGCAAATTATTAATTCAGACTTTATTAATAATTTCGCAAACTTACCGTTAGCTGACGATTCGTGGAATATTCCTGGTGAAATTAATGTTATTCTTGGCGCTCAAATGTTTCCACATATAATACTTGGAAATAAAATTATTCTCACGCCGCCACCGTCGCGATCAGCTGATCGTACGAACGCTGTTCAGATAGTACCTTAAGCGCTTGAAACTACGCTTGGTTATATTGTTATTGGAGAAATATCTACAATGGAACGGACTAATACTACGTTGTCCTTTGGTCCTTTACTAAATGAAAATTTAAATAATAGTTTAATAAAATTTTGGGAACTTGAGCAAGTACCTACGCTTAAAAATAATGTTAGTTCGGACGATCGCGAATGTGAAAGGTTATATCAATCATCGGTTGCGCGCGACCCTTCTGGCCGATTTGTTGTGTCATTACCATTTAAGGGTGATCACACAACATTAGGGCACTCGCACACTACGGCTCGACGCCGGTTAACGTCACTCGAACGCAAATTCATCTCGCTTCCTGCTTTGCGTCAGGAATATAACAATATACTTTCGGATTATATTCAGAAGGGTTATTTATCGGAGCTACCCTCGTCCCCTTCCGTGTTAGCTGACGGATATTTCATTCCGCACCACGCTGTGGTTCGTCCCGAGAAGACGTCCACTAAAGTTCGTATAGTTTTAGACGCGAGCGCTAGAACTGACACAGGTATATCTCTTAACGATTTGCTTTACACCGGGCCTAATTTACAAGCAGATTTATTTACGCTTTTAATAAGATTCCGTCAATTTAAAATAGCTATTACTGCTGACATTCAACAAATGTATTTACGACTAATGTTGACGGAAACCGACCGCAAATATCAAAAAATATTATATCGCTTTAATGAAACCGAATCTATCCGTGTTTTTCAATTTAATTCGGTTGCTTTTGGTCTCCGCTCCAGTCCATTCTTGGAAATGCGCACGGTGCGACAACTTGCCGAAGTGGAACGTGATCGCTTCCCTCGCGCTGCTGAAGTAGCAGTGCGGGACCTATACATGGACGATTTGACCACCTCTGTCAATACGCAAGAAGGGGGGGTTCAGTTGGCGCACGAATTAATCGCACTGTTTAAATCTGGGGGATTCGACTTAGTGAAATGGGCTAGTAACTGCTCTTCGCTCCTTACCCAGTTGCCTGAGTCACACCGCGCAGCTATAGAATTTTCAGATGGCTGTGATACTATAAAGGTCTTAGGTTTGAAATGGTTGCCGGTGACGGATACTTTCACATTCACTACTGGCGAGACGCCGCAGACTAATACTAAACGTTCAATTCTTTCTACAATAGCCCGCTTATTTGACGTTTTAGGTTTGGTCGCGCCTGTTATACTTTATGCTAAATTGTTATTGCAAGAATTGTGGCTCGCTAAAGTCGATTGGGATGAGGAACCGCCTGAACCAATTATCGACCGTTATGTTGAATTTAAAAATGAATTACCACTTTTATCGCATTTACAAATACCGCGGCATTTAGGAATTTCGACCGATTGTACTGCACATCTACTGGGTTTTGGTGACGCAAGCCTGAAAGCTTACGGCGGTGTCATTTATTTACACATTACGCATCCTAATGGCGACGTATCAGTACAGTTGGTATGTTCGAAGTCTAAAGTCGCTCCGCTAAAAACAATATCACTCGCTAGGCTCGAGTTATGTGCCGCTCTGCTCCTGTCTGAGCTAATGAATCAAGTTTACCACATATTACACAATCGCTATCCTATAAAAGATATATTCGCTTTTTCTGATTCTACTATCGCGTTATCGTGGATACACTCTTCGCCGCACCGTTGGCAAACGTTTGTTGCCAACCGTGTTAGTAAAATACAGGATAATTTATCTCCCGATCGCTTCTTCCATATACCTGGGACTGAGAACCCCAGTGATTGTGTTTCGCGTGGCCTTTTGCCCTCTCAAATACTTAATCATGTTTTGTGGTGGCATGGTCCAACGTGGACTCATAGCCCTATATCCGCTTGGCCTATTGTGCCTTTCGAGCCTTCTCAGACCGAAGATGTGCCTGAAATTAAATCTTCCGTTACGCTTGCCACAACGTTAAGTTCTCAGAATCCGCTTATTGAACTGGCTCTCCAGGTCTCATCCTGGAAACAATTACTACGCATAATAGTTTATGTTTTACGCTTTATAAAAAAATTACCCAAGTCCGCGCGGTTTAAAGTTTCTCATTTAGAAATAGCAGAACGTAGTCTGCTCCGCTTCTTGCAACATGAATACTTTTGTGAGGATATAAAAAATGTAAATAAAGGTAATTTACCTTCTACCTCTTTAAGAAAACTTGATCTGTTCGTTGATGGTGACGGGTTGCTCCGCGTGGGAGGCCGATTAAACAACGCTGCTATACCTTTCGGTAATAGACATCCAATTCTACTGCCGCGACGTCATCACATCGTCGATCTTCTTATCGATGACTGCCACCGCTCCAACTGTCACACTGGCTCTCATCTTGTTATGTCTTTGTTAAGACAACGCTATTGGATAATTTCTGCTCGCAATATAATTCGACAACGCATACGAGGATGTAATTTTTGTTTTCACGCTGCGCCTAAACATCCTTCGCCTATAATGGCAAGTCTCCCGCCAGCTCGTGTGCAAGAAGCTAAAGCCTTTACACATACGGGGATAGATTTCTGTGGACCAATCAACATTACACTAACCCGTCGACGTGGCGTCAAGAGCCAAAAGGCCTACATTTGCCTTTTCATCTGCTTAACTACAAAGGCAGTGCATATTGAAATCGCTTCAGATCTCAGCACTGAGACGTTCTTAGACGCATTTAAACGCTTTCTTGCTAGACGAGGTCCAGTATCCATAATGTATTCCGATAACGGAACAAATTTCATTGGAGCAAAACGACAGCTGGACGAATTGTATGGTTTGTTATCCTCTAATGAAACCTCAGCCGCCTTTCAAAACGAATTTAGTAACCGCAGAATTGAATGGAGAACTATTCCCGCTCGCGCTCCTTACATGAAAGGTTTATGGGAGCCTAATATGAAATAAATTAAAACTCATTTATATCGCACCATTGGTAACCAATTGCTTTGTTATGAAGAGCTTCTAACTGTGTTAACGCAAATTGAATGTATCTTAAACTCGCGTCCGCTATGCTTGTTGTCCGATCAGCCGCATTTTGTTCTCACTCCCGCTCATTTTTTGCAAACTACTCCTTTACAGTCACTGCCCACGTGTGAGCTGGATACAACGCTTAGTCTCTCCGCTCGTAAAAGATTGCTAGATAATTTGGTGCGTGGTTATATATTGGAAGCAGTGGCGTGTAGATTATTTACACACCCTACAACTAAGACAAAAATGGAATACACCTGACGTCTCTGTTAGCCCGGTACTCTCGTACTAATTCACCAAGACGATGTTCCGCCTCTACGCTGGCCTACTGGCATTATAGAACAAGTCTTCCCAGGGAAAGACGGAGTAGTTCGCGTCGCTTCTGTACGGACAACAACTGGCACGTACAAACGTCCTGTTGTGAAATTGTGCCCACTGCCTACGCAATAGTTAATACAGTTATATCTGCACATATTTAGTTTATTTTAATCCCAATGTAGTCCTATATATATTTTTGTTTAACTTAGCTTCATATCAACATATTTATGTACATATATTTCCGCTTATTACCCGCTATAATTGTATTTCCGCTCATCCTCTCTGATGGAGAGACTTCTATACCGCTTTATGGTTTCGAAAATCCCTAGTATTTTCAAGCCGGGGAGGATGTTTGCGCGCTTTTATTTGTTTCCTTGTGTGAGAGGGTAGTAGCACTATAAATGGTTATCGGTGTACCGTCCGCACAAGCGATTCTCGGCGCGCCCCAGCATTCCTCTGACTGTCATCGGACAGTTGCGAATTCACCGCTGAGCTGAACGCCCGCTCCCGCTTGTTCGCTTTTCGCCGCCGCCGCGAACACCGCCGCCGCCGTCGCCGCTAACCGCTCTCCGCCCGCGCGAGTCCGTGCCACACACCGCCGCCGTAGCTAGCTGCCAGAATCCAAGGTGCTGAAGACGCCGATTACCAGGTTAGTGTTGCTGCTTATTTCACGCAGGGGAACATTTGAAGGCCGTAACCGCCGCCCTTGGCTTCCTTCGTTTAAACTGCCCCTTTCTATTTATTTATATATGTGATAACCGCCCCCGCTCATACAGTCCACTGCGCCTAGCATATATTTACCCGCCCTCCAGTAAAACGGAGACACCACCGCCTTTTACTAAGCGCCATACTAATCTATGCTAAGCGCCATCTATGAAGTCATTTACGAACCAATTTCTTTTTTTTTTTGATCTCGGAAAATCGCCCATTGCTTGAAAGCAGCCTGTGCGTAACTGAACGAACCGACCAACGAACGAATGAACTGCACGCACGCCACGTTCTTCTCTCACTCGGTCTTTATCTTCATTCAATGCATTTTGTCCGTGGCAGGGCTGCCAGATGTACGATTTAAATCGTATTCCTACGATTTTATGGTATTTTTACTCACGTACGATCGCTAGACGAAGATCGTACAGAAAATGTACGATTTATACGTGGCAACATTTCATAATGAATCTAGAGCCATAAAATAAAAAAATGTGAACTAGGCACCAGATACTATTCATTAATCGATGCTTTGGGGAATACCCAACAACTTAACAAAGGCGTAGGTTACTTGTTTGAATGAATACTCTATGTACAATCATTTAGAGGCTGTATTTGTTTGCATTACTGCAGAACTTATTACTGTCTATAAGTAATAAATAACACTAAATGGCACGTTATTAGCAAAACAAATATTAATATAAAGAAATGTAAATTTTAGTTAAAAATTGTAGGTACAAAGTTCAAGCCAACAAAATAAAATTTTATAGAATTTAAGTTATTTTTAATATAAAAAATTCTACTTCTAGATTGTACGATCATTTTATCTCAATTTTTTTTATAGTTGGCGTACGATCACACTTTTTTGCATCTGGCAGCCCTGTCTGTGGTTTTGTCGTTAGTCGATTTCGGTCATCGGTGTATTTATTTATAAGAAATTATCAAATTACAATAGGTACCTACAAGATTTGGAAACCATGTCGACTGTGTAACCATGTTATTAAAGTATAAACTGATAGTATCGATACTATCGATAGTATTACACTATCGATAGTTTAATAACAGCCGATAGTATTGTTTCCCAATTATAGTTTATGCAGCAATTAGTATTAGGTATGTATTATTACTCGCCTATCAGCTTCCTTTCGAAAATGTATCCACATCGCTGATTTTCTTTTCTTTTTTTTAATTTCACCAAACTTTTTTAAAGTAGGTAGGTAGGGAACTTTTTAAATGTGGGCAATAAAATAACCCGCTCGCAATTCACTGTAGTTATTAGTTATTTAAAAGTAGAAGGAAAAATTTTATATTTGACGAGGCTAAAAGTGTTGCCCTGTGTCAAATTGTTGTGTGTATGTGCAGTCTTTAGTCCGTTAGTCGCCTTTTGCGAAACCCTAGGGAAGAGATGGGTTGTTAGTATTATTTTAATTATAAGTCACAACTACACAAGACAGTACCTGTCAGAAAACGATTTTCCCTAAGGCTACATAAACTATTATTTTGGAAACGATACTATTGGCGGTTATTAAACTATCGATAGTGTAATACTATCGATAGTTTTTAAAACTATTGATAGTATTGATAGTATTAGCGATTTAATACATCAATACTATCGATACTATCGATAGTATTACTTAAAAAAAATTGATACTATCGATACTATCGATAGTATTGTGATGCAATAGTATCGATACTATCGATAGTATTGCTTCTTATCAATAGTATTGCTTATTTTGTACTATCGATACTATCGATTATCGATATTGTTACTAGTTTTCGAGGTCAACTATCGATAGCGTAACTATCGATAGTTTTGCAACTCTACTTTGAAATGAATCATTGTCGTAAACCTCAAAAGGATTTGCAGCGTCACGTAAATACCGTCGCGCCGGATAATTAATGGTTCGTCATCGTATACGTAATCCATAAAGTCCATAAATTCATCAATAATCCCAAAATCAGACATAATTATCAATAAAAACAAGTTGAAAACACCACACGAGGAAGCCTTAAAGTACGTCGGGAGCTACCTTGAGTTTGACAGTTTATTCCTCGAGTGTCTTCGACTCGATCTCCACTCGAGTGAGGATTAAGGATATTTTTGTTGTCTTATCATACGAATTTTCTCGAATGAGGTTGAGTCGAGTGGAGGAAATGTCGAGGAAACGACTAAGAATATGGGTATAACATGATGAATGAATAGAATAGAACTCTTAAACTGCGTAACAAGTTCTTAAAAAAATATATAGTATCAACAGTTTGCCCATGATCAGGCATGCAATGACAAAACAAATCACAGACGTATAATAAATACACACATCAAAAGTGTCTAGGGATCAACATATATTTTTGCAATAACTTTTCTCCTGATTGATATTAATTAAAATTTTCTTTAAGGATTCATCAAATAAAGTGTTTTCGTTTGTCTACAGTAACGATAAACCAAGTCACCTTTGCATTAATAAAGAAATTTGCCATTTTCCTAATAAAGGGATTTTTGACATTTGAACCACTAACATTAAAGTTCGAAAAAAAGACTGAAATAACAGTTTTCTTTAAAATTTTATTGGGTAACTTAAACAATTAATAATCCGTGTTTCTACCGCGAACACTAACAACACAAGAACATCGGTTTGGCATACTCAAAATGAGTTCATCCAAATCACGCTGTGGAATGGCGGCCCATGTTCGTTGCAACAACAAAAAAAGGTCTTCTTGCGACTGGATACCCTCCATATTCGGCAGAGCTCTTCTCTGTAGCATATCCCATGCATGCTCAATCGGGTTCAAGTCTGGCGACTGAGCAGGCCAGGGCATGACATTGATGTTAGCTGCGGCGAGAGTCTGTCTTACAACTCTTGCGGTGTGCGGTCGTGCATTATCATGCATTAACTGAAATAAGGGACCGATTTGCACTTGTAGAGAAACGATGACGTCTGATACAATCGTCTCAGCATAAATTTGAGCGTTGAGGTTGCCTCTGATCCAAATCAACTCAGTTCTTCCGCCGATCCAAATACCCGCCTATACCATGATGGTTCCACCACTATAAGGATGGACTTCCTGGCAGGATTTTAATCGCTGTTGGCGTCCAGGGGTTCTCCAGTGTCGTATACGTCTTGTATCCGGTCTCATACCAAAACGAGACTCATCAGAAAAGCACACGAAACGCCATTGTTCTTCTGCCCAATTTCTGTGTTCAAGAGCCCATTGATATCGAATCCTACGATTGTGCATTGCTATAGGTGGTACCCTTAGCGGTCTTCGGGAATGAAGGTTCACTTCATGCAAGCGGTTTCTGACTGTTTGGTCGCTAATTAAGTTCCCTGAAGAGTGATGAAGCCTCACGGCTAACATCATGGCGGTTATTGTTGGAGCTCTTCGAGTTGTGATTTGAATGTATCGGTCTTGTCTCCGTGTGGTGCAGCGATACCGTCCTCCATGGCGCTCAGCCACGGTACCAGTGCTTCGGTAACGTGTCCAAAGTCGACTGATAACACTCTGACTTGTATTCAGAGCTAAAGCCACAGTACGTTGCCGGGAACCAGCTTCTATCATTCCCACGGCTCTGAGCATTTCTTCCCTGCTTAAATGACGTCGCCGCTCCATAATAACGTTGGTTTTAATCAGTAGTAGGGAAACAGTAGCACTAATAATGTCTTCAATGCGTTGTATGTTTTTATAGGGAAAATATTGACAGCTGATTTTCATCTTTTACTAGAAATTGATTGAAAGTTCCTGTTTCAAATTATGAAATGCACCAAAAAGGATCCATATAAATTTATAAAATCATAAATTTATTACAAAGCCACATCTCAATCTCACGAAATCCGCATAAAAATGCTTGATCCCTAGACACTTTTGATGTGTGTATTATTAACATTAATATTTACAAAATTCATCGTGAATTTAACAATTAATTAGTCTTGAAACTAAAGTATTCATTTAGTGTATAGAAAACAATATTAAATAACCAAGTTTTTAACTTTAGTGATAAATGATATTCCCCCAAACCCCTTGAGTCCTTAGTTAAGATGTGGAACTTTACTTAGATCTCACGCGGACTTGAAGAGAATTTGAAAAGTGATGGAACCCTACCTACAACGTTCTGTGGACGGATGAGTGCACGTTTACGCGCGAGGGACACTTTATGTGCATTACTGGTGCGAGTACAATGGGTGAGTGTTCGGCCGGACCACTTCCAACACCGTTTTAGTGCAAATGTGTGGGCATCCCTCTCCTTATTCACTAAGTTTTTTTATAGTACTGGCACCTCAAGACCAACCGTTAGGTTATACAAAAAGTGCCAGACGTCCCTGCGCCAGTAGAACACTCGCGCAGGAGAACATCTGCGTTAGGTCTAGGTTAGGTCTTGACGCCAAATCAGTGCCCTCCGAAGCGCGCTCTTTATTCGGTACTCATAAGACTGGTGTCTCGGGAGAATTCCCCCCTGTGAACACGAGTAGTTCACTGCCTATTGTCCAGATAGGTAACCGGAGCTGTCGTCAAGCTCGCTCACTTCTCGTTGCAGGAAGGGGACAACTCGCAGTTGCCACTGCTCGGGTCGTCGACTCTAAAATCGACTCCCAAGTGCCCACCTTGAACACGTAGTAAGCACACTCACTTCTAGGAACCCATCCGGGTGCCTAGCTAGTTCCCACGTCCTACGCGGCTGGCGTAGATGTGCGGGCAGGAGTGTTGAACGGCCATTTACTGGGACCCGTCTTTATAGACCGTCAATACGGACACGTATCTCCAGCTACTACAGTGCGACTTACCTGAGCTGCTGTTGGATGTGCCGGTATGGAGCCGCAGGTACTTGTACTACCAGCACGACGGCGCGCATGCGCACTTCAGTCTGCGGGCACATGAGTAATTCCGTTTCTTTACTCATGTGCTGCGTTTCTTTACACGCTTAATTGAACGAGGCGTTCCATAAGGGCGTTCGATCGGGCGCGGTAGCATTTTCCGCTGGCCGCCACGTTCACCTGACCTGACGCCGATGGATTTTCAGGAGTGTGGAGTAGGGCTAAAGACCTAGTGTATGTACCGTGGAACAGTTACGTGCGCGAATTTTGGAGGCATGGCCTCGATCGTGCAAGACCGTGTTTGCGACAAGGACGTCATGTCCAACATTTAATGTGATTAGGTATAGTTAGGTAGGTACATAGTTTAAATAAGAACCTGTAAACTTGTAAATGTGTAAATTAGAACCTGTAATCAACAAGTTGTAAATATGTAAATCTGTAAATATCAATGAATTTAGACTTTTAAACACGCCAAATTAATGTTAACTTTACATAGCTACATTACTTATTTCAATCTTGGTAAAAGATAAAACTAAGGAATGGGCGATTTTCCAAGATCAAAAAAAAAAGAAATTGGTTCGTAAATGACTTCATAGCTGGCGCTTGGCATAGATTAGTATGGCGCATGGTAAAAGGCGAGTTCATGAAGAGCACGTGTATGGCTGCGTAATATTTATTCTATTCCAAAATAGAAATAGGTTCTGGATGTCCTGAATATAAATAGGTAACTTGGGGTTCAAAGTTGCTCGCGTCCGTAGGTTTACCCTTGAGACCCTACACGTGATCCCTGGGTGGTGCTAAATGAGTGACACCAACTGAGTGGTAGAGCCACGCTGCGTTGCAGCACACATTGGGCCGGCTCGCCCAGCGTAATACCACCCTCTCACTAATATTCGGCGTGAAATAATGGCACTTGGTGCTGTTGTGTTTCGTCCGACCAGTGAGGGTTCCGGAGGCCCTTCCCCCCCCCCCCCTCCTCCCAATTCCTATTCCTTCCTTAAACCTATTCCTCCCTTAAAGGCCGGCAACGCGTCTGCGATTCCTCTGGTTTTGCGGGTGTCCATGGGCGGCGGTGATTACTCTCCATCAGGTGACCCGCCTGCTCGTTTGCCTCCCTCTTTTATAAAAAAAAAAAAAAAAAGGTAAGTAAATACTATTTTTTTATTCTTTTGGTAGACAAGTAAAAGTGTAGAATTTATTACAGCCCTTGTAGGTACAGCTTTCATAAAACGACATCTATCGAGTGTTTTTGAACTAATTTTTACTTTTTAATTTGGGCTGTCAGAAAATCGCCCATTGTATTAAATTGTCAGTCCAAAGTCGCGTCGCAGTAGTACAATATGGGTATCAGCGGGACGTAAGCGGTCAGGAGGGGCAAGGCACACCCCTGCGCATGCGCGCTCGCCATGTGTATTCGTTTGTTTTGGTTTAGCAGTGGAAAGTACAGTCACGAGCATATTTTTTTGGTCGCGTCGCAATTTTAGGTGTTTGTTGTTACGTTACTTTTTTATGTTGTCGATTTATGTTTTTTTGTTACTGTTATTATAAGAGTAGGTACTATTTTGTTTTTGACAGGCAATCAAAATGCCTAGACGTAATAACAATAACAGTTTTACGTTGGCAAGCTAGAATAGTAGATTGTTATACAAGGGGCTAAAATGACCCATTATATACGAGGTAGTTTTGCTCCCGAGCTTTAGCGAGGGAGTAAATAGAAACCGAGTTATAATGGGTTTTTAGCGCCGTGTGTCACACTCTGCTTTTCACTACGAATGCGAGAAAATAAAACAATCCAATACAATATGAATTGGTTTATTTTATTAAAAATTAACACGTTAGTTGCTTTAACGACACCTAAGGGAAGAGAATGGTTGTTAGTATTATTTTGATGAGCCCATCGCCGCTCTATGCTGTTGGATAGTAGGTATGTGCAGTCTTTCCATCTCTTCCCTTTGGTGTCGTCAAAGGCGACTAACGGACTAATGACTGCACATAGATCCTACAGCATAGAGCGGGGATGTGCTTATCAAAATAATACTACCAACCCGTCTCTTCCCTTTGTTGTCATAAAAGGCGACTAACGCACTAAAGACTGCGCATACATCCAACAGCATAGAGCGGCGATGGGCTCATCAAAATAATATAACCAAACCTTCACTTTTCTTCGATGTCGTAAAAGGGGACTAACGGACTAAAGACTGCACATACATCCAACAGCATAGAGCGACGATGGGCTCATCAAAATAATACTACCAACCTCTCTCTTCTCTTCGGTGTCGTAAAAGGCGACTAATGGACTAAAGACTGCTCATACATCCAACAGCATAGAGCGGCGATGGGCTTATCAAAATAATACCACCAACCCCTCTCTTCTCTTGAGTCTCGTAAAAGGCGACTAATGGACTAAAGACTGCACATACATACAACAGCATAGAGCGGCGATGGGCTCATCAAAATAATACTACCAACCCCTCTCTTCCCTTGGGTGTCGTAAAAGCGACTAACGGGCTAAAGGCTCACCACCTAAGCACATGTGCAGACTGTGCAGTTTTTCTTGCTGAAGCGTGGTCTGTGTTGTCCATAGATTCAAATGATTACTAATTTTACCATAACCTTTAATAATAACTATCTCAAAAAAGTTGTTGATCTAAGTAAACAGAGGGCCTAGTCAACTGGCAAACGCTCGACCGGTGACAGCGTCAAAATCGCTCATCAAATTCGCTAGGCTACATCGATATCGATAAGCTAAGGGATATAGAACATACAGGCTTGTCATAGTATTTTTTTGTTTGATGATAATGTAACGCTTATGTAAGATTAATAAATAGGTAGTAACCACACCGATCCTTTTGAGTTTTAGTGAATTGAATGTCACTTTACTAAGAAATTCGGGTAGACTCCTTGAGACAATTTGAAAAATTAATCAATCGCTTTTTTCGCCGGAAGTTCGCCAGGCAAGCACGTTTGTAAATAAGTACTTAAAATGATGACGAGTGACTTACCTACCATAATATGATATTGTTATGAGACCAAACCCATTTTTCAGCTTATAATATAAATAAATTAAGACTGAAGACCACAAGCAAACGCTTGCTGCCAAGAATTTCTCAAATATTAACAACTTGACGTCCGTCTGTAATGAAATAAGTGATAACAATAAATGTTACAAACCGCGCGAACATTTAAACAGTTTGATCTTAGATGCGAGTACCCAATAGGTAGTGATTAAAACGTTTGCATCTTGTATGAGTACATCGCCTAAAGTAACTCTATGGCGTAGCGGCTAATGCTTTCGGGTTTAGTTGTCTAACTACAACACCTATCACATTACTTTTCTAATTGGTTATTGTCCTAAATAAAATAAAATAAAAAACATTCCAAGTACATGGTTTTGCTAGTTAAATTAAAACTAATTTTAAAATATGCAAACTAGCGAAGCAATGTACTTACTGTTACTTGAAAGGTAATGCTAGAGGTTAAACTAATGCAAAAAGTCCCCGCCCGCGCCGCACCGGTTTGTGATCTTGCCAGTTAGTTACGCAACTTTCACATTATCGAGCTAAAGGATGGGTAACCAAATAAAAAGCGTCTCGAGCTCCTCCGTGCTTCGGAAGGCACGTAAAGCACACTGCGGTTGTATTGGCTCAGGGCTTAAGCCTGATAGCCCAGTCTGCCTTAGTGCTGTCGTTCATGTGGGAACGTTCAGGACGTTCATAGGATGACGATGAAGACAACATCGCCTTAATATAGGATTGTTTCATTGTTACTTATTTATAGCGGTAGGTACCGAAAATAATTGAAATTAAAAGTCAAATCATTTATTAAATATACGCCTTCACAGACACAATGACATGATCGTGGTCTCTACGCGACAAGTTAAAATATTTATTTATTTTACATTATTTATTTCACTGCCATTCATTATGAGTTGGTTGATAATGTTTCGAAATAAAACATAGGATTATTTATATGTTTACCAAAAATAATTTTAAAACAATGAATTTTATGTATTTACCCTAGTATGTTGATAATGAATCAAGTACAACTTTAAGCCATGTTTAATGCAGTTTCATTGTTGGATACGACATGTGGTACACATCCCTTCTTTATTGGGAGCCTGTTGCAGCATTAAATATTGGTGTTATTATGATTAACCATGCTTTTTGAAGGTATCCAGAATCTCCTAAGAAATTGGAACAATATACTTACTTATCGAAAATTGTCATACATAAAAAGTTAGTAGGTAGTATATATTTACCAAAAATAATTTAAAAACAATTAATTTTATTTATTTATTTTATATTCACAGGTGAATCGACAGTTCTATAAAAAGTATAACGCTGAAAATGTGAAACAGCAAACCATTTACAGATTCACACAAATAAAAATGAGATAGTAACATTACAAACTCAAGCAACAATTACAATCGATTACTTCACAATCGCCAAATTGATAATAACTAAACTATTACAGAGTATGGTAGATATGGAACTTAATTTGTATTATATGTATAACAAGCCACCTTATGTTAAGCCACCTATTTAAAGAAAAAACAATATTATAACAAACACAATAGAACCCACCAGATTTATTCATATTCATATTCATATTCATAATTTTATTGTCTCACGTCAGGTGTACAGATATTAACTTATAGGTACATTATAGGCATGACATGAACCCTGTTAGGGCACTACAATATTTAACATTTATTTTAATTACTTATTATTACATTAATTTTTATATTACATTTATTTTTAAATTTTTATGTTATTTTTAAATCACATTAGATAAAACATTAAATTATTACATTTCATTAAATCATTATAAAATTAATCATTATAAAATTAAAATTAAAAAATTAAAATTAACATTATTCTTAAAAACATGCATTTTAGTCAAACATGAACCCTAACTAAAATTTTACCATTATTATCATTTTAATATTCATACTCATAACACAAACCAAAACCGTGAGATTGAAATTTAAATGTAGTAGTTTTTACAAATTAGATCCGCAAACATTGTTATATTTCAATGTGTAGTGCTCGCGTAAAACCCTAGAAAACAATTTATGTATAGATTATGAGGTACTTTTTAGATGCCAATAAATCGATCATCCATGAAATCCTGAACAGTATAGTAACATTTATTTATTAGTATTTCTTTAATTTTATTTTCATAGATGGAATCTGATTCTATTAATTTTATAGCAGTTGGAATTTTGTTATAAATTTTTACAAACCGGAAATCAGGGCTTGCTTTAAAAATAGACAATTTAGGGGGGGGTAGCCATAATCTATTTTTGTGTCTTGTATTTAAGTTATGCGTATCTTGGGCTTTTTTAAAAAAGTGTAGGTATTTTCTAGTAAATTTAGCTACTTCCAAAATGTATATTGAGGGTAATGTTAACATTGAATTTTTAATGAAGTATGGTTTACAGCTTTGCCTTGGCTTAATATTGTTAAGTATTCGTATGCATTTTTTCTGCATTATGAGCAGGTCGCCTGCATCTGTACTATGGCCCCATAGTACCACGCCATAGCAGAGCCATGAGTATACATACGCATAATATGCCGATAATGCCGTTTTAAAATCTGTATTCCTTTTTAATATACCCAGTGCGTAAACAAGTTTATACATATAATTATCTTTGTATGTTGATAATGAATCAAGTACAACTTCAATAGCTTAATGTTATGACTAGTAGAAATTGATATAAGTAGGTACTTAAACATTTTCTATAGGTACCTACTGCAAGTAAAATTAAATATCAAGTAAAAAATAACATTAATGTTGTATTTCTTAATATATTCTTATTTCCTTACCTAACTCTCTCAGAGTCAAAGTTTATTAAATATGAGGCTTCACTTTCTCTTATTGACATTAAAACTATATGTGTATAAAAATAAATGCCAATTGTGTGTATAAGAAGGTAGGGTCGAGTGTTCAACATTGAAACAGCGCCATATTTTTGAAATGCGACATTGACAGATAGTTCAGTATAGCTGGTCGAGTTAGCGCCATACACCCCCTGCTCCTCCCCAGCTAGCGTGCGCGCCGCATACAAACCGACGTGTCCCCGGAGCTTTTTCGATTTTTTGTCTAAAAAGTAAGTTTATTTTTGAGTTTTATTTGATTTATCAGTTAAATACTATAGTGAATTCCAAATTTCTGAGTATTACGTCGGTTTGTACATGTATCATAGATTCGCTTGGATTAAAAAACCTATTAAATTGTTCAATTTTGGTAGGTTATTTTTTGGGTTTATTGGAAAATATCCTAGGTGTCCAACAATGACACAGTTCAAGGGTGGACACATTGAAACAGTGTTTCATTGTGTACTACTTTGTTTTGTTGTATACCAAGCAAAAGCGTAAAGCAAGAAAGCTTGGTAAAAGCATGATTGCCACGGACACTCCAAAGAAAGACCAGATAACTAAATATAGTAAAAAATCTCAAGAAAGAAAATTAGCGGCAAAAATACTGAAGCGACCAGCTTTATCTAATAAAAAAAGAAAAAAAAATCTAAAAAGACTAAAATTGAACCAGATTCTGAAACAAGTACCGATGAAGAAGAGGAAGTGGCATGCCTTAGTGAAATTGATTTATGTGGATTAGACGACGAAGAAGAATATGATGCGGATGGGATGTCTTTGGTTACGGAACATTTCAAGAAGTTTGAGCGTAAACCCCAAAATTACGATTATATACGTTCTAAAAAGCGAAGGTATATATGTCGCAAAAATAATTGATGTAGTGAGAGCTAATAGATACGAGGTTTTGTTTATGAGGTTGAAACTAAAAGACATGATGAAATTTTACATGCCATTGGATTCCGATATGTCAGAAATTCTCAATGAAGAGATAAAAACGATTCTTCCGCCACCAGAAATAAATGGGACCAAAAGCCGAAACTCTTTTTATTATTTTCCGGTCCGCGTGTCACCAAATATAAAGTTGCGAATTCCAAATATTTGTGTTTTTATAAAGTTATATTTAATATAACTCTGTTAATTATAGATAATCATGTATTATGTTACTCTTGATTGTGAGTCGTTAATATCTATTAGGTACAGGTACTAATATGCGATTAAAAAAAATTGAGACTGAGTATAATAGGTTACTTAAGTTACTAAATAATCCAAATAAATTCTTTACTGATTATATTTAAACAGTTTTTATGGTTTACTCGTTCCAATAACCACATTAAGTACAAATGGCCAATATTAAAACTAGTGTTTCATTGTCAGACACAGTGTGTTTCACTGTGTCCACCTAGGTGGACACAGTGAAACAATTCCCATTTTTTTGAAAAACTTTTTTTATTCCTATTGTATCTATTTATAAATGAAACTATAAATGCCATATTATACCCAATTAAGAAGACTCTGTTCCTGCAAAAAACAGTATCCATATCTACAAAAACTAGAGAAATATGAGACTCTGATTTTTTAGTGTTTCATTGTTGCACACTCCACCCTACTGTTTTTTAGTACCTACCT
Source organism: Scoparia ambigualis (assembly GCA_963921215.1). Classification (NCBI taxonomy): domain Eukaryota; kingdom Metazoa; phylum Arthropoda; class Insecta; order Lepidoptera; family Crambidae; genus Scoparia; species Scoparia ambigualis. The sequence continues at coordinate 26,665,710 of OY992506.1, forward strand.
AAGTAAATCTTTTTAATAAAGTACAATAAACTTAGAACTAAATTATTTATTAACTTTATACTTTATTTTTCCCCATCATATAAACCAAATCACTATTTTATGGGTTAAATATATTTATGGCACACTGTTCCTTTTCTTAAAATAAAAATGTTGTCAACGAAGGTACTGTTTTTTTGTACATAAGTACATCTTTTTAAATAAAGCACAATAAACTTAGAACTAAATTAAATTTATACTTAATTTTTCCTCATCAAATAAACCAAATTACTATTTTATGGATAAATATATTTATGGCACAGACTGCTCCTTTTTGTAGAATAAAAACGTTGTCAACATTAGAGCTCCATAAGAAAAAATCATATAAATAACTAAATTCAACGATGCCAAAGCCATGTTCAATGCAGTTTCATTGTTGGATATGACATGTGGTACACACCCCTCCTTTCTTGTGAGTCTGACGCAGCATTAAATATTGTTGTTATTATCATTAACCATGCTTTTTGAAGGTATCCAGAATCTCCTAAGAAATTAGAACAATATACTTACTTATAGAAAATTGTCATAGATAAAAAGTTAGTAGGTAAGTACCTATGTATTATACAAAATTGCTTGATTTTGTTTTTTACCAAATAACCATGTTTGTTCACCATTCTGAGGAAGTCCATCCTCCAAATTATGAGGTAACATTTAAGATTTTTGAATCGTCGTCTCAAATCTGCAAAACCACTTAGAATAGTTTTATCTTTATGTCAATACTCTTTATTCTAGCAATTTTAACAAAACTGACATTTCCTGGTAAATCCCAATATAATAATAGGCATAATACTTACCTTTATTATGTAAGTAATAATTTATTTATTAAAACTTACCGTTTGAACGTAAGGACTGATATCTTTTCCTATTAAGAAAGATGCTTGTCTGTATAAGATTTATAGGGTATAGTCAATAGGTACACCTTACTACACTTAGAGCCTTGGTTTAATACTCTAAGCTACCTGGCAAATTAAATCTTCATTGGAACCTGTAAAACAAATAGGCAATCTAAGTTATAAATTGATAAATGGACATTATGGATAGGTTACATTTAATATTTATACAAAAAGTCCCTTACTGTTGTCTTATTCTTGACCTTTCTTGTCATGATTAAAGGTACTTAGGTGGATTTATTTGGCCCAAATGTTTGTATGGTTTGAGAGCCCCTACAAATTGTTATGCAAGCGACTTGCTCTTCGTTGCGGAAAATGTTGCATGACACACATTTATTTGGTCACTCACATCGCAACAACTATATCAGCACGCAATTCCCGGCAGACCTTAGTTAGATATTTCAAAGTTCGTAAACGAGAACTCCGAGAACTATTCACAAGTACAACAAACTCGATTTCGTTAATTTGCTCCAAGTAACGTAGGGAAACATTTCTTCCTTAGCGCCTGAGCACTTGATTATCGCAGTCCACAATAGCCCTAAAAAGAGCATTTTAAACAAAACTTTCAACACAACACAACTATTCCTTCATCAGCTGATCAAACAATCGCCATTTTGTGTGAATTTTTATCTTCAGTGTTTGAGTGATCGCTAGATTAGCGATTCTTGGCTTGTCAAACTGTCAATTAGGTCTATTTTAGCGTAAATTTTTTTTGCCATTTGACTAGGCCCTCAGAGGGCCTAGTCAATTGGCAAACAAATTAAACGCTACGAAATCTTCGCTACGATAAACCGAATGTATGGGATTGACATAAGCAAAAGTTACCTACGACGTAAAATTTACGCTAAAATAGACCTAATTGACAGTTTGACAAGCCAAGAATCGCTAATCTAGCGATCACTCAAACATTGAAGATAAAAATTCACACAAAATGGCGATTGTTTGATCAGCTGATGAAGAAATAGTTGTGTTGTGTTGAAAGTTTTGTTTAAAATGCTCTTTTTAGGGCTATTGTGGACTGCGATAATCAAGTGTTCAGTCAGGCGCTAAGGAAGAAATGTTTCCCTACGTTACTTGGAGCAAATTAACGAAATCGAGTTTTTTGTACTTGTGAATAGTTCTCGGAGTTCTCGTTTACGAACTTTCAAATATCTAACTAAGGTCTGCCGGGAATTGCGTGCTGATATAGTTGTTGCGATGTGAGTGACCAAATAAATGTGTGTCATGCAACATTTTCCGCAACGAAGAGCAAGTCGCTGCATAACAATTTGTAGGGGCTCTCAAACCATACAAACATTTGGGCCAAATAAATCCACCTAAGTACCTTTAATCATGACAAGAAAGGTCAAGAATAAGACAACAGTAAGGGACTTTTTGTATAAATACTAAATGTAACCTATCCATAATATCCATTTATCAATTTATAACTTAGATTGCCTATTTGTTTTACAGGTTCCAATGAAGATTTAATTTGCCAGGTAGCTTAGAGTATTAAACCAAGGCTCTAAGTGTAGTAAGGTGTACCTATTGACTATACCCTATAAATCTTATACAGACAAGCATCTTTCTTAATAGGAAAAGATATCAGTCCTTACGTTCAAACGGTAAGTTTTAATAAATAAATTATTACTTACATAATAAAGGTAAGTATTATGCCTATTATTATATTGGGATTTACCAGGAAATGTCAGTTTTGTTAAAATTGCTAGAATAAAGAGTATTGACATAAAGATAAAACTATTTTATGTGGTTTTGCAGATTTGAGACGACGATTCAAAAATCTTAAATGTTACCTCATAATTTGGAGGATGGACTTCCTCAGAATGGTGAACAAACATGGTTATTTGGTAAAAAACAAAATCAAGCAATTTTGTATAATACATAGGTACTTACCTACTAACTTTTTATCTATGACAATTTTCTATAAGTAAGTATAGGGTGATTTTTTAAGAGCTTGAGAACTTTTTTAAACAATAAAACGCATAAAATTTGCAAAATCTCATCGGTTCTTTATTTTTAAACGTTAGATTGGTACATGACATTTACTTTTTGAAGATAATTTCATTTAAATGTTGACCGCGGCTGCGTCTTAGGTGGTCCATTCGGAAAGTCCAATTTTGGGCAACTTTTTCGAGCATTTCGGCCGGAATAGCCCGAATTTCTTCGGAAATGTTGTCTTCCAAAGCTGGAATAGTTACTGGCTTATTTCTGTAGACTTTAGACTTGACGTAGCCCCACAAAAAATAGTCTAAAGGCGTCAAATCGCATGATCTTGGTGGCCAACTTACCGGTCCATTTCTTGAGATGAATTGTTCTCCGAAGTTTTCCCTCAAAATGGCCATAGAATCGCGAGCTGTGTGGCATGTAGCGCCATCTTGTTGAAACCACATGTCAACCAAGTTCAGTTCTTCCATTTTTGGCAACAAAAAGTTTGTTAGCATCGAACGATAGCGATCGCCATTCACTGTAACGTTGCGTCCAACAGCATCTTTGAAAAAATACGGTCCAATGATTCCACCAGCGTACAAACCACACCAAACAGTGCATTTTTCGGGATGCATGGGCAGTTCTTGAACGGCTTCTGGTTGCTCTATACTCCAAATGCGGCAATTTTGCTTATTTACGTAGCCATTCAACCAGAAATGAGCCTCATCGCTGAACAAAATTTGTCGATAAAAAAGCGGATTTTCTGCCAACTTTTCTAGGGCCCATTCACTGAAAATTCGACGTTGTGGCAGATCGTTCGGCTTCAGTTCTTGCAGGAGCTGTATTTTATACGGTTTTACACCAAGATCTTTGCGTAAAATCTTCCATGTGGTCGAATAACACAAACCCAATTGCTGCGAACGGCGACGAATAGACATTTCACGGTCTTCAGCAACACTCTCAGAAACAGACGCAATATTCTCTTCTGTACGCACTGTACGCATTCGTGTGGTTGGTTTAATGTCCAATAAAGTAAACTGAGTGCGAAACTTGGTCACAATCGCATTAATTGTTTGCTCACTTGGTCGATTATGTAGACCATAAATCGGGCGTAAAGCGCGAAACACATTTCGAACCGAACACTGATTTTGGTAATAAAATTCAATGATTTGCAAGCGTTGCTCGTTAGTAAGTCTATTCATGATGAAATGTCAAAGCATACTGAGCAAATAATAATGCATGAAAATCATAACCTCAAAAAATCTGAGCAAATACTAATGCATGAAAATCCTAACATGGTTATTTGGTGAAAAACAATATCAAGCAATTTTGTATAATACATAGGTACTTACCTACTAACTTTTTATCTATGACAATTTTCTATAAGTAAGTATATTGTTCTAATTTCTTAGGAGATTCTGGATACCTTCAAAAAGCATGGTTAATGATAATAACAACAATATTTAATGCTGCGTCAGACTCACAAGAAAGGAGGGGTGTGTACCACATGTCATATCCAACAATGAAACTGCATTGAACATGGCTTTGGCATCGTTGAATTTAGTTATTTATATGATTTTTTTTGTGGAGCTCTAATGTTGACAACGTTTTTATTCTACAAAAAGGAGCAGTCTGTGCCATAAATATATTTATCCATAAAATAGTAATTTGGTTTATTTGATGAGGAAAAATTAAGTATAAAGTTAATTTAGTTCTAAGTTTATTGTGCTTTATTTAAAAAGATTTACTTATGTCCAAAAAAACAGTACCTTCGTTGACAACATTTTTATTTTAAGAAAAGGAACAGTGTGCCATAAATATATTTAACCCATAAAATAGTGATTTGGTTTATATGATGGGGAAAAATTAAGTATAAAGTTAATAAATAATTTAGTTCTAAGTTTATTGTACTTTATTAAAAAGATTTACTTAGGTAGGTACTAAAAAACAGTACCTTCTTATACACACAATTGGCATTTATTTTTATACACATATAGTTTTAATGTCAATAAGAGAAAGTGAAGCCTCATTTTTAATAAACTTTGACTTTGAGAGAGTTAGGTAAGGAAATAAGAATATATTAAGAAATACAACATTAATGTTACTTTTTACTTGATATTTAATTTTACTTGCAGTAGGTACCTATAGAAAATGTTTAAGTACCTACCTATATCAATTTCTACTAGTCATAACATTAAGCTATTGAAGTTGTACTTGATTCATTATCAACATACAAAGGTAATTATATGTATAAACTTGCATTATTATTATCCGATTATTAAATCTGGTGGGTTCTATTGTGTTTGTTATAATATTGTTTTTTCTTTAAATAGGTGGCTTAACATAAGGTGGCTTGTTATACATATAATACAAATTAAGTTCCATATCTAGCATACTCTGTAATAGTTTAGTTATTATCAATTTGGCGATTGTGAAGTAATCGATTGTAATTGTTGCTTGAGTTTGTAATGTTACTATCACATTTTTATTTGTGTGAATCTGTAAATGGTTTGCTGTTTCACATTTTCAGTGTTATACTTTTTATAGAACTGTCGATTCACCTGTGAATATAAAATAAATAAATAAAATTAATTGTTTTTAAATTATTTTTGGTAAATATATACTACCTACTAACTTTTTATCTATGACAATTTTCTATAAGTAAGTATATTGTTCTAATTTCTTAGGAAATTCTGGATACCTTCAAAAAGCATGGTTAATCATAATAACACCAATATTTAATGCTGCATCAGGCTCACAATAAAGAAGGGATGTGTACCACATGTCGTATCCAACAATGAAACTGCATTAAACATGGCTTAAAGTTGTACTTGATTCATTATCAACATACTAGGGTAATTATATAAAATTAATTGTTTTAAAATTATTTTTGGTACTTAAACATATAAATAATCCTATGTTTTATTTCGAAACATTATCAACCAACTCATAATGAATGGCAGTGAAATAAATAATGTAAAATAAATAAATATTTTAACTTGTCGCGTAGAGACCACGATCATGTCATTGTGTCTGTGAAGACGTATATTTAATAAATGATTTGACTTTTAATTTCAATTATTTTCGGTACCTACCGCTATAAATAAGTAACAATGAAACAATCCTATATTAAGGCGATGTTGTCTTCATCGTCATCCTATGAACGTCCTGAACGTTCCCACATGAACGACAGCACTAAGGCAGACTGGGCTATAACAGGCTTAAGCCCTGAGCCAATACAACCGCAGTGTGCTTTACGTGCCTTCCGAAGCACGGAGGAGCTCGAGACGCTTTTTATTTGGTTACCCATCCTTTAGCTCGGTAATGTGAAAGTTGCGTAACTAACTGGCAAGATCACAAACCGGTGCGGCGCGGGCGGGGACTTTTTGCATTAGTTGAACCTCTAGCATTACCTTTCAAGTAACAGTAAGTACATTGCTTCGCTAGTTAGCATTAAAATTAGTTTTAATTTAACTAGCAAAACCATGTACTTGGAATGTTTTTTATTTTATTTTATTTAGGACAATAATCAATTAGAAAAGTAATGTGATAGGTGTTGTAGTTAGACAACTAAACCCGAAAGCCTTAGCCGCTACGCTATAGAGTTACTTTAGGCGATGTACTCATACAAGATGCAAACGTTTTAATCACTACCTAGTGGGTACTCGCATCTAAGATCAAACTGTTTAAATGTTCGCGCGGTTTGTAACATTTAGTGTTATCACTTATTTCATTACAGACGGACGTCAAGTTGTTAATATTTGAGAAATTCTTGGCAGCAAGCGTTTGCTTGTGGTCTTCAGTCTTAATTTATTTATATTATAAGCTGAAAAATGGGTTTGGTCTCATAACAATATCATATTATGGTAGGTAAGTCACTCGTCATCATTTTAAGTACTTATTTACAAACGTGCTTGCCTGGCGAACTTCCGGCGAAAAAAGCGATTGATTAATTTTTCAAATTGTCTCAAGGAGTCTACCCGAATTTCTTAGTAAAGTGACATTCAATTCACTAAAACTCAAAAGGATCGGTGTGGTTACTACCTATTTATTAATCTTACATAAGCGTTACATTATCATTAAACAAAAAAATACTAAGACAAGCCTGTATGTTCTATATCCCTTAGCTTATCGATATCGATGTAGCCTAGCGAATTTGGTAAGCGATTTTGACGCTGTCACCGGTCGAGCGTTTGCCAGTTGACTAGGCCCTCAGTAATAAGTCGAGTCTTTATTCATGATTATTCTACATATGACTAAATACTTTTTCGTTTTTGTAGGCTCATTGTCATGTGACAGAAGAAAATTAAAAAAAAAAAACTTTTTCCCCTAGGGCAAGAAAAGCTATTTTAGCCCCGCTCTAGAACGCTACAATGACGGTCTTTTTGAGCAAGAGGAGTGAAAAAAATATTTATAACGTATAGGAGTTTATGAAGAAAGAAGCTGACAAAGGTATACAAATTAACCTTAAACATGCACAAAAAATTACGGCTGCTACTGGATTCAGTATGACAGTGCGCAGAGTCGGATCTTTGGACAGTTTTCCGTACTCCCGGTAAGGAAACACACATCATCCATATCTTCTTAAAATGTTATTACTATGTATGCTTATAATTTAATTGTTGTTATTAATTTATCCTGGTTAATTTTAGGTACTAAAACATAAATAAAACGCCTAATTTATAAATTATCTTGATGTAATATTGTATAAATATTATAAAGCTCTAATTATAATGTTGCTAACTATACACCTGCGCGTCGCAACTTCAGAGCGAGCTAGAAGTTTGGCACTACCTATACTTACACCTATACTCACATCATAAACTATGTGCATTTCCACTGAAGCCTAGCCAAGCAGTAGGTACTACTATTTCTCCCCTGTTTACGTTAATTTTTATTTCGCTTATTACTTTACATAGGCAGTCCGGAACCGTAGATTGTAAATTAATTTTAGTTAGTTTCTATCATTTTTTAAATTTCTAGCTTTACCTACACGGATTTGCTCCGATTTTTTGGAAATGTCCTCCCCCCGCTCGCTATTAAACTAATCGTGCTAGGTAAGTAATTTGTAATTATGTAACTATAACTAAAAATGACGGCCGGGTGGTCGAGTGGGTCAGCGAACCTGACTGCGAAACCCACGATAGCGGGTTCGAATCCCGCTAACAACAAATGTATGATGAGCACGATCAATTTGTGACTGATTCATGGATGTTTATTAGTATTTATGTATGTTTATCCGTTATCAGTCGCCATAGTACAGGCTACGCTCAGTTTGGGGCTGAATGATTGGTGTAAAAGTTGTAAAAAAATATTTATTAATTTCAAATACGCTAAATTAGCGCATAGGTGGATTTTGTTTCTCGCAGCGGAGTATTAACATGTGTTACTTAGGTGTGATAGTTTTGGGTAACGTTGCTTGTGGTGGAGTCTATCCCAATTAGAGATGGGCGGGTGGGTAAAATTGGGAGGAAAGGTAAAAAAGGGTATATACCCATTTATACCGGGTATTTTTTATAAATACCGGGTAAAAATTGAATACTGTCTATAAAATTATTTAATTGGCTTTACCGTCTTTAAAACGATCTACGATGTTAGTTTCGGTCTTGGCTATTGAAGATAAAATATTAATTTCAAATAAAACACAGTTGATTATATTTTAAATCTTTAGTCAATATATATTTTTAATTAATAATACCACAAAATGGCGCAGATCTAGATAGTTGAATAAATGCACTTCGAATGAACATGTGCGCGTACGAAAAATACCACGTGGAGTGGGGGCGAGAGGCTGCGTGCGGTATTAAGGGCCCCACAGACGATCAGGTCGCCTGCAGGTATCAGCCTGTCAGTTAGTAGTACAACACATTGGCGGCGGTAGTACTAACCAACAGGCTGATACCTGCCGGTGAACTGATCGTGTGGGGCCCACCAGCAGGTATCAGCCTGTCAGTTAGTACTAGCCGCCCGCCGCCGCCGCCCCCGCCCAACGCCGCCGCCGCCGCCCAACACCACCGCCGCCGCCCATGCGTTTACTACTAACTGGCAGGCCGATACCTGCAGGTGACCTACTGGGGGGTTACTCTCGAACGCAAACTCAATCTTAATACAATTCCAATGCGATTAATATGTATCGATATTGGGATAGGTAAAGATAATTCCGGAACGCTATCTCGATAATAATTTGTTCAATCAATTTCCACGCAATTTAATTCCAATGTGGCGCGGCGCTATTGTCGCTTACAAATTGCCATTTGAAATTTTTTAGATTTGTGATTGGAAATTAACTAATGCAATTCTATTTCAAGAGTAAGCCTACTGATCGTCTGTGGGGACCTTAATACCGCACGCAGCCTCTCGCCTCCACTACACGTGGTATTTTTTGTACGCGCACATGTTCATTCGAAGTGCATTTATTCAACTATCTAGATCTGCGCCATATTGTGTTAAATTAATTTCATTAAATTTTAGAGTGAAAGTATTTTCCCGTGGTTTTAATTTACCAGTCTCATGGTTGATGATATCCCAAGTGGCTTTTATTTTATTATTAGACTTTTAATTTTAACTTTAATGAAATTAGATTTTGTATGCACACTTTCTTAAACAATTTAGAGTAGGTAATTTTTGACATATTCTGTAAAATTTAAGTTATGGTTATATTGTCTTAAATTATATAGCTCATACCTCGGACCAAATATTTCATTTCATGACCGACTACTAGGTCAAAACATTGCTGGATTGTGCGAAATAATAGTAAAATATTAAGAAATCTTAGTGTTTGTGTTATTTGTGTAATATACAATTAACATAATGTCTTGTTCTGCTGTTTATTGTTCGTAAAGAACAACAAAAGGAGGTGTGAGGGACCAGGAATTATCATTTCATACGTTAGTGATTTCTGATAATATGTATGCTTTACTATGAGTTTTTTAATGATTAAAACGGCAAAGCATTAATTTTTGCTAATTCTAAATCATACTATATCGTACACTATTCATAAGAATCAGGTTTTAAACCTTAATTAAATGTAATTTAAAGGCTTTGTTTTTGGCATAATGATTAGTGATGTACGTATTTGTGTATCGAAGCTTTATCGATATTACTAATATTCTTTTTATTATTCTTTTTTTAGGTTTCCAATATGCCCGGAAATAAGACGTGAATAGGTTAAAGCTATTAGACGTGATAACTGAGAGCCTACAAAATATTCAAGGCTCTGTTTCATACATTTTGAAAAATTTTTTTTGACAGTTATAATTTTAGCCTTAGTTCAAAATTGAATCTTAATAATATGGGCCGGAATATGAATAGTAAAAAGTATTGCTCTTCACTTTACTACACAAATTATTATTTTTTATTTGTTTGTTATTATAATAGAAGGAGGCAAACGAGCAGGCGGGTCACCTGATGGAGAGTAATCTCCGCCGCCCATAGACACCCGCAACACCAGAGAAATCGCAGATGCGTTGCCGGCATTTAAGGAAGGAATAGGAATTGTGAGCGGGGGGGGGGAGGCCTCCGGAACCCTCACTGCCCGAACGAAACACAACAGCACCAAGGGCTATTATTTCACGCCGGATATTAGGGTGTTACCAGACCAATCGATCGATGGTAGAATGGATTAGTCGACGTCGATCGATGTCGATCGACAATCGACCGGTAAAATGGATTGGGTGTCAAATCGAGCTGTTTGATTAGACGCACCGGCCGCTTCACTTTTCTGAGTGGTAGAGCCACGCTGCGTTGCAGCACGCATTGGGCCGGCTCGCCCGGCGTAATACCACCCTCTCTAATATTCGGCGTGAAATAATGGCACTTGGTGCTGTTGTGTTTCGTCCGACTGGTGAGGGTTCCGGAGGCCCCTTCCCCCCCTCCTCCCAATTCCTATTCCTTCCTTAAACCTATTCCTCCCCTAAAGGCCGGCAACGCGTCTGCGATTCCTCTGGTTTTGCGGGTGTCCATGGGCGGCGGTGATTACTCTCCATCAGGTGACCCGCCTGCTCGTTTGCCTCCCTCTTTTATAAAAAAAAAAAATTATTACGTGCCCATGGATAATAATCGTAATATTAGATTATGTTTATGTTGATAATAATGAGTGATGATAATATGAACGTTTAAATACTAAATGATATTCCCCCAAACACCTTGGGAAGCACTTTAGATTAAGCAACACCGAAAAAGGGGGGAAGGGGAGGGGGGGGGGAGCCAAAGTGCGAAAATGCATAGTTTTAAAGATATTTTTATTTTGAGGTTATTTTAGGTTATTTTTAGGAAAAAAACAAATATTCTACTAAGTTACCATTACCGTACCCCCTCCATCCCCCTCCTCTCTACCTCCCTCGAAACTACTAATCTCGAAATTCATGACAATCGCTACGCAAAAAAAAACAAAAACAAAAACCGCTGCTTAAAATGTCATTTGGATAAAATACATTAAAAAACGGCCGCATCCAGATTCTTCTGCGTTTGCGTCTCCGTAATAATAGTACGAGCAACATCGTACTGGCCAAGAACAACGAGTCCTTTTCTGAATACATTTCGCTGATGGAATTTAGCCAGGATTAATCGATCAACGTCGACCGACCGTCGATTGATGGGTTAGACGAACGGTATCCGTCGATTGATTAAAGCTACCAGACCAGTCGATCAACTTTGATCGACGTTGATCGATGCCGTCGATCGACGATCGATCGATTGGTCGGGTAACACCCTTAGTGAGAGGTTGGTATTTACGCCGGGCGAGCCGGCCCAGCGTGCCCGGCGTGCTGCAACGCAGCGTGGCTCTACCACTCAGTCAGTGTCACTCATTTAGCACCACCCAAGGGTCACGTGTAGGGTCTAAACGGTAAACCTACGGACGTGAGTAACTTTAACCCCCAATTATAATAACGAACTAGGTACACACCACATTAAAGTGATTATATCGATATACTAGTCACATCTTTAGTCACGCACACATGTACAGATAGAAAGCTGCACACTAACAAAATACGGACATGCTAAAAATCTAAAGACTCTGTCCATTGTGATATTTGGTCCGAGGCTCATACAGTTTAATTCTACTTTTTTAAATACCAGTCGTGGCCCAGTCGCAAATAAGTTAAGTTTTTGTGAAAACTTTATTGTTTTAGAGGTAAACACTTGATTGTATTCTGTCTTTATTAAATCAAAGAGATTACTATTATATAGTACATCCGGATCATCTTGTACAAAGGGCAAAGAATCAATTCTACAAGCTACATTGGTTTTAAAACACTCCATTCGCTTTTTTGGAACTGGTTTACATGTTACAGTTTTAGGCTCCTCCTTAATGCTGGATTTACACCGAGCCAATACTTGAGACAATCCAATATGCCAGTCCAATAAGCCAATGCTAATTCTATGCAAAAATGGCTTAAGGACAATCCGATGTAGTGGACTGTCTCTATTTACACGATGCCAATATTGGACTGGCTTAGTGGATTGTCTCAAGTATTGACTTCGTGTAAATCCAGCATAACATCAGAATCATAGCTCACCTTCAAACCGCAATGGTCAGACGTAAGACAACTAACAACTGACATAAATACATGGTCATAGTCTGTAAAAACCTCGGACCAAATAAGTAATATTCGGTCCGAGGTAATTATTTTATAAACATTATCGAGACAAGTGGCCGAATGTGAAGTTTTTCTTGTGGGTTCAATAAATAGATTTTTTTAGATTAAAGCATTTAAATAAAGCGAGAAGACAAACACTCCCTGAAGTGTTTTCTAGAATATTGACATTAAAATGCCACATACTACAACAAATTTATTTTTCATTTTTATTTTATTACAAGCGGCCGCTTGCGGTTTGACCCGCGTGGTTCCCGTTCCCGTGGGAATATCGGGATAAAAAGTATCCTATGTGTTATTCCAGGTTATAAACTATCTGTATGCCGAATTTCATCCAAATCCATGCAGTAGTTTTTACGTGAGAGAGTGAGAGAAAATTACCGGATGGGGTCGGTATACACATACTATTACAAAAGTATTGAATTCTACACATGATAGCTCAATATTACGCTTCTTTGAAAGACATACAATATCGTTGCGTTCCTTGTATTTAATATTATTACTTAGTATTAAAGAACCGCACACTAGTCCATTTTGGCAAAATACGGGACATTCGCATCAAAGTCAATGTTTTAAGTTTATATTTTTTATACGTACTCCTCTCTTGATTGCAAATCACTTTTACTGATTACAATTTTTCAAATGAATTTATAATTTAGAAAAGTGACTGACGCATATAACTCCGTAATAAGCTGGGGATTTGCGTTGAATCTTGGTGGGTTTAAAGATCTTGTTATTCTCGATAATAAATGTCAACAACTTTTTTTGTATCCTTGCAGTCTTTGAAGCTACAGGCGCTTAAACATTTGAAATAAAACAGTATGTTTATATATAAAAAAAGCTTTTAATACGCCCGGAATGAATAAAATTTAAAATTATAGGTACGTTACTACTACTAATTCATGTAAGTAATAGTAGTTTCTAAATTCCTAGGCTAACCATAGGTAAGCAAACCGGTTTCCCAAAAATGGGCAAACCGGTTTCCGAACAATAGGCTTTGTAAATGCGCGCCCGGTGCGCTGCGTTTGTCATAAGTTGTCCTTTTCTCTTATTCACCATCTCGCTTGCACACAGGCAACGATATACAGACCCACTGCTTACAGTCTCAGTTTGTGCTCATCACCATAATTAGCCTGTGTTAGTCCACTGCTGGACATAGGCCTCTCCCAATGCATGCCACTGATCTCGATCTTTGGCTCTTCTGATCCAACAGCTGCTAGCCACCCTACGTATGTCATCGTAACACCTAGCCGGAGGGCGCCCCACACTACGTTTGCCGAGTCGCAGTCTCCACTCTAGAACACGTCTACCCCAGAGGTTATCGTTCCTGCTGCTAATATGACCAGCCCATTGCCACTTCAGCTTGCTAAGTCTTTGAGCTATTGTTCGGAAACCGGTTTGCCTATTGTTGGTAAACCGGTTTGCTTACCTATGTTTAGCCTAACTTTAGAAATTACTACTAGTTACATGTATTAATAATAAGTTCATTAAATGTTGGGTGCTGCAACGTACTCATTATTTTAAATTAATTCTTTCCAAACGTATTAAAATATATTTTTTTATATTTAAAAACATATTGTTTTATTACCAATGTTTAAAAGCGCCTGTAGCTTCGTAGACTTGAGGGATACCAAAAAAAAGTTGTTGACATTTATCATAGAAAATGATACGATGTTTGAACCCACCAAGATCCAACGCAAATCCCCAGCTCATTACAGAGTTATATGCGTCAATCACTTTTCCTCCATACAAAAAAATATTCAACATTTTTTTTCTCGAAAATTACAAGTTTATTTAAAAATTGTAATCAGTAAAAGTGATTTGCGATCAAAAGAGGAGCACGCATAAAAAATATAAACTTAAAATATTGACTTTGATGCGAATGTCCCGTATTTTTTTTAAATAGACCAGTGTGCGCCCGCGCTCCTTGTCGCGGTCGCGGGCTGAGCAGGGGCGGGCGTGACGTTATAGCATGAGCGCGCGTAAGCTCGGAAATTCAAAAAAGGGCTTCGTCGTTAAAACTTCGGAAATACTGCATGTATTGAAGTGAAATAAAACATTGGCGGACATTGGCCCATCGTGGCGCGCAATCGAAAAGTTGTTGGTTTTTCGGACACGTTCGTATGTTGGCCTGTGGTGCAGAAACAAAAGGAAAAAAATGCGAGAAGAAATGTTTGTTGCACGACGAAAAGGTTTATACTCCATAATAAGAAATAATCAGCTATATGTCGAAGGGAAAATTGTTGAAATCTAGAAGATCAGCCATTAGAACTATCAACATCAATGTCAAGGGGAAACCAAAATATCAACTACTATCAACACTCAAGCAAAACTGAAAATACTAACTAGATAGTAACCAGATATGAGTAAGGCGTATGATAAGGTATCGTATAGTATTCTTCTGTCAAAGCTGTATGGCTCAGGTATACGAGGTCCAACTCATAATTGGTTCAAGTCATATTTGGAAAACAGAAAACAATTAAGTAGTACAAATAGACTATCAAAACCTAGGAACCAAAGCAATAGAAACAGTGCAGTCCCAAGAAACAACTGTAACGTGTTCTATCCCCCAAGGTAGGGTATTAGGATGTGTACTTTTTTGATTTACATCAAAGACCTTCCGAAAATGTTTGATAACAACGTAGCACTTCCAATTTTGTTTGATGATGATATATCCGTACTTGTCAAATGTGAACGCAACGAAAACCCAAACTTGCATAGAAATAAAACCTTAAGTACCTAGCATAATAAAGTGGCTTTCAGACCATAATCTTGAAAAAAATTTTTCAAAAACCAAGACAATTCAGTTTCGACCATACAGGAACCACCCCGTCAAATATAAATATAAAATACAGTAATTCAAAGATAGAAGTCGTTGATACCTTTAATTTGCTTGGAATACATATAGATTCTAATATAAACTGGAAGAACCACATTGGCCATTTAAAATAAAAGCTCTCTAAATTTACCTATGCCCTATACCAAATAAAATGTAGTACAGATACCAACACTGCACTGTCAACCTACTACGCATATGCTTATTGGCTTAGGTATGGTATCTTGCTGTGGGGTAATAGTGTAAATGTCGGAGAACTATTTGTAATGCAGAAAAAATGTGTTAGAATTTTAGCCCAGATCGATAATACTCAAAGCTGTGTCTCATTTTTCAAAAAATACAAAATTTTGACTTTACCTTCCATTTATATATTTGATGTATCATTATTTGTAATTAAAAATTATCAAATGTTTACAAAAGTAAGTGAAACACATACTGTTAACACTAGACACAAGAACAGACTATTCCTACCACAATCAAGAATAAAGATGTTAAATTGTAGCCCCTACAATATGGCGGTTAAAATCTTTAACAAACTCCCAGAACAAATAAGAAACGATCAGAAACACTCCTTATTTCAAAATAAATTAAAAATGTTTCTCCTTGAAAAATGCTATTACTCCGTCAGTGAATACTTAAAAGATACCCAATGAAACGACCTACCGAATGTTATCTTTTGTTTTATTTTTTGTTTTTACTGTGTATGTCTATTATTTTGTAATAATTATTAAACTAATGCTAATTTATTAAGTACCCACCAAATGTCTTCTTTTTATATATTTTAGTTTTATTATTTTAATTAATTTGTGATAATAATACTAATTATGTAATTGTTATAATAATAATACTAATTATTTAATTGTAATAATAATAATAATACAATTCCCTTTTTTTAAATGGGAAAATTGCAATACCCTAACAGGGTTCATGTTTAAGTTATTAAAATTATATATGTCCTACCATCTTTATACTACATGAGTGCAATAAATGATTTGATTTGATTTGATTTGGTGTTCACACAATGGGCCAATGTTTAGTTCGTCACCGACTGCTGACCAGGATAGTCCACTTTATTGTTGCGTACTAACTAGTAGCTAGTAAATACTTGAAAATCGTTTTTCTGTGTAGTTGTGACTTATTATTAAACTTACAGACTTATTATTATTAGTAAAAGGCGACTAACGGACTAAAGACTTCACATACATCCAACAGCATAGAAAAGCGATGATGGGCTCATCAAAATAATACTATCAACCCCTCTCTTCCCTTGGGTGTCGTAAAAGCGACTAACGGGCTAAAGGCTCACCACCTCACCACGTCATGTGCGGACTGAGCAGTTGTTTCTTGCTAAAGCGTGGACTGTGTGAGCGTGCTATATAAATAAATATAATAAGCAGTATGTAAATAAATAGCCGCGGCCGGCCGTAATCACATCCACGTCCATCGCAAGTGGTTCGCCAGGCAGTAGGCTTACTCTTGAAACGCAATTGCATTTATTAATTACAAACACAAATCTAAAAAATGTCAAATGGCACTTTTGTAAGCGACAAATTGCGTGGAAATTGATTGAACAAATTATTATAGAGATGGCGTTCCGGAATTATCATAACTTATCCCAATATCGATACATATTAAACGCATTGGAATTGTATTGAGATTGAGTTTGCGTTCAAGAGTAACCCCCCCAGCAATGAGCCATGCCATGCCCATGCGCCAATGTGTGAACGCCAAGTGATCGTGGCCTACAGTTGTGCACTTGTGCCGTAGTACTATTATTTATTCTGTGCTTGTGCGTTGTGCACAATGGGCGATTTTCTGACAGCCCAAATTAAAAAGTAAAAATTAGTTCAAAAACACCCGATAGATGTCGTTTTATAAAAGCCGGCCACCAGCCGTACCTACCTAAGGGCTGTAATAAATTCTACACTTTTACTTGTCTACCAAAAGAATAAAAAATAGTAAGTCCTTACCTATTTATATTCAGGACATCCAGAACCTATTTCTATTTTGGAATAGAATAAATATTACGCAGCCATACACGTGCTCTTTATGAACCCGCCTTTTAGGCTGGCCTCACACAGCCGGAATCGCCTTCTGAATTAAGAATCTGAATTCAGATACTGAATTCAGAAAGGCCGGAATACCATACAATATCAGTATGCTCCACACACATGCTGATTTTTTCAGAATCTGAATTTCTCAGATCGATCTGGAAGAATGAGCTGACGAGCGTCCGGAATTCCGTGTCTGAATATTTAAGATTCTGAATTCAGAACGCGCGTATTCCCATACATTTTATATAGAGCGGCACACACATGCTGGAATTCAGATTCTGAATTATTTCAGTGTTGCCATTTTTAGTAGTATCCTACTTTTTTAGCATTTTTAAAAGTAAATTTTAGATATTTAGTTTGTATGTTATCTTATTGATACCTTGCTTTAATAGTGTTTAATTTTCGATGTACTTCAGTTCTTAAAAATTATAAAGGTAAATATAGCAGTTTTGGTGCATTTTTATAAATAACGCTTAGCAGTTTTAGCACGATTTACCATAAATTTATATTTTTATATTTTATTCTTATAAAATTTGATAGCCATATAAGCTTCTATTGAAACTTGTTAATATAGTTGAACTAGAGAATAAAATATAAAAATAAAAATTTATGGTAAATCCTGCTAAAACTGCTAAGCGTTGTTTATAAAAATGCACCAAAACTGCTATATTTACCTTTATAATTTTTGAGAATTGAAGTACATCGAAAATTAAACACTATTAGAGCAAGGTCTCAATAAGATAACATACAAACTAAATATCTAAAATTTACTTTTAAAAATGCAAAAAAAGCAGGATCCTACTAAAAATGGCAACACTGAAATAATTCAGAATCTGAATTCCAGCATGTGTGTGCCGCTCCATATAAAATGTATGGGAATATGCGCGTTCTGAATTCAGAATCTTAAATATTCAGACACGGAATTCCGGACGCTAGTCAGCTCATTCTTCCAGATCGATCTGAGAAATTCAGATTCTGAAAAAATCAGCATGTGTGTGGAGCATACTGATATTGTATGGTATTCCGGCCTTTCTGAATTCAGAATCTGAATTCAGAATCTGAATTCAGATTCTTAATTCAGAAAGCGATTCCGGCTGTGTGAGGCCAGCCTTACCATGCGCCATACTAATCTATGCTAAGCGCCATCTATGAAGTCATTTACGAACCAATTTCTTTTTTTTTTTTGATTTCGGAAAATCGCCCATTGGCGTTAGCCTGCATTTGGCCAACATACGCCAATGTGTACTGCGCTGACCTGTCAAGAGGTCTTCTACCATACATAAATAGTGTGATGAACTGATGAGTGTGATCCTGTGTGAGTGAAGTTAACTCAGTGAACGCACCTGTAACAACAACAACTCTAAGTTTTATTCGTATTTCGTATTCGTAGGAGACGAAACTCCAAAAAATATAAACAATAATTCTGGAAAAAATACCTACCTAGTTATTACTTAATATTCCACACAATCAAAAAAGTACTTACAAGTAGTTATTGTTATCTACATTAAATGCAGTGTGATCACAGGCATGATTTTATTCAGGTAGGTACATTGTAGAATTAACTTTAGGTCTCTAATACCTACGTAATATTGGGACAATAATAAAGCACGTTTTATTCACAATGTGACTAGGGTAATAGCATTACTTGTGTTGTTTTCAGAAATGTCAGAAATAAAGCATAAACATCAAATATTGGCAGCGATAGATCATTTACGTTCCCGAAAGTCGAGGCCAGACTTATATCGTATTTGTAAGTTTATGTTAAAATGCTATAAAGTATCACCAAAAGATACTAAATCAGATCTTAAACGTTGCCTGAAAGAAAAGAGCATATTCAAAGTTGACTACAAGGATAATGTAAGCTACAGAAACGCTGCAAAGTGGCGAAAAAAAAGTAATCTTCATAACAGTAAGTTATACAAACAAAAGTACTTTCATAAAATTTTTGTTACAGCAGGGAATAATACCTAGGTACCTACTTTATACTAAAGTTGTGCGAGATTTAACAGTATTTCATCTAACATACTCAATTGGCATTTTGAAAAAAAATTAAATTGTTGAATTTGTTACATATTTATGGACAGCTCATGAAAACTTTATTTTTTGTTACAACCTAATTATTTTACTATACTTAGATACAATATAAAATTTCCAAAAGTTCTTTTTACTTACTTTAAATAATCACATAAAACTTATTTTTATTGCATCTCTTCTTGTTTTGTTCACCATGTTAGTTTTTTATCTTAAGTTGCTTTTACTGCCCATAAACATGAAACAAATCTTTATTATTGAAATACAGAAATGGCGTCTACTATTGCAAGTAATGAGAGGAGGATAATAACTTCGGCTATTGCTACTTTAATTTATCAAGATCAAAGCTACTTAGAAGATGGAATAGCATTTGAAGATCTAATTAAAACAGCATTATCTCAAGATTCTAAATTTACCAAGAAACAACTTGAAGCCATGGTCAATAAGGAGCTCGCAACCGGAAGTCTTGTGAAGCTACCAAATGGAAACTTAGCTCTTGGTCCTGCTGATCATGATGGTGACAGCTCTGATAGTTTTAAATTTGAATACAATGTTGATTCTAACACAAAGGTAAAATTTAATTATTATGTATGGATGATTATTATTTTTTTTATTTTAATTCTTTATCTACCTACTGATTTATAAATGTATATTTTTTTTTATTTTATTAGATGACATCTTCTGCTAATTCATCATGTAGATCGTCTCCCCAAAGAATGAGAGGAAGACCTAAAAAACGAGGTGGTGGATCATCCAGCCACCATGCACCCAGCAATAATAACACCAGAAGTGCTGCCGTCAGAGTAGGTGAGAGACGTAAAATGGCAAAGAAGGTGTTCGATCCCTCTGACAACAATGTACCTAGTAAAAGAAAAAGAGGAAGACCTGTTGGCTCTCTTAACAAAAGCACAATAAAGAAAAGGTTACTTGGTAGAAATACCAAAGAAGGAACATCCATATCAGAAGGCCAACTAACCCCCGAGGGAAGTGGTGATGAACTTGAACAAGAAGAACCTATACCACATGAGACATCAGGAGGTGTATGTTCCGTTTGTCTTGTGCAAAAACTTCGAGGGTCGAGTGATAGACTGGTTGAGTGCAGAGATTGCAATAACAAAGCTCATTTAAGTTGTCTTCAATCGGGCTCTGGCATTCTTAAGCCTCGTCCAGACAACACCTGGCAATGCCCGCACTGTAAAACTTGTGTTGTTTGTTGCGAAACAAATGATGCGGTGAGTTGTAAACTTTAAAGTGATCTTTTTATTTATTTTTATTTAAGTAGCTTACACTAACCAAACACTAATTTTAATTTTAGGGTATTTTAACAGTGTGCAGTATCTGTTCAGATTCATATCATGCACTTTGTCATGCCCCTCAAATACCAGAGCGTCTGAAAGCATGGGATCAATGGGAGTGCAATAACTGTTTAGAGTCTCGACCTACAGTTGTGGGTTCTCCAGCAATAATTCCTAGTAGCATAGACTATGAAAAAGAGGACTCCCCGACTACCGATCCATTTTTAAAACCACATGAATTGGATAGAGCACCATCAAAGTCTCAAGAAGAAGTACCAATTGATCTAAATATACCAGATATATCCAATTGGTCTACTGATGAAGTGCATGGATATTTTATAGAAAATTTTCCTGAAGCCGCTTCTATTTTGAAGGAACAGGTAAAATTAAATATATGGTAAAATGTTTGTTTACTATATGAAATCAATAATGAACCATGCTATGTCTTTAACAGTTTATTAGTTACATAATTACACACAATTAGCTTTTAAAAAAAATTGTTTTAAAAACAATTACATATAATAAAATTTTAATATATTAATATATTTTAGTATAAACAATTCTAAAAAGATATATATTATCTCAAGTGTATTATTAAAAATTATGTAACTCTTTATTCTAGGAATTTGATGGACCGGCATTGAGTATGGCAAGAAGAGCCGACATAGTCCAAGGTTTAGGTCTGCCTTTGGGTCCAGCTTTGTCTTTGTACCGCATAGTAGTAAAACTTCAAACAAGGAAAGACGATTGGACTATGTGCTGGGGCTAGTTATTGTTAAAGAATTTAAGAATATACCTACCACTTCAAAATAAATTTATTTTATTTTTTTCCTTATTAAAAACACATACCTACTTACATCTTGATAATAGGTACCTACCTAATATTATAAATGTTTAAGTATATATGTTACGTTTTCACGCTTAAACTTCCAAATTGATTTAAATTAATTTTGATAAACTGATTGATAGTGCTCTAAAAGAAGTTGCCTAATTAACCCTTTCGGTTAATAGACAACTTTTTTCTGCAAAATATCAAAAGCCGTGGGCCAAAAGGTAGTAGGTATGTAATCATTGAGGTAAGTATTATGTAATATAGACAAGTAATGATCTATGCCAGTTTAACTTAAATTGCCTAACTCTTATCTTTATAAATGAATTCTTAGTAGGTACCTGCCTACCCATTTACTTAAAAACAATAGAAATAATACTTATTTGTTTGTTTTAAATTCGTTTATTCATATTCATAATATTATTTACATTTTGTACACTTAACTACGTCATCATTACATTAGTAACTATGATCAAAGTTTAATAAATAATAGATTATAACAAAATATGTTCTAATACCCATGTCATTGTGTAGCAACAGCATAATATTATGTTCTGGGATTTGAAAATAATAACTTTACCACCTCAGTTTCTTAAAATATTGTGTACCTAATATATCTATTTACCAAATAGTTACTTACATACAATCTGCTCTAGAAACCAACAGTTATTTTCAAAATTTAAAATGTCAGGATTTGGAAGCCTTCCTTTAAGATGGCAAACAAGTGTACATTTACACTAATGATAAGGGGTCACCTCTGGTGAGCCCATTGATGCTTGCAACACCATGGACGTTACCAATATTATTGGTAGTTGTGTTGTTGACCAATATTATTATGCCTCTATTTCTAGTGATCTGATACTCAGCAAACTAGAACTCAACAATGCAGTGATGGCAGCAGTATTATGTATGGATGGTATAAACACTAGAAACACTATTTTACAAATTGAAAAAGACAGTGTCGGATTAAATTTCTACAAGGATTCGAACCCGCACCCTTCTGGCAATCCGGGCCAAGGTGCCCTTTCCAGTTGAGCTACAGTGGAACTTATCCAGCCCGCCGAAGTTAATCAACACCATCTTTATTTTTTACTTTGTAAGCCAAAGGCGCCTTTTGTTAGTAACAAAATTTGCGTTAAAATTATATATATATAATAACATTACTAGAAACACCAATTGGCTAACTTACACCAGCCACAAATTACTTGTTTGAGTGGAGAATTTCAAACATAATATATTAATAGGTAAAATATCTTATGACCGCCGGCGGCGGTCGCGAAACAAATGATTTTCAATTGTGTCTGGTTTTACGGTGCTCAAGGGGTTAAGTATACGGATTTAAGGCTTTATGCTGAGCAACGTCACAAATAAATAACACATTATTAGAGATCGAATATTAGGATACATATTCGCCTATGGCCTAACTTGTTAACACTATTATTATTTAGTTACTCTGTTGAGTCATGTAAAAACCTTATTTAACAACAATTACAGTTAGTTACCTTTTTACAACATAATATGGTTGCTTTTCTAAAACAACCATTTTATTATGTAACAAGTTTAGTTTCAAATCAAGCCTACTAAATCTTAGGAAACATAAGCATTTAGTTTAAATATTTTATATTAATCTATGTTAATAAAAAGCTGCTTCCACAATATATTACCAATAAATTCACTTTAGGTAAATGTAATGCATCCAACTATCCGATCTCTACACATTATACAATTAACAATAAGAATTAGGATAGATTAGTGTTATAACATTTTCTTACTTTTGAGATATCACTGATGAGGTTGATCATAGTGTTTCATATATGATAAAAATATATTGAATATCATTGTAGCAAAGTTTATGTAGAATACCCTGTACTCGGTAGGTAGGAAGTAGAAATTGACAAACTGCACTGGGGGCCAAAATAAACAATCGCCCTGGAACAAAAAGACCTCAATCAAGTTATTAAATGCACTATTGTCTTACTTGACACATTATACAGCAGTATTCATTGTCAACTTACCGCATACACATATTTAAACTTTTCAACTATTTCTGAGGTGCTTTGTTTTAGAGACTTTGATTCTAAAATTCCCATTCCATAAAAAAAGCATATTATAGTTAATGGTGATGCAAACAGTTGATCACACATGATTTTCTTCAATACAGTTTTAATGTCAACTTTTGGAAGCACTTTGTCCAAATAAATATAATAAAAATGATGCATTGGACCCATCAATGATCCAACCACAAACATTCTTCCTGAAAACAAAGCAAATTTAATGAATAACAATCTTTTTTTCGAAGATAGGGTTAGAATGTAACATAAAAATTAATCATTACGAAACAAGCAAAACTGTTATAAATGAGATTTTTCTATTTACTTTTAGCAAGTAAACTTACCTAGGCGACTCCAATCATATCTTTTTAATAATACATGAGATTGAAATTCGAATTCTTGTTGTATAAGGTCACCTATAGCCATGAAACCTCCAGAAGTAATGCTATTTGTTATTAATAAATTTTTCTTGAAAAAGAAGTTAACGCCTCGTCGGAAAGTGGAATATTTTTTGCTATTATTTCCCAAAAGGCTAGCACTTTTTCTCAAAAACACACAATGTGTAGAAAACATATTTACTAAACAACCTAGAAAACAAATTAGTATTTCTTCGCTTGAACTGCAATGCTTAGAAAAATAACAAAATGATACGAGGTTATCAATTCTTTATGCAAGCAGCACCAATTGTTTCTTTAAATATTAACTAAAGTTGAAGATTTTATACTTTGTACATTTAAAAAATGCGCCTGAAAAGCGCCCACCCTAGCTGTCACTGACTGACAGTGACAACTAGAGTTGTCTATCGATAGTCCACTATCGCTAAACTATCGATAGACTATCGATAGTTGACGTCATAACAATAGTATCGATAGCCTATCGATAGTATCGATACTATCGATACTATCGATATTACAAATTAACTAATACTATTGATAAGAAGCAATACTATCGATAGTATCGATACTATTGCATCACAATACTATCGATAGTATCGATAGTATCGATTTAATATATCAATACTATCGATAGTATCGATACTATCGATAGTATTGATATATTAAATCGCTAATACTATCAATACTATCGATAGTATCGATACTATCGATAGTATTACACTATCGATAGTTTAATAACAGCCGATAGTATTGTTTCCCAATTATAGTTTATGTAGCAATTAGTATTAAGTATGTATTATTACTCGCCTATCAGCTTCCTTTCGAAAATGTATCCACATCGCTGATTTACTTTTCTTTTTTTATATTTCACCAAATTTTTTTAAAGTAGGTAGGTAGGGAACGTTTTAAATGTGGGCAATAAAATAACCCGCTCGCAATTCACTGTAGTTTTTTAGTTATTAGTTATTTAAAAGTAAAAGGAAAAATTTTATATTTGACAAGGCTAAAAGTGTTGCCCTGTGTCAAATTGTTGTGTGTATGTGCAGTCTTTATTCCGTTAGTCGCCTTTTGCGAAACCCAAGGGAAGAGATGGGTTGTTAGTATTATTTTAATTATAAGTCACAACTACACAAGACAGTACCTGTCAGAAAACGATTTTCCCTAACGCTACATAAACTATTATTTGGGAAACGATACTATCGGCGGTTATTTAACTATCGATAGTGTAATACTATCGATAGTTTTAAAAACTATCGATAGTATTGATAGTATTAGCGATTTAATACATCAATACTATCGATAGTATTACTTAAAAAATATTGATACTATCGATACTATCGATAGTATTGTGATGCAATAGTATCGATACTATCGATAGTATTGCTTCTTATCAATAGTATTGCTTATTTTGTACTATCGATACTATCGATAGTATCGATACTATCGATACTATCGATAGTACTATCGATATTGTTACTAGTTTTCGAGGTCAACTATCGATAGCGAAACTATCGATAGTTTTGCAACTCTAGTGACAACAGCTGACATTAGTGACTATTGTAGTACAATAGTAGGTACCAATGTAGTAGTAGTATAATAGTATAGAAAATTTCTAATTTTCTGAGATTGTAGGTACCTACTTTAAGTTCTGAGATTGTACCTACTTAGCTGTTAGATTGGTACCTCTTGTTCTGTGATTGGTACACACTCGGCACCATGAAGTTGTAGAGAAATACTTTTTACCTTTCCTATCTATTCGAGTGTTAGACTGAGCGTGGTAGAAAAAAATAAATTTAGTTTTAAGGTTTTAGGCTCGGACCAAATATTACATGGACAGAGTCTTACGACGTTGCCGCTCGTCGTGACGTCATTTCATGACCGACTGCTCGGTCAAAACATTGCTGTATGGTGCGAAATAATAGTGAAATAATAAGAACTCTTAGTGTTTGTGTTATTTGTGTAATATACAATTGACATAATGTCTTGTTCAGCTGTTTATTGTTCGTCAAGAACAACAAAAGGAGGTGTGAAAGACCAGGAATTATCATTTCATACGTTAGTGATTTCTCTTAATATGTATGCTTTACTATGAGTTTTTTAACAATTAAAACGGCAAAGCATTAATTTTTGCTAATTCTAAATCATACTATATCGTACACTATTCATAAGAATCAGGTTTTAAACCTTAATTAAATGTAATTTAAAGGCTTTGTTTTTGGCATAATGATTAGTGATGTACGTATTTGTGTATCGAAGCTTTATCGATATTACTAATATTCTTTTTATAATTTGTTTTTTAGGTTTCCAAAATGCCCGAAAATAAGACGTGAATGGATTCAAGGCTCTGTTCCAAACATTTTGAAAAATCTATTTTACAGTAAAAATTTTACAGTCGTAGTTCAAATTTGAATCTTAATAATATGGGCGGGAATATGAATAGTAAAAAGTATTGCTCTTCACTTCACTTTACAACACATTTTTTTTTAAATATATATAATTGAAGGAGGCAAACGAGCAGGCGGGTCACCTGATGGAGAGTAATCTCCGCCGCCCATAGACACCCGCAACACCAGAGGAATCGCAGATGCGTTGCCGGCCTTTAAGGAAGGAATAGGAATTGTGAAGGGGGGGGGGGGGAGGCCTCCGGAACCCTCACTGGCCGAACGAAACACAACAGTACCAAGGGCTAATATTTCACGCCGGATATTAGGGTGTTACTAGACCAATCGATCAATCGTCGATCGACGGCATCGATTAATGGTAGAATGGATTAGTCGACGTCGATCAATAGGTCTGGTAGACACTATCACATCTGAAAATGGACGCCGCTACAGAATGAGGAGGAGAAAAAGGCGGATCCATGTCAAATCCACAATGTTTGGAACGTTGACGGGATTTAGATGATTTCTTAGCCTTACTACCACTGGATCCTCCCGCAGAAGACGACGCTCTCAATTGAGGTATAGAGTTTTGCTTTCGCTTACGAACGACCGGAGTATCATTACGAATGGAGATCTCCTTTTCTGACTCGTACTGAACTTCGTCGGTATTATCAAAATCAGAATTATCAACTTCCATTGTTGTTCTTTTTTCGCTAAAATGAAGCTTGTAAAATATTTCGATATAGATCGTCGACAGCGATCGATGGTAAAATGGATTAGTCGAAGTCGATCGATAGTTTCTACCAGACCAATCGATCGATGTTTATGTGAATAAACATTAAAATGGTTTCACTGAATTGGCTATTTGGTTGTTGTGACAATAAAATATGAAATATGTCGATTATGGCAGTTTATAATTTAACGATAACTATCCAATAGTTTTTTTATTAAGATAATTTGTAAATATTTTATTATTACAAAATAAATTTGCGATTATTTGTCTGTGGATTACAAGACCAGAAACACTGAGCTTCGTGTGACGCCACATTTCACAAAATAAACAAAAACTATCTTTTAGGTTTCAAGATAAATGTTTATTGTATCGTGACGTCACAGACATTTAGCCAAATGTCACATGACCAACCGTTTCCGCAGAAACTTTAAATGAATAAAGAAAAATATGTCTTTTTCTATTAAATAAAGCTTTTTAAAAAAAAAGATTGTACGTGGTGTCAATAATATTATTATAATAACTATAATATCATTGCGTGGTATAAAATAAGCGTTTGTAATTTTCAAAATACTTTTCCGAAAACTGTCAAGTAGCCAATTTATTTTTCTACTAAATATATAATACATTATACTGATAATTTAGGATTATTAATGTTTTTTCTTTTAATGAATTAGGTTTCTGAGTGATTAGGTCAGTTCGTGAACAAATTGCAGTGCAGTGCGATGCGCGCTCGGAAACGGACGCGCTCCATTGTGCAGTAAGAATTTTTAATTCGCGATTTGCGCGGCAATAGCCGCTGCACGTGTTTTGACTATGAGTTCCCAACTCATAGCCAACGAGCTGTTGGCGTTTATTCAAAACGCCATCGACACCATGGACGAGGTCAGCATCCTGCAGATCTGCAAATCCAACTTCAAGGAGGATGACATTTGCAGTGGCAAGGCGCTGCTCTACCAGACCGTCGGCAAAACCAGCCAGATGCCATCTCGCCGGAGGGATGGAACAGAAAGGTGTCTCCAGGACATCATCAGCCTGCTGAAGGAGACCGACCCGGACGCCTTCGTTCGTGGCGAAGGAGCTACACAAGCTGCCCCCCCGTCACATTCGACCACGTCGATGTCACCAGGCTGCTGAAGGACATCAACTTCCTGAAAGCGAGCCTGGCTGAGGTGGTGGAGAAATTAGAAGTCTCAAACAACACCATAAGTGAGTTGCGTGCCCAAGTAGTGTTATTAAGCAACACTGCTTCGGTAAGAAGGGCACCCGAGGCCTCTAATGTCAACACTCGTCGCGGGGCGCAAAACGCATCCATCTGTAGTTTCGAGTCGGCGCATGTGGATGCGTCACCGGCCGCTGTCACTGCGCGCGATGCCCCGCGCCCCGCCGCCCGCCCCTTCACCCCGGTGGGGACGTCACGCGTTTGCACGTCAACACCTCAACGTGCCTACGCAGCTGCGGCCGCCAGCCGACTGTCGGCGCCGCTGCTGCCGCCGCTCCGCAACCTGAGCGGCGACCGCCTCAAGAGATAAAGAAAAGTAGCCAGGGAGTCATCCATGGAGCTACTCCTGCGGCACCGCGGGTTCACCATCGTGACGAGGAGGGCTTTACCACAGTGGAAAGGAAGAAGAGGAAGCCCGACTGTCGCAACCTATGCGGTGTTGCACCGACCGGACCGAACCACCTGCTGCGTCCAGCTATACCGACGACGCTGCTGTACGTGTCCCGACTCCATTATTCTACGAAGGCAGAGGAGATCGTAGAGTACATACGGATCAAGAGAAAACTCACTCTAAGGGTCGAGCGGTTGGAGTCCCGCCACAATGTGAATTTTAATTCATTTGTGGTGAGAGTACCGACCGACCATCTATCGGCATTTATAAAAGAGGAGTTTTAGCCGAAAGGTGTCCTGTTCCGGCGGTTCCGTGGACGGCTACCGGACACCGCGTTGCGTCACACGTCGCCGTGTCTACGTGTAAAATAGTGATAAGGTTTTTTAATATAAATTATATGTATGTTAGTCTGTAAGGTATTTATCTATGGGCCTGCAATGCCTGAATATAAATAAATAAATAAAAAAATAAAATAAGCGAATTTGTCATAAAATCTCATTTAAATGAAAAAGGGTTACATTTTGCTAGCAATGAAGACGTAGAGAAATTAAAGTGCCGCATTTTAAAAAACGTTTGTATTCTAATGTTTTGACTCATTTTTCGAACATTCATAGACACCCATTTTCAATCATCGATTACATCTCATTAAAACCATATTTGATAAATACATAAATATTCGTCGCCATTCTGCACATAAAAATAACCCCGAAATACAAAAACTTTCTAAAAGACAAAAAAGAAATAAATAAAATCTTTTTCAAGGTATTTTAAATATGTATTTTATTTCGTTTCTTTTATTATTAATTATTTCATTTTTCAAATTTCCAATAAATATGATTTACTTTTGTAAGAAGTTTTATTTCTTACCTATGTACTGACTTTTCAATCAAGTGTCCACTCTACGACTAAATGTTACTCTAACCTCTCGTGCGTGTGGAGAGCCGCTCTTGCCGCGTTGCGTATCTACTTGTCAGTGTGTGTAGTTTTGGATTGCTCGGAACAGATTTTAAACGCAAATTACGATGAACGTAACGTATCTATAGTTTATAATATCATTGGAGAGGGTGGTATTTACGCCGGGCGAGCCGGCCCAATGCGTGCTGCAACGCAGCGTGGCTCTACCACTCAGTCAGTGTCACTCATTTAGCACCACCCAGGGGTCACGTGTCTAAAGGGTAAACCTACGGACATGAGTAACTTTAACCCCCAATTATAATAACGAACTAGGTACACACCACATTAAAGTGATTATATCGATATACTAGTCACATCCTTAGTCACGCACACATGTACGGATAGAAAGCTGCACACTAACAAAAGACGGACATGCTAAAAATCCAAAGACTCTGTCCATTGTGATATTTGGTCCGAGGTTGGAGGTTTAAACTCTCGGTGAGTAAAACTACCGTGGACGTATCGCACTTATTTTTTCTCGGTGACTAAACCTACCGTGGACGTTTGAGTGGTTTTTAACAAACTACAGTAGAACTCCAATTATCCGAACTCCGACTATCCGAATCGCCGATCATCCGAATCACAAAACCACCACTTGCAACTGCTCACCGTCAAGCGAATGCGTGACCTGGCTGCCCGAAAACGGTTGAAGACCGCAAAACAGCTTACATTGACGGAGATGTTTAAAAAACAATGATTTTTATTTCTAAACTTGTACATAAGTACATTTTATTTATATTTAAAACATGTGAAAATTTCATGTTTCTTTCATTTATTCGATTATCCGAATATTTGATTATCCGAATGGGTCCCGGTGTCGCGACGTCAGACGAACACTCTCAAATGATGGCAACACTCTGACGCGCTGCCAATGTCAGAATAAAAGCCCGCCAATGCGGTCGAAGTGAGTTCATTATTTTATATTATAATATTCTCTCATATGCAAGTTAAGTACTGTGTTAGTGAATTGGGTGAAAGGACGATGCGGAGGAAGGGCGCCACGTGCTGCTGTAATGAAAGCTAAGTATCTCACTAAGTATCTCACTAAGTATCTCGCTAAGTATCTCTCTAAGTATCTCTTTATGTATCTCTATGTGAAATCTAAGTACCTAGCTAAGTAGGTACCGAATTATCTAAATGACTTGTGAACTAAGTACTTATATTGGTGACTAAGTATAAGTATGATTTAAGTACAACACACTAAGTATTCTATAGAGAGGTTGAACTGCATATTATCGTACCTGCAGTAGATAGATAGGTTGAACTGCATATTATCATACCTGCAGTGATAGCGTACGGCCCTACGGGGGTGCGACGGTCCAGAAAGACCGTGGTGCATAAGTTACCAGCACCCGTAACGGGTAAGACTGCATATTATCATACCTGCAGTAGTAGCGTACGGCCCTACGGGGGTGCGACGGTCCAGAAAGACCGTGGTGCATAAGTTACCAGCACCCGTAACGAGTAAGACTGCATATTATCATACCTGCAGTAGTAGCGCACGGCCCTACGGGGGTGCAGTGGTCCAGTAAGACCTAAGTAAGATACTGAATGCAAGGGATAGTACATACAAGGATTCTCCCGTACTATCTAAGCAATAGGACCCTTCTTAATGTTCCATGTAGCAACGTCTTATTCTATAATTGTTTCCATGACTAGCCATTATCATTATGACTTAACTACTTACAATAATTACCACAGGGGGAAATTCGTGTAACTGATGTACTTAGATTCTATAATACATTTCAGCACT
Source organism: Scoparia ambigualis (assembly GCA_963921215.1). Lineage (NCBI taxonomy): Eukaryota > Metazoa > Arthropoda > Insecta > Lepidoptera > Crambidae > Scoparia > Scoparia ambigualis. Next base: position 26,697,080 of record OY992506.1, read on the forward strand.
GTAAAGAGTCACCCCGGCTACCAGCTGGAGGTGTGACCCGTGGACAGAGGCACCACATGCTGTGGTGTCATCTGTCCCCTAAATCTACAGATGGCGAAGCAGTAATCTAATTCGAGGCAGCTGTTCCTGGAGGAAGCAGAGAGAACCTGACTTGAAGTATAACTATGTGAGTCATATTTATATTTTTTAATTGGAAACAGCATACAAAGATTGTTCTTCGGTACTTGTCGCCCATGAAACACATAACCTAGGCACATATACATTAAAGCGGCGACACCCGGTCCCCATTAATTCGGATAATTGGAGTTCTACTGTATTTAGATCTCTGTATTTTACTTTAGCATGCAAAGTTTCATCAAAATTGGATTATAGGTTTTTAAAAATTGCGACTTGGAAGTTTGTATGGGAAACCGAAATGCGTAAACCCTCTTACAGATTTGTATCGAAACTTAGTTTTCTCACTTTTGTGACAGCAAGGTAATATAATTTAATCTCAAGGGATCCACAATCCTTGTATCTAAAAAGATAAGAAAATCATAATTATTAGCAAAAATATATCATTAGAGTCAGTAATGAAACACACTGGATTAAAACAATGACTTAACTTCTTAATTACTTACTCTTTCCTCGGTCTTGAATTTAGCGTTTTTTTATTCTACCACTATTTATTTCACGGACAGTCTATTCAGCCATTTTGCTATCAAAATAATATTGAAAATAATAGTGAAAAATGTAACTAAAAATCTATTTTTTAACATCGACAAAAACTTTTTTGCGGTTGGCGGTTGGTATGTTTCCACCTTGACTTGACGTTTTGACAATGACATTAGGGAAAAAAGACGTTCGGTCGTTTAAGGCTGGCCTCACACAGCCGGAATCGCTTTCTGAATTAAGAATCTTAATTCAGATTCTGAATTCAGAAAGGCCGGAATACCATACAATATCAGTATGCTCCACACACATGCTGATTTTTTCAGAATCTGAATTTCTCAGATCGATCTGGAAGAATGAGCTGACGAGCGTCCGGAATTCCGTGTCTGAATATTTAAGATTCTGAATTCAGAACGCGCATATTCCCATACATTTTATATGGAGCGGCACACACATGCTGGAATTCAGATTCTGAATTATTTCAGTGTTGCCATTTTTAGTAGGATCCTACTTTTTTAGCATTTTTAAAAGTAAATTTTAGATATTTAGTTTGTATGTTATCTTATTGATACGTTGCTACACTATTAAAGTGTTTAATCTTCGATGTACTTCAATTCTTAAAAATTATAAAGGTAAATATAGCCGTTTAGGTGCATTTTTATAATTTATTTATTTATTTAATTCAGACATATGTCCATAGAATTTGTTAGTAACAATGCACTTAAGAACTATGTTAGTTAGTAATGTAGAATATAGGGCAACACAATTACTCTAGATCCGGTACCTCCTTCATGCACCAAGGACATGAAGCCGGATCCAATGCTTCAGCATATGGCAGTCCACTCGACCAGCCAGAACTCTTAGAATGCTGTTGTTGCTGCCGCGCACTCGATGGAGCAGGGAAGCCACTCGCTTCCTCATTATGGCCGGGAACCCGTCCGTGCGCGCCTCCGCGAACATCCCGGATGCGCTACACCACCTCGGCAGCCCCAACAGCATTCTAAAGCCGTTATTATACTGAACGCGAAGGGCGTTGTATGCCTTCTGCGTGTATTTGACCCATAGACTGCACGTATACAAATTCTGGCAGTAGGCTTTAAAAAGAGTTATTTTAACTTGTTTACTGCAACGGGCAAATCTACGGGCCAACATGTTGCATCTTACAGCCAACGCCCTCCGCTCCCTTTCGATATCGTCAGCGTCTGTGAGACCAGCCGAGACCCAGTGGCCCAGGTACTTAAACCGATTCACTCTGTTGAGCTCTGCACCACACAATCGAACAGGGGGAACATTCAAAATCTTTGCACCGATTGGTTGGAAAACTAGAAGTTCGCTCTTTTTCGTGTTGTACCGGAGCCCATGCGACCCGGCGTAGTTCTCACAGACACTGACCAATTTCCTCAAGGCACTGATGGAGGGACTCAATAGGACCATATCATCAGCGTAACTAATGTTGTTAATAAAAGTTCCGTCTATCGAGCAGCCTACTTTAGTCCTATTCAGTCCCTCAATAAGTCCATTTACATAAAAATTAAAAAGACGAGGAGAGCTTAGCCCACCCTGTCTCACCCCACATTTCAATTTATAGGCATCAGACAGTGCCCCCTCCCAGCGTACAACGTTAACTTGGTTTCTGTACCAATAATCAAGAATGTTAGTTACTTCGTTAGGCACATCTGTCTCATTTTTTAACTTCTTCCTCAGCAAGTCATAGGACACCATATCGAAAGCTTTAGAAAGATCAAGGAAGCATGCATAGACAGGAGTCTTCCTGTCAGTGTAGTACCGAACGGTGTGCTTGAGACAATATATAGCTGTATCTGTTGACAATCCAGTCCGAAAACCGAACTGTGAGTCATGGAGGTGTACATGTGTTTTTAATATGTCATCAAGCAAACCGTCCAGCACCTTGGCTATTATAGTGGCTAACGATATGGGCCTATAATTACCCTTGTCCGAAGAGTCGCCCGTTTCGTTCTTGATTATTGGCACAACAACCGTCTTCATACAGTCTTCCGGCAGGAAAGTATGTCTAATACAAAATGTGTACAACATACTTAACACCCTAGGCAAGTGAACACCCGCGTGGCGAAGATGCTCAACGCTGAGACCATCATGCCCCGGGGACTTTCCCCTAGTCATATTTCTTATAACGTTAGCTACATCTCTAGCAGAAAACCGTACCTGCGACTTGCAAGGCAGACGGACATCAGCATCGGGCATCACCGCCGCAGAGCAATCACCCCCTACTAACGGCTCAACAAAGAAATGGTTTTTAAAAACGTTGGCAATTTGACTCGGTTCGCTAACACCATCAACATTCAATGGAGCACTTTGCTTTGGATTAAGTTTTTTTGTACTTTTCCAGAAATTTTTAAACTCTTTCTTTGAGTGGTGGCTAGCTAGAATATCCATCCGGATCTGCTCTGCATTATTTTGACACCATTTTATTTTCGACTTAAATGTTTTCCGGGAACTTTTCATGTTTTCAAAATATGGACCACACGTTGGCTTACCATATAACAACCATAATTTAAAATGTGACCGAGCAGTGTCATGTGCAGACCGTACATGAATATTCCAGCCTACAACACTCTTTTTTTTAAATTAGGCCGTCTATTCATGCCACCCGAGCTAGCAAAAGCAGACTCGCTTAGTATCTCTACAATTTCTTTGTACATATTTCTTATAATGTCCCTATGTTCTACATTTGTACACATATTATCACAACAATTTGAGAGTTCTGATGGAAAGTCCACTTCTTTTAGTCTATTATTACAAAGATTCCTAAATAAAATCGTCTGATAAGCATCTCTTTCTCCCCAAACTATCTGAGAGTTATTATTACTTCTTACACTATCCTTTACACAACATAAGTTAATTTCATTTAGATTTAATTTTAAAAACAACGGGAAATGGTCCGACCATGTACAATTATAATCTACATAGACATCCATAACGGATGACCAGGCTGCTTCTGTAACCACACAGTGATCTAGCCACCTCGTACATCCGTGAGCGTCACTCAAAAACGTAAACGTATCAGCTCCCATTTTTTCGATATCAACACAAATCCATTGTTGCTCCTTACAAAAATTAATAAGTTCCTTTCCGAACAGTTCCTTGGGGTGTGCATTATAATCGCCTAACAAATAAACACATTCTACTCCGACATTTTCAACAATTGCACACATTTCGCTCAGGCAATCCGTACTCTCAATTAAGTTTTCCCTCGAATCCACCGGCATGTAAACCGAGAACACAAGCATTGAACGATCACCTACACTTAACTTAATAGCGGTGAGACGTACGCTATTACACTCAATCACTCGCACTGAGTCAAAAGCACTTTTTCTCCACAGTAAGGCAACTCCGCCGTGGGGCCGACCTCGTAGTATCCCAGCAGACGTGTCTACAGCTGATGTTCCCGTAAATCCGAATTCTAAGTCTATATTACCCAAAACCATCAAGTCATGCGGATACAGCCATGTTTCTTGCAGAGCTATCACGTCTGCAAGTTGGCACAAGGACTTAACATAGTCGACAGAACGCGTAACTGATTTACAGTTGAAACTTACGAAGGTGCTATTCCGCTTTACTTTACTCTTCATTTTGTGGAGGGTCTGATAACTGAACCCGAGGTCTGTGTCTGAAGTCTATAAACCTACGAAATGAAATACCTTCTGGCCATATGCTGTTGTTCATGAATGACGTCACTTTATGTCTAGGCACAAAAATCTTGTAGGCATCGTATTCCTTATTTTGTTTCATAACAATTTTTTCTAAATTTATAGACAATCCAGTTTTACATTTAATGTACTCCACTATGTCATTAGAAGAGGCCCCTTTATCGACATTGTTTATGAATAAAGGAACTTTAACATCGGCTGCCTTAAACTTACATTCTGGTTTATTTTGAGCTGTCCCTCTCTGTCCAATAAATCTGTATTTATTCCTTTTCTTATTGACAACAGTATTCCATCCCTTCTCCTCACCCTGCGTCTTCCATTCCCCATCCTCACGCACAAAATCAGCAAAAGATTTCTGTACCGACTCACAATCATTTGTAAACACTCGCTCATTACCACGATCAGCTGTTAACGACGTCATGTTCGAAACCGCAGTGGGCCTCATCGCGTCCGCAGAGTCGTCGTTGGGCTTGGGCAACCTGACGTTCGAAACCGCGGTGGGGGCCTCCACGCGCCGGCTTCGCAGAGTTGCCGGATTAGGTGAAGATGAGACAGTGTTATTAGCGGCGCTGTCCGAGTGCGAGCGGGACAACTGCTGCGCGGGAGGAACGAGAGTCTGGCCGTTATTATACGTAATTGTCTCCGTACCTACCTCCAAATTATCAGGTGTTAAACCTATCGGCCCGCTATTATAATTAAAGCTGCTTAGATATGCTCCCCGTCGTGTATTAATGTTTCTATACGAGTTATCTATAATAGTATGGTCAACTAAACTGTTTGTATCGGTAGGTTTTACATAAGTGGACATAATTTCCGTTTTAAATTCGCAAAGCTGTTCCTTTGTTACGCTATTTTCCTTCACGTATTTCATTTCATCTTGTAGAACTAATAAGTCTTTCAATAATCTACTTACATCCACATGATCGAATGTGATTGGCGGCAACTTATTCAGATCCTGAGCAACGAAAATAGGAATTTTCTCTGGGTCTGTTTGTTTAAACACGTCAATAATGTCATACAAGTCCTTCATAATCTTTCCCTCCTTATTTTTACGTTTTATTTCCCGTACTTTCGAAGAGATAGAAAGAAATAACAATGACTTAGCTTTTTCGATGTCTTCTTTGCTGAATGCCGTTGATAAAATCCTTACAAAACTTTCACTATCCATTACATCCTGCTTCTGTTGCACAAACGTAAGCAGTTCATTTACTACTAAATTGCAGTTAACACATTTAAGTGGTTGATCAGCCATGACTAATGCTCCCGTTATTGACAATAGCGTGCGACTCGACGGCGCGCGCGCACGACGATGACTGATGAAATGAATGAAACAACGCTTAGCAGTTTTAGCAGGATTTATCATAAATTTTTATTTTTATATTTTTTTCTATAAAATTTGATAGCAATTTAAGCTTCTATTGAAACTCGTTAATATGGTTAAACTAGATAATGGATAAATATACATAAACATAGAAAAACACCCAGACCCGAAATCAATTAAGAAAATCAGTTTTCTCTAAATTGACTCGCCGACCGGGAATTGAACCCGGGACCTCAGAGATGGCGCGACGCCAGGCCCGGCGCGCTAACCACTTGACCACGGAGGACGTCAATTGGTAGGAACAGGAAAAAAAACGGCAACCCTGGTTGAAACAGCAAGCGGTTAACGTCTCGGAGACGTTTGCTTAGGCCGGGAGTCACAAGACTACTGATCAATCTGAATTTTTAAGAATGTGTGAGTCAAGGTGCCGGAATTCAGAATCTTAAATTCAGATTCTTAATTCAGCAAGCCATTCCGGCTGTGTGAGGCCAGCCTAATAGTAGACAGTGTGGCTAACCAAAAAAACTTAAAATTATCAAAAAGGTGCGTCCCTAACCATAACCGACACGAGTAAGTCGAAAACCTAAAATTAAGTGGAAGTATGCCCTATTTGTTATAAAATAATTATTTAGCGACTATAGGAAATGCGTTTTTTTGTTTCAAACTCTAAAATCGTCTAAGCATAACAAAGAACTCAGATGGAAATGTGCCGTTTTGTACGAAATTGCGATTTTTTATCTTGTATTTCCGAAGGAAATATGCACATTTTGTAATAAATTCTGACCTCAAGAATAGCCTTTGAACATGACTTTGACGATTGCATTCATAGTTTTCTTCCGGGCTAAAGTGGAAATAAGCCCTTAATGGATGGCAATCACTCCTCAAATCTTGTCAGTTGACTGCTCGAAGCCTTAGATTAGTTAATCAAACCTTTTTCTGAGCTCGGAACAAATTTGGTCCGAGGTTGACTGGGTAATATTCTGAGGGGTACTTTGCACTATATAAAAAGTTCTATGTCAACTGTCGTCATTGACATAGAACTTATTGCACTAAAATTATTTTTGGTTTTGGACACAGACGTATACGTGTGTGGTTTTGGATGACATAGCACTTATTGCAACGTATCTTACCAGTAAGATAATCATGATTTTAATATTTAAAGGTAAGTACTTTCTTAATTAATTATAAGAAAACAAACCAAAGTAACATCCAATATTAAAATTAAAATATTTGCAAACTTACAAAGATAAATAGAACATAAATAAATAAAAGAATTGCCCCAGATCATCCCCATCAGGCAGAATACCCAGTACACTAGCCGCATTGCCGCGCTGGATGGCGAGGCTTAAGCGTTGACCCAGATAGATCTGGCTCTGAGGTCACGAGTGGCTTCCACCAGCTTTTTAGAAATAACTAAAGTGCCGGTGGGCACCCAAACCCCACGGTCCTAACGTGTCTACCCCAAACGGCTCAAATATGATATCTCCAGTCAGATTCTCATACTTGCGCCGTTTGAGGTTCTCCGCATTAGTTGCAGCCGAGCCAGCGTTGATGTATGAACTTGGAAGATGGGATGGGGCAAGCGTGTTGACACATGTAGCATCCCACACCAGTGCACCAGTTCCACCCTCCAAGGTACCAGGTCATGCCGTGCGGCCTCTTGCCACCATCGCGCGCCAGACCGGCCGGCGGGCTCTAGTACGGCTGGCACTCCAGCAGTGACTAGAGCTCGACGAGTGATGTCATTCAAACAATGATGGCGGGCCATGCGGCCAGCGCTCCGTGTACAGGACAGCCCGTGGTGGCCGAGGGTGTCTACCGGTGCGCTACAACGACATTGATGGGGGACGATACTGGGGGCGCCAAGACGCAGGGCAGTGGCAAAGCGAAAAGTACTGCGGTCTAGCAAAGAACCCGTGTTCGATGTGGGTAGTGCCTTCGGAAACTGCGGAACTAGAAGACGTGTTGACAAGGTTATTTCGCAACAGTTCGCAAAGGGGCCGCCGTCCCAAAGCCATTGGGAAGAGGTGTTGGTTGGGAGATCAAAACACTGGTAAGCTGTGCTCCAGGCGGCCTTGGCCTCGTCCATGTAGGGTATCAAAAAGGAATTTGATGTTCGTTCCAGTAATTTGTTAGTAAGTGGCAGGGAGGCATGGACTGAGGACACGAACGCCGGGAGGGAAACGTCTGTAGTTTTACGGATACCCAGGCCATCGAATCTAATTGGAAGTGATGCTTGGGTCCAAGAGCGGTTACTGAAGTTTATGTTTAAAATGGAAGAGAGTGTTTGTTTTATGGTGCTATCTAAGCTGGCAAGAAGGTCAGGGAACTTCCACAGCTGATAACACCGCAAGACATACGTGAACTTCATATACGGGAACGAAAAAGGAATAGCGTATTAAAGTAAAGGCAATGTGACAGTTAATTTTAAAAAGGCGGTCTAATGTATCACTAAAATTTTGCAATTTTGATGTTATGAAATTTTGGAAGGAACTTTCTAGAATAGGGGACCCCAAGAGGTGAAGGGAACTCTTATCAATTACATTAATTAGAGAAGCTACGTCTCTAAAGCGGGATATTATGTCGTGTCTGTCAACGCAACTGTTCAATATGTAAAGCTCGCACTTAGCAGTATTAAGCTCCAGTCCTATGGCTTGGAACTCGCGGGCAAGCTTCCGAAAGTCCGAAAGAACAGTTGACGCATCGCCGCCTAGGGTCCCATCATCCAGATACCACACATTAAATTTTGAATTTAGTTGCTCGATGACCGGGTGAATAGCGAGACTAAAAACGCCCAGAGGGTCACCCTGTTGGCATCCTACGGCAGAAGAGATGAGGTTGTTCATAAATAACAGCTTGGATGGATTTTTGTAGCACTGCATTAAGAATGGAAAGATTGCAGGAGATTTTGATTGTGTTTGAGCCAACATGGCGACCCTGTCGACAGAGTTAAAAGCATTTTTGACGTCGACTTTTAATAACACTTGACCGCCCTGATTTGATAAAAATGGTCTAAGTGAGTGGACAGCTGCCTCACAGCCTCCTTTGCTGCAAAAACCTAGCTGCCTAAGCTGGAAGTAATTAATAAGGAAATTAACCGATTGGCATCTTACTGGATGTTGTTTTTTAATATACATTAATAAATGTATGTTTTATGTCAAAGGAATAGGTTAGAATAATTCGTTGCAAAATATGCTTAGTAAAATTATTTCCACATTCTAATGTGGTTCTAGCTACACTCAAAATTCATTCACATATTTATTAGCTCTTACTAACGTTATAACACTACGTAGGTACTTATCAAATACTTAGCGACTTAGACAAAGAAAAAAAACAGTTTTTTGTCTCTACTATAAAATCAGTTTTAGCCACAGACATATAATAAATGTCTGTGGTTTTAGCTGACATATTTGCGGTATCACCGGCGATCTTAGAGCATAGAGAATTAAACTAACAGGAGACGACACGCGCACTAATTTCTATGCAAAAAAGTCTGTCATTTCCTGCGGGGGGAAGGAAACACACATAGAAATTGTTAATACACTAATGCATTTTTATATGACGTCGCTACGCACGCAAACGACAACATTGTTAAACACAAGCATAAAATAGACGCACACTATTATATTCTCTCACATGGATAACCTGTCCGTGCACTAGTCTAATGTCATATTTATGTATACGTATATAGAGGTTGACATTATCGATTATTTTTTTTCGATAAGATAAAGACAAAGTTAAAGACAAAGACAAAGATGTCAATAATAACAAAAAAGTATTTTTTAGAATATTATTTATTGCGCAAATGCCAAATGAATCTTTATCTATCTATCTACTTTAGATCATGATATTAAAGCACTCTTAATAGACGATTAAAGTTTATGTAGTACCTATATAAAACATAAACTATTCATCCTTCCAAAATACGTATTATGATGATTTTTAATAATATTACAATGATGGGTTTTATTTCGTGTTTTATTTTAAAGCTTAACCTATCTAAAGAAACTCCTAGGAAGAGAAAACTTAAAAACAACTGGAATAAAAAAGACGACAACCTCAGGCGGGAATCGAAATAAAATTTTACTTAAGTATATTTAAGCGTTAATAAAACGCTAAAATATTTAAAAAAACATTAATCTATAAACGCAGCTTCATCTTAATCGAATGTTCAAATATTTGTAAAAATATTTCTTTCGGATCTCAGAGGTGAAAACTTCTAAGAATGAAGCCATGTTGACTAAAAAACATAAGCATCAAGCACTGACAAATTTCGACGGTTGAAAGCCAGACCTCGGTAGCCAAGTGGTTAAGGCAGCCGCCCGGAATGCGGAAGGTGCGTGGTTCGATTCCCGCCTAAGGTTGTCGTCTTTTTTCAGTGTTTAAAATTTTACTTAAGTATATTTAAGCGTTAATAAAACGCTAAAATATAAAAAAACATTAATTTACATAATTAATTAAAATTAATTAATTAATTATCTAAAATTTGATTACATTTGTGTCAGGCCTGTTTCCCAAATATTTTTGTAAGAAAATACAAAAATGGTCTACCTAACTTTGCCCACCTAACTCACCATGCGACGGTACTAAATGTTTGATCATTTTTAGTATCACGTTCGCATCTTTGCCCAGTTATAAATGTTGGCTCCAAAAATCGCAACATAAATCTTAAAATGGCTTAGCAATTTAAAGGTGGCAAAACTTTTTCACTTTACTTTGCCCGCGTCTTCCTTCTTCATTTTTAAAGAAACTTTAAAGAAAACAAAGAGATATCGAATTAGATAATTAATTTATAGGCATAAACATCTTACGCAGCATAAGTAACTCCTACAATATTAGACATAAATAAGTTACATCTCACAACTTTACATACAAAATCACAACATCTCTCATGTAGAGTTGCCATCCGTCTGGGTTTTTGCCCAGAGTTGTCTTAGTTTAGAAGGCGTCCGTGGCCGCCGTACCATATGGTATTGCGGTTCACTAAAAGAATACTACCAACCCATCTCTTACCCTGGGGTGTCGTTAAAGGTGACTAACAGAACAAAGACTGCAAGGGGAGATCGGGGGGCCTGGGCCCCTCTCTGTTATTGGTCACAAGTCTAACCTAACCCAACCGTCATACTGTAGTTTTGCAAACTAAGCAATTATGAAAAATAATCATGAAAGGCCTAATCTATCAGGCTTTTTATAATTCTCGATGCTAAGAGCTCTTTGAGATTACATTGCCTCGTTCGAGAATCTAGTATATCAAACACAATCATTTACAAATTTTAGGGATGTAGCTTTGAATCGCCTAAGGTTGTCGTCTTTTTTCAGTGTATAAAAAAAAAAAATTTACTTAAATTATGTAAATTTCGAACGTTCTTATGAAATAAAATATTTAAGTAGGTACCTAATTGTTTTGCTCTTTACCGACTCAACTTATATTTCTAACATTTCGGCTCACTCACTCACAATCACTTTAGAATACTAAGAAATTACACTTTGTTTGCTGGATATTCAGTACCAAATTGTTGAAGCCTACCTACCTTTTTTTTTTTTTTTTTCCCAGTGGAACTCATTACGAGTACCGGGGCCTTGAAGAGGCACCCAGTTATGTGGGACTCGCCCGTCCGCCTTTCCGCACCCACTGACAAGGAGAGAGGCTCCAGGTCAGCTGCCGAGCTAAGTCCCGGCTGGGAGGGCGAGACGGAGGGGAATACCCACTAAACCCCTGGGGGCCCAACAATCCAAAGCTGAAAGCTGAGGTGGATGTCGCGGTACATACCACTAGGGATTAACCCGCGACGGTCACCCCGTCGCCCGTGTGCCAACCTATGACCGCAAGCGGTCACGCGCCGACACACGGGCAACTTCGCGCACAGCACAACACAAAACAGCGTGCCCACCCTCTAATGGGCACGCGATCCCCCAAAATAACAGATACAAGGACAGCACAGGACAAACACAAGACAAAGACACATTGGTCCTCCGACCCTTGGGCTTTTGGGGAGGTATAGTCATACCCACACCAAAGCCCAACCCCACTCGCGCTTGCCTCCGCAAGCGCCCCACCACAGACAGGCAACACCACAAACAAACACACAACAAATAGCGCGGCCTTCCACCAGCCCGCCTTATCCTACTCGGCAGCCCGGACCCCGACTCAGACCCAGAAACCGCCCACGAATCTGGCTCCGACTCGGACCCCTAGCCCCACAAACACCTACTGACCCTCGACCTCGGGCCCTTGACCCAAACCCCCGAACTCGGAGACAGACCCCCGGTAAAAACCGGGAGGTCACTCCATGCCGCGACGATTCCCGATGTGGCGGGAGCCTCAACCAGGCGGCCCCCCCGTATCTTTCACGGCCTACAGAGGTGGACAGACTCCGTCAGGCCCGCTACTCCACAGTCGCTCGCGAACACACACCGGGGTCTCGAGCCCGACGCTCAACTCCCGGTGCCCGAGGCCGTATCCCACACAAAAACATAAACGCCCCCAAGGACAGCGCTCAGAAGGAGCGCCGCCGAAGCTCAAAGCCGCTCAAAAGAGCGGCGAGCGTTTTAAGTGCGCGCCCACCCCAAGCCGCACACTCGCGTAACGGGGGTTACGAGCGCGCGCCCCGTAGCGGGCACGCACCGCCTAGAATTCGGCGCCCAGAAGGGGCGCCAGGGATTGGCATAAAGCCCCTTGTCCCAGGGTGGTGGGAAGAGGCCTTACGACAATCCCTACAACACGCGAGGTCTTACCCCGCACACACAAAGGGCGGCGCTCAGAAGGAGCGCCGCCGAAACCCCAATCCTCAAAGCCGCTCAGAAGGAGCGGCGAGTCATCAAGTGCGTGCCTACTCCGGGTCGCACGCTCGCATAAGGAGCTACGACCACGCGTCCCGGACCGGGTACGCACTTGACGGTGCAGGCCCAGAAGGGGCACTGCCTAGAATTCGGCGCCCAGAAGGGGCGCCAGGGATTAGCATAAAGCCCCTTGTCCCACGCTGAACGTGGGCCGAGAGGCCTTACCCCAGGGTGCACCACGAGGAGGTTCCCAAATTTGCACCCCGAAGCCTACCTACCTACCTTAGCTTATCTACGGAACCACAATAGGTAGATAAGTACACACGCCAGCAGGTCAACCTAGCCAAAACTGTCAAATTTCTCTAATCGATATTGATTGATTCACAATGCCAGTGGTAGGTTGAGTTACTGGCGTCTGTCTGATTACAACAAAAAGTAATGCTAATGACTTTAATAATAATGTCAAATACTTAATAAATTTTCAACAATGTAGCCCTAGCACTCAAATCCCGTTGGGTTATGTTGGCACTGCTGGTTTCGCGCGACTCTACCTAAAATTGCCAAAGATCATAACTTGAAAAATAAAATAAATTTTTTAGACTGAAATCAACAGATATTCCTTATTTCAAATAGTTTATCCTATGCTGCCAGTTATGATCACGTACGTTAAGTAGTTTCAGTTTTTAGCCAGTAAAATTTGCACCACTTTTACACACCCTACTTTGACGTCGCCGTTGACTTAATGAAATAGGTTAGAATCATTTGACATAGGTACCAGAGCGTTGCCAGTATAAATACCGTAGATTACTAGCAAAGAGTAAACAAGTCTATTGACATAGTACTTTCTTTCAAACTTCGATATAAAGTTATTTTTGGCCAGTGGTCAAAGTTAGGACGGAAGCGCAAAGATGGAAGATATGACGGTGAAACTTTTGAAGTAAAATACTTATAAAGTTATACCTACTTATTTTTCCAATTGATCACCGTTTGGTAAAGTATGTATGTAAATTGGAAGGCCGCCGGCTGGTTCATCGTCAACAATGTCCAAGGTAAAATCTAGTAGGTATACACAATAAAATTCATCTTTGATAATTTCAAAGTTGGCACGACACCCTGTTTCAAAATCCTCTTGTTATTGAGTTGTAATATAAAAGAAGCATTAGGAAAATGCTGTGAATAAATTGTACATGTGCGCTTAGGAGCCCACGAAATATGTTTTCCACAGGCTCGGATCCAAATATCCCTAATAATAAATCTAAATGCTAAATCTTTTGGAAATCGGAAACATTATGATAAGTCGATATCGATATTTTATACTGTCGTATCTCTAATTGAGTTGCAGTGTGCCAATGTAATGAAATAAAATTTTCCTAATTTCGTGAAAAGTAACGGGCTGTAAATATAAATAAATTAATGAAGTAGACCGAACATAAACATTCAGTCATAAAGTATTGATAATTTTTAAAGCAATTAACTAAAACATTATTCAAGAAAATGAAAATAAGTAACAGTTTATAAATAGTGATCTATCATTCAATTAATAAGCATCTACATAGTGAAAAATAGTTTTAACAATATTGAATGTGCCTTATAGGTTAGTTTTTTTTGTTGGCACATTTTCTTTGAAAGTTACGCAAAGTTGCAGCTTGTTGTTTTAGTGGCAACACTTTTTGATTGACAATTTTATTCAGTTTTTTGCAAATTTAGTGCATTATTCATTATTATAAAGACAAAATAATACTAACCGATGAAAAGTAACGCTATCCTTTTGTAAATTTGAATTTTCTGAACGCTTTTTGAACGAAAATAGGCTGCAATTTGGCATTATTTGCTCCCGTCGTGACGCGTCAAATGTGATTTGCAAATGATGCAGTGACACGCGGAAACTAGTTTTATAAAACGGGTATGACCATTGGGCATACCCTTTTGGCAGAGGGGAATGCCTGCCAGCGGCGTCTCCTGTTGGTTGAATGTTGGTTTAATGCTCTAAGCCGGCGATACATAGCAGTACGTAGCCCCCCCCCCCCTCTCTTTCTAAATTATAAATTGACATCCGCCATATTGACACATGCGGTGTGTGTTACCATTGTTTGAGAATGCCGGTTACAACCGGGGAAATTCGGAAATAAATATTGAGATGATTTAATTAAGGAAATAGCTTAATAAATGGAATATAATTTTACAAATTAAAGGACAAGATAATTATTCACTAGATTTAATAACAAATTAGAGAATATTGAACAATGACAATGGAATGACCGAGTAAAAAGTTACGAATTTCTATTTATTTGCTGCTATGTAGGCAGGCAGATGCCTGCAGCATATAATTTTTGCGTACCATTTTGACGTGACAACGTCTTAAATTAGGTTGCGGCTGGGAGTCACTTATGAAAAAGTGTAACGCTGGGTAACGTTACGATGAGTCACCGAACGAGAGAGAGGCCCGCCGAATGCCTTGCGTCTCTCTCCCACTCAACTATGATAAATTTGTGCAATTCTTATTTTCATTCAATTCCTTGTTCCTATTGTGCAATTTAATTATATTCATATCAATAAATATTCTACCGAGAAAAAGACGTTGTCACGTAAAATCTTCGCCCGTAAAACCGACTTTACAGGCAAACAATTTTTTTTACATTAGGTTTTATTTAACTGTAGTGGTTGCATAATAGCCACTTTGTATAAGTTTTTCATCTTGGATTCGATTTCAGAGTATATTTAACGTACAAAATAGTACTCAGTACTCATAGATAAAATTTCAAGTCTAATGATATTAGTAACGTCAAAGAGTCCATATTATAAGTGTTGTCAAATAGTTTATGAAACAGAAAATGCTAACTAATATTATTATATAATGACTTAGTAGAGTCAAATAAAATTAGCTAACAATATCATTATATCAGGTACCTAACGTTTATGAAACAGGTCCCGGGCAAATTAAGATTTATGAGATGGCCACCCAGGAGTCCAACGAAAGGTCAATAGAGGTTAAACCTACTTGGCTTCAACTTAAAGTAGGTACGAGTAGCCCAATTCACGTATTTCGTAATAGTCAAAATGTCGCTAACGTTTAGAAGTCGTCCTATTGAAAAACAGTTGTAAATCCGTATTCACCTGTCATTTCGAAAGAACGATTGCTCGATAGGATCGCAACTCGGCGATTTGTCAGCTATTTAATCTTAATGTTGCCATTACAATTCTACCAAATAAATTCAAATAGTTTTTGTTAACGAAAACATGCAGAAATGTTGATTATATTAAAGAATTATGTTTTCAACGAAGTTAGAATGCATCTACATTAGTTTCTGTAATTATTCTAAAAAATTACGCTAATTTCTGTTATTTTATGGCTTTATTGCTAAAAATTCATTGATGTATTGACCAATAAAAAAATTATGATAGTATGTCAATGTCAATGTCATTTTGTAATAATTGTGATTTTGCTACAAGCGTAAAGTTTGAATTTGAAAGTTTGTTGTGCTAGCTAATGTAATGAACGAACAATGAGCTCAAAAAAAATTGTGACGGTGAGACAGATGGAGCTCCTTACGGATTTCATGGAGAGCCACAAGGATTTGGCCCTGGGCCGCGTCCGATCTAAAGAAGGTAGAGCGTTGTCCCAAAGACTATGGTCACAGATCTCCGATATCCTCAATGCTGAGGATGTCGGAAATAGTTTTCGAACTTCTAAGGATTGGAATAAGGTAAATATTTAACTCTATTTTGTAGATACAACATTTTTAATTAAGTATCTCCAGTAATGTCAAGTTACTCTTATTTTTAGTTTTACAACGACTATAAATGCCGTATTAAAAATAAAGTGAGGAGGAACAACCAAAGCCTCAACAAAACGGGCGGTGGGCCATCCCACCACACTCCACTCACTCCCCTTGAGAAAAGGCTGTGTGCCATAATAGGCCCAGACAAATTTGAAACACTGCCAGTGCAGCACTACCCAGTTGCTGAAGAAATTATGTAAGCTTTTATTTCCTATGGACAAGTGGAAAATAAATAAAGCGGATAAGTAGTTAAAAATATTTATTATAATCTTATAATTAGTTTTTCCTGCAGTTTTTCTCATATGGGTTTGATTTGACTTTAAACTATTGCGTTGCTTTGCATTAAAACTGTTTTAACGGGACCTAACATGATTCGCTTGTGACCACGGCCGCAGCATAGCGGCCGAAACGTCAAGCAGTAAGTAGATATGTAATTACTTACAAAATTAATCGTGTTAGGTCCCGTTAAAACAGTTTGTTGGGTTGGGTTTGTTTTATCATAGTAATAGCGGTGACATTGCTTTTGAGCTTTATTGACATTCAGTCAATAAGTACCTAAACATAATATGTATACCTAATGCTTTAATAATAGTAAGAATTTTAATACATAATATAATAATAATAGTTAAAATAATTTATATTTTTACAGAGAAGATGGTATACATGACATACACAAACATCTACAAGTCAGTGTGGAGGAGTATATTGTGTGAGTGAATAATGTTTATTTATTTATGGTTAGATACTCTCATTTTCTTTATTTCTTATAGTTTATACATTGTTGCAGAGAACCCACTACATCCAATGAATTGGCGCAGTAAGTCATTCTATCCTAAACTTATTTAAAAAAACATTTCTATCCTAAACTTTACAAAAATACATTAAATTTAAAAGTGAATGTTTGTGAACTGTAAAATTCAATATTCTGATTTTTTAGAGAGGTTATATATACTCCTACTAAAAGACATACATGCAACTAACAAGCAGAATATTCCTCAAACTACTCTACGGGCAAAAAGACACCAAGGTATTATTGAATGAGTACCTTTGTTTTATATTTAATTTTAATTATGTGTTGGCCTTATATTTGGTAATAAAACTTGTTACTACAGAGACAGAAGTAGAAAAAACCAAAGCAACCTTTTATCAACATTGAAAATATCAAAACGGAAACACAAAAAGCACTGATTGAGGTTGAAAAGGAAAAAGTGGTGGCCATAAAAAGTTTGGCAGATGCAGTTTGGGCCATTGCTAATGCCCTAACAAGTCCTAAAAAGAAGGTATTAATATTTTAATTATTCACATGATTTATTTTAATGTTAAAAAAGAAACTTTTATTTGTGTTTTATTATTTATTGCAGATTTTAAAAAGAAAAATAAATGACAGTGAAGACAGTGACTAGGTGAGATCATACAATTACTATTTATTTGTTTTGACCACATGTGTCTGTGGTTCACACCCTTCCTGCCAGTGCAGCGCTGTCCAGAAGCACAGAATTTTCCTGGATCTTCATAGGGTTGACTGCCTTTCTGACCACAATCTGTGAATTAGAGATAGTTGAGCCTGCCTGCCAAGTTGTAACTCAACATTACCACGACCAGCTGCAAGTGCACCTTCCATTAGCAGCTGATGTTCCCCTGTTCTAAGGATGTTTAGCTCTCTTTCTTGATTTACTTGTTCTTGGCTTAAGTTTGGCACTTCTAAATTTGATCTTACAGCTATATTATGCAAAATAGCACACGCATTCACCATTTGAGCTGCAGTGAATGGGTTGTAGTGAAGTTTGCGGGCAACCAATAAGCATCTGTCAAAAAAATAAATTTGCAATTATTATACTATCATGCTGATAGATTGAATTTTGCAAGTGTTAACTATTCAATATAAATATACATACCTAAAACGAGCCTTTAATACTCCTATGCACCTTTCTACTGTGTTTACACTTGTAGATTATAATAATGGTGTTCAGGAGTCCTATCAACAGCGTTTAAAAATGGTGTCATCATCGTTCTTCTCAGAGGGTATCCACTATCACCTAAAAGTAAAAAATAATATATGATAATTAATTTTGTTTTCTTCCATACAGTATCCTACATTGAGGAGTTATACACATGGGATAAGAAGATTAATAATAAGATTAGAGATAAGTAGTAAGAAGTTTAGTCTTTTATTTAATTAAGAATAATCAACTGTGATCATTTAACATTTCCACCTAGTAAGTTTAAGACTGTTAGAATATTTAAAATATTGTTAAAATGGTTTTACTTGAATTAGTAAGAAGGTAAGTACAAACAAACAAAATGTAAGTATGTATAACCCACTTTTAAACCAAATATTAAGTTTTTTTTTATAGTACAAATTTATTGTTTGCTACAAATAGTCAGCAATGTTAAAATTGTTAAGGAACAACTTAAAAAACAATTACTTTAATAGGTAGTTATTTTGTGACTGTTATTAATTATATTAATCAATGTTTTTTTAAACATTGTCATACAGCATCCTTCATTGAGGTATAGGCATGGGATAAGTAGATGAAAGATATTTTAATAATAAGATGAGAGATAGTAAAGTTACAAGTTTAGTCTTTTATTTAATTAAGAGAAATCAACTGTGATCATTTAACGTTCCCACCTAGTATTGACTGTTAGAATCTTTATAATATTGTTAAAATAGTTTTACTTAAATTAGTAAGAAGGTAGGTAGGTACAAACAAACAAAATGTATGTAACACACATATCCACTTTTAAAGGAACCAGATATTAAGTTTATTTATAGAAATAGTACATTTCAGGTACTTATTGTTAAAATAGTTACAAGTTTATTATTATTAAGTAAGTAAGTACAAATTCATTGTTTGCTACAAATAGTCAGCAATGTTAAAATTGTCAAGTAACTACTTAAAAAACAATAACTTTAATAGTTTTTTTGTGACTGTTGTTGATTTTAATAAATGTTTTATAAATCAATGCTAATTTTATTTTTACTAAGAGTGATGGACAGTTAAAAAGAATATTTAACTATATGTACCTATGCTTACTTACCCAGTAAATACATAACTTCAGAATTATCATATTTTTCATTTATATAACGATTAAGAGGGTGATCCCTCCAAATAACAGAGTCATGGGTTGATCCTGGGTTGCTTGGGTCAATACATAATATGTTAAGATCGGCATCACATATCTGAAAAAAGAGAAGTACCTAACTAAGTACTTACTTGCTAATTTTAAGGTGACAAAGGAACACTACCTACTAAGAAGACTGCTGTCTGTCTCAGTGCTCTTTTTCAAGAACAGTAAGAAGAGATAGCTATTGGAAATTTTCAATAAGTGTATTGTTGTAGACACCGGGCTATTGAGCGTTAATCTTGGCAAACAACTCTAGACATATACAAGGTATGACTTGTGCTTGCACTAGCACAATTTTTTGTTTTAATGTGATACTATAATAATACTCACTATCATCACATTCAAGGAATGATACCCTTTCCTATTGAAGTATCTCTCCTCATTGAGAGAAGGTCTGATGATACCAACATGTGTTCCATCTATACAGCCTATAACTCCAGGCATTCTGAATTTTTCATAAAACCTTAGAGTAATAAGCATTAATAAGTATTAGTTGAGTAGGTAATTCATTCCTCAACATTAAAAACTGATATTGAGTTACCTACCTTAACTTAATTTTATCTCTATCTTGCCTATTATTTGGGAAATACACGTATTTGCTGAGAAGGTTTCTGTGATTTAGAGCTTTTGTGACTTGTAATATTGCTCTAAAGACAGTGGGCTGCGACACAAAATGGTACATAGACTGCCCGATAATACTCTGGTAGGACCCATTAGCAAAGAATGCCAATGTGATCAGTAACTGAAAGAGAATATGCCTACTAAGTATGTTATCATAAAGTTTCATTGTAAATCAATTTTCCATTAGAAGTAGATCTATAAGTAAGTAGACCTATTTAGGTTAGATATTAAGTATAGATAGGTAGGTAGCTTACTTTCTTTTGTACAGATAATCCATCAGACCGCCTTTCTTTGGGTATTAAAGGGTAAATATCATTTAATAAGCTCTCAACCAACTCCTTGGAAAGTCTGTATGTTTTAATGAAATCTGCGTCAGACATATCAAATGGATTTATTGAGCTATTCCGGAGCTCATTTCGACGCCGGCGCCTGTCTCTCTCATCGGCTAGGTCCAAAAGTAAGAATCCTAGTCCCAGACTTATATTACGGGAAGTTTCGGAAAAAAGCACACAAAAGTTATCAAAATATTAACTTCTATTCAACGACTTGGAAATTCTTCTTCTTTTTGTGCAGTGGCGTTTCCCTTTGGATTTCGCCAATATCCAGTTTTTGGTACAGTTGTTTATTTCTACAGACTCATTGCTTGTATCGGTTTCTCGTAAGAGCACAATGTACAAGTACAGAGGTGGTGAGATCTTAAATTTTGAGGCTGTAGACCCAGTTGATGATCTGTACTCTGTAATGCCTATGGACAAACACAATACTTATATATAACATTTGTTAGTGGCAGACAGACAAATTATAATTTTATATTGTTAGTAGTTATATAAGAACATAAAACATCAATGCAGGGGGGTTTCACATAACTGAGAACAATCTTAAAATTTGTGGGTTTGGGGATACATGGGGGGAGGAGATCATAAAGGGAAGTTGGGTATTTGGGACAGTTAAAAAATATGTGGTCAGGTGTTCCCTCCTCCAGACCGCATTCACAAAGGGATGAGTCCTTAACCCTAATTTTGGCCAGATGAACAGGGGTGCATGCATGGCCTAACTTTAAACGGCTCACAGTGGAGGTGCATGCTTTGGAAGCTTTTTTATATTTAAAAAACCATGGCTTGTCAGTAGAGTTGGGCGTTAAAAGCAAAAGCACTTAAAAAAGTATACTTTTATACAAAAGTAATAAGCATGCTTTTAGGTTTACACGTATTATGCTTTTCACTTAAAAAAGTGCACGTCCCGCCATCTATGAGAAATCTCTAAAACTACTTCAAATACTTCCAGTATTTCCAGCGCCGTGTATGCGTATTATTATGCAACGAAACGTATTGCACAGAATTGTACTTATTTTGGTCGGTTTATTGTTAACGATTTTGTCTTGCTTTTGTAAGTCAAAAGTAGTACGTTTTTCAGTGTGAAGCGGTAAGTGCGTTTTCTTGTATGGTGTCCGCCGTCCGGTGTGCTTGCTTGTCTGCCTAAATACGAATACGTTACGTGTCTCGGAGATGTGTACTGTGTACATAACATAAAAAGTTTTAAAATTTTGTGTAAGTCGGTATTAGATACTGTTTAGTGTAAATAGATAACTCATTCAGTGTAAATAAATTTTGTTTAAATAAATGTTGTAAAAAAAACTTATGTTTCTTAATCATGTTAATAAAAAAATATAAACAATGGTAAGTGCTTAAATAAAAAAAAATTAAAAAAAAACAATTATGTACAAATGACAACAAAAAAAATGTAATTTTTTAAATAGTAAGAAAACTACTACCTGTATAGAATTAATGTAAATAAATATTTAAAAAAAAATTAAATAACGGAAAAAAATTAACTTATAAGTACGCCTGGATCACGACACGAGTGTTGTTTCCAGACAGTCTTAAGCCTGTATGTAATTAAAAGTATGAAGGAAAGTTCGTTGATTAAAAAAAACATTAATTCTACATGTTATGTAATATTTACGTGATTTACGTCGTACAACTTAATATTAAATTTTTGTTTCAATGACAACGAAATACAATTGTGTTAACAACGAAAAATGTAATAAAAAGCTTTACATTTTTCGTTTCAACACAACGTTTTGTAAGTAATATGCAAAAAAGCAAAAAAGTAAAAAAGCATTTTTTAAGCATGATTTTTGAAAATCGTACAACGAATAAACGTGAAAAAAAATAAGCACTTTTTCCCATCTCTGCTTGTCAGGTAAGGAGTCCTGAATGTCCGCGAAATATTTCCCTACGGTTTTGCTTTTCTCCCGCCACTGAGTTTCCCATGTAGATCTCATTACTTGAGTGGCCAAAGGGTACAGATCGTAAGAAAAAACTTTATCATGGTCAGGACATCCAATGGCAGTTGCCTCTTTTGCGATTATGTCAACGGCTTCGTTACCTAATATACCTGTGTGTCCTGGTATCCAGGCCAGAGAGACTTGGTATACAAGCGTGGAGCATTTTAAAAGAATTTTCCTAATTTGGAGGATTATAGGAGGATTAGATTTACTATGGAAAGGATTGGATAAGATCGCCTGGAGACTGCTTCTGGGGTCTGTGAGGATAACTGTTTTACCTATTTTATGGGATTCCACATATTGGGAACGGCTTCAAGAATTGCAGTAGCCTCTCCAGTACAGACGGATGTAACAGGGGGGCATTTGAAATTTAATATTATTTTATATTTGGGAATCCAGACCGCAGCACCAACACATTCCTCGTCTGATAATTTGGAAGCATCTGTGTACATCACAAGCCAGTCTTTCCAATTTTTCCAGATGACTTCTTGTAGCTGGAACTCTGCATCTGGTGAGTCTTTGGAGATACCTAGGTCTAGATGGATGTCAGGTTGCAGTATCAGGGAGTGGTACGGGTTCCCAAATATGGGTTTAAGGGCACATTGGTAAACAGGGCAGGGAAGTCGGATGAATTTGATGAAGCTACGGAACAGGCAAGGGGACTCTCTGAGTTTCCAGAATTTGTCTGATGATATAAACTCCGACAGTTGGTGAAGTTTGGCAAGGAGTGGGTGAGACGAATTTTGGACAATTTTAAAAAGAAATTTGTCGGCTAGGTATTGTCTTCTAATGGCCAGTGGGGGGTCCCCACACTCCACCTGCAAACCATTTATCGGAGATGATTTCATCGCTCCTGCCACTATCCGAAGGCTTTTGGATTGGATTTTATCGAGCGAGTTCAAAGACGATTTAAGACAGGGTTCTAGAAGTAATGAACCATAGTCCAAATGCGATCGGATCAAAGCATTGTAAAGGAGTTTTTGACAAAATGGATGGGCGCCCCACCAGGTACCAGAAACGGAACGGAGGATATGGGTATTTTTCTCACATTTTTTGGATACATGGGAGACATGTTGAGTTCCACTCATTTTGGAGTCTAGTACCGTTCCTAAGAATTTCGCATGGCTTTTTAAAGGGATGTCTTGGTTGTCATATTTAACTGACATAATAGGTGTATTCCTTGCGCGACTGAATACAACCATATTACACTTGTCTACCGAAAGCGAAAGACCATGTTCCAGTAGCCAATCATGGAGGTAATCTAATGCGGCGTTAAGTAATTCAGTAGCTTGCTCGGGATCGCTGTGTGAAATATACAGGGCCAGGTCGTCGGCATACTGCAGGACATTACAAAAAGGGGTTAAGGACAATTCGAGGTCATAGGTGTAAATACTATAAAGTAAAGGGCTCAAGACTGATCCCTGGGGAAGGCCTCTCCAAACAGTTCTTGCGGGGTAAAGAGCATTATTGTGACATATCTGTATAGATCGTGACGAGAATAGATTAAAAATTATATTTACAAGCCTCACAGGAATACTCAGATTTAGCATTTTCTGCCTGAGTACCGGAAGCAGAACATTGTCATAGGCAGATGATATGTCTAAAAAGACTCCCGTCACATTCTCACGTTTGGAAAGGCCTATCCAGATATCAGTCAAGAAGACACTTAGACTGTCCATTGTACTCATTCCCTTACGGAACCCAAACTGGCTTTTGGCTAGTAGACCTCTACTCTCCGCTATCCACTCCAACCGGTTTTTAATTAGATGTTCCATGATTTTGGCCATTGTGCAGGAAAGTGCAATGGGTCTATACCCGTTAGGGTCGTTGCCAATTATAATTTGGCCTTTCCACTCCTCAGGAGGAACTCCCCTCAAAAAGATGTTGTTGATTAAATTAAGGAATAGGTTCTTAGCGGAAGAGCTGCTGTTAACTAGTAGCGAATAGGGAATACCATCGATGCCTGGGGAGGAATCTTTGAGACCGTCCAGGGCTGTATTAAGTTCCTCAAGAGAGAATGGAGAGTCAAATTCGGAGTAATGGGATGACATTGACGGCGTACATAGTGTAGCCTCAATTTCTGTCGGGACTGAGAGGGGAGCGAGTTTATTTTGGAAGAGTTCCAGCCAAGCTGATGGATCATTGGAGTTTATGTTGTTGTTGCTGGAGGCAGAGCAACGAAATTTCCTAATGTTTCTCCATACCACCGAGGGTTGGGATCTTGGGGACAGGGACTCACAAAACTGGCACCAACCTAATCGTTTCTTTTTAGTGAGGACTCTGACAGCCTTAGCCGCCGCCGATTGATACTTAATGAAGTTGGCCTCAGTCATGGACAACGAATATTCACGTTCCGCTGCCTTTCGCTCCTTGCACACCGCCGTGCATTCTGGGTCCCATCAAGGTGGAGAAGAACTTTTGCCTTTGTAAATGTTCTTGGTTGGCAGGCAGTTCTCTGCTGAAGACAGCAGGCTGTTTCTGAAGTCAGTATACACTGCTAGGTAGTTGTAAGGTGTGACTTCAGGGAGGTTCTGAATATTCTGGTCTAAAGCGAGTCCATATTCAGACCAATCAGCCTTGGATGTATTAAATTTAAGGCGCGGACGAGGAGCGTTTGGCAATGGATTGGAGCGGGAGTGGCGGTTATCAAAAGTTAGTATGACGATAACATAGTGATCACTGCCATAGGTTGTGGGAAGAATAGTCAGGAGCAAGAGCAGGAGAGCATAAACTTAAATCGACGGCGCTTTTGATATTCTGGGACGGGTAAACCCTGCGTGTAGGTGAGCCGTCATTGAGCACGCAAAGATCGAAGCGATCGCAAATGTCGAGGAAGGAATGGGATAAATGGTCGGAATAATAGGAACCCCAAGATGTGTGATGAATATTAAAATCACCTAACACAACCAGAGGGGGGGAAAGGGAAGAGAGTATATCGGAAAACTCAGCAAGGCATGAATGATTGGGGTGGGGGATGTAAATAGATAAAAAGGTCACGTTGGAAATTCTCACAGCTACTGCATTTACATGCTCACTGTGGGAGGGGAGGTTGACTTGGGAGAAAGTTACTGTTCTGGAGATTAGGAGGGCGGAGCCTCCATGCCCGTCGCTTCTGTCGTCCCTAAGGCACGAATAACCTGGGAATCGGACTCGATCGCCAGGTTTGCGACGCATCTCCTGAACAGCAAAGATGAAGGGATTGAATTTATTAATAAGGTGTAGAATATCATGCTTCTTATTCTTGCTGCTGCGGCAATTCCATTGAAGGATGGGGGCCATTGGAGCAGGAAAGATTGAGGACCTGAAAAAGTTGGTCTCTGAGGTTGTTCGGTAAGGGGACATCACTAAATCTTCCTAGAAGATTGATGATGGTGGAGAGGAGGAGTGAGATGAGGTTGTCGTTAGGGATAGGAGAATCTGTGGGGAAAGCACAACCATTAGGTTGTTGGGACTGTGGGGTTTCAACTATTGAACTATGGGCTCTAGCATCGTAGCCAGGGCTTGCAGATGGGAGAGGTTGATGCTTGGACAAGGAAACCGTTTTACGGTAGGAAACATTTTGAGACCGAGGGGGGAGGATTTGAGTTGGGTATTGAGGGGATGGAGGAGGGGAGGGGACTTGCACGGTTCTCGCAGTGTCAGCGAAAGACCGTCTAACTTGAGAGAATCTAGCCGATGCCTCAGAGTAAGTGATGTTTTCCTGAGACATAACAAGTTTGATCTGCTTCTGCTTTGAGTGTTCAGGGCATGAAGGGTTAGTAGCCTGATGTGCTCCAGAGCAAAAAAGGCAGGTTGGAGTGTCTTTATTACAAGTATGGCCTTCGTGAGGTTGAGCGCAAATGAAACAGCGTGCTTGGGATCTGCACTGCGACTGTATGTGGCCGAATCTACAACACTTATTGCACTGTATAGTGGGGAGAACATATACTTCGACAGGGAGAGATGTAAAAAAACAGTACACATGTTGTGGTAGTTTTTGGCCAGAAAAGGTTAAAACTACAGTCTGTGTAGGGACCCAAACAGGTGTATTATCATTAAATGTTTTTCTATTAAGTCTACGGGCCTTAACTATGGGGCCATAGCCGGTTGGGATCTCCACTGACTCCACTAATTCTTCTAAAGTCCACTCTATGGGTACTTGACGTACTATTCCCATTCTAGTAATACTATAAGTGGGAATGATTGCTTCATAGTTGTTCCCTGTGAGTGCCGGGTGGTCAAGGAAGGCATTAGCATCCGAGAAGGTTTTGAATTCCACAGAAATCCTGTTTCTACCAACATGCTTAATGCCATCCCTTACCACATTTTTTATTTTATTAATGAACAAAAAGTGTCCAAATTTAATGGGGCGTAATACGGTGCCAGAGGAGGGATCAGTAACTGGTTTGCTTACATGAACGAGGAAGGGTGATGAGTCTTCAGAGGTATATTTCAGTTTGTTACCTGAGAATTCAGGGCTTACATATGTTGATTGCGTACTAAGGGAAGACACGGGAATATTAGTTTTTCTCGGAGGTTGAGGTAAATTATTATCGGACGGAGCTCGTTTCCGGGAGGTCTGGGCGCTATTACTTACGTCCATTTGGGAAAACGTTGGGAGTGAAAACTGAGCACATGGCTCGTTGTCGCCCCCGCCTGGGTCAGGAGGGTCAGACATTTAACACAAAACAAATAAGCACGGATTTACTTACCAATATACGTATGCTAAACAACCGGCAGGAGCTCGATGGCGCAGCGGCTAGCGCGTTCGGCTTGCGATCTTGCTCGCTAAGCCTCTTTCTCAATGCCGGGTCACTGCATGGATGACCAAATTAATAAAAAAAACATCTCGAGCTCCTTCGTGCTTCGGAAGGCACGTTAAGCCGTTGGTCCCGGTTGTTGTCGTAAGATGACAGTCGTTAAAACCCATCAACCCGCATTGGGCCAGCGTGGTGGGTTATGGCCCAATATCCCCATGTGTGCTATTGTCCACGTGGGAGGCCTGTGCCCAGTAGTGGGACGCTAATAGGCTGATGATGATGAAACAACCGGCACCTTATTAAACACTTAACAGAAAGACAACAGGGTCAAACAACACAGGGAAAACACAAATAACCACTTGTACAGCAAAACGTTGTATCTCGCACTCAACCTAAAAGCAGAGTCGACTTGGAAATTGTTTAATTTGACGTTTAATCGCTGACATCCGATCAAACTAAACGTCAAAATAATAGGTGAATACACAGCCCTTCGAGTGGCAGACGCCATTTCGCATTTGTCGGACATATGCATTTGTCCCGCTCCGGGATGACATTTATAGGCACTCATGTGCATTTGTCCCGCTCCGGGACGATGACGCAGTGCGTCGGTTTTGGCTGAATAAATGTAAACAAAACAGGGTTCTGCACTCTTTTAACTCACACAAACGTTAGATCGTAAAACAGAGACAGACTATGGGTTAACAAAAAATGGCAACGACAGAGACAGTTGCTTATAAAAGTGTCTCGCTCTCGACGCGCTCGACTCGCGTTGTGTAGTCCGGTTGGTGTGTAAAGCTAGAATTGTAAAAAAATATATGCGCATGTATCTTTTTGTTACTTTAAGTTTTAGAATAACATATTAGCTTTGTATTTAATAGTAAGGTATTAACTAAAATAATATAATTAAATAATTATAAGAGTTTTTGTACCGAAATTCGGCATGAATCTTACGGCCATATTTGCACTACGATGCTGTTTTGATTATATATTTTTTTAATTTTATTTCCTTAAAATTTTTATTTTCCTTACAAAAATGCAACCTTATGGTTTAGGTTTCATATAAAAAATCAGTAAAATTACAGTTTTTTGAAATCTAAAGGGTAAGGCAATTAAATAATGCACTTAAACCCACTATTTTCAAAATGGCGTCCTACCCCTAATATTTTTCCAAAATATCCCGGAGCGGGACATCTGCCACTCGAAGTGGTCTGTGGGTGAATACCACGGAGGCAACGATCGAACTTCGATTATTGCACGTGAATACGACTATATACAACCGACTTATACAAAATCGTTCGTTTGATACGTGAATACGAAAACACGAAAAGTGACTTCAGCGATCAAATCGCTTGCATGTCGTTGAAGTTTTGTTACGTGAATTAGGCTAGCCGGCTTTGCCGGCCAGCCTCATCCGCGGTGGTGAGCGAAAGCCATCTGCGACGATAAGCTCGTGTGGGACCGCCGTAGTCCCGCAGCGCCGGAGCCGTGACAGAAAACATGCCTGCTGCATGATGCATGTCTGCTGCATGCCTGCTTGCATTTGCATGCCTGCTTGCATGCCTGCATGCTCCATGTCTGCCAGCATGCTGCATGTCTGCTTGCATGTTGCATGCCTGCTTGCATGCTGCATGCTTGCTTGCATGCTGCTTGCTTATTACGTGAGTAATGTTTTATATCATTTGATAATTCTATCAAATGTACAATAAATCAAAAGTACATTATATCAAATGAAATTATGTAATCTAAAATTTTATTAAATGTTTATTATAAAGTTAGTTGTTATATCAAATGAAATTATATGAAATGAAATTATATTATCTGAACGTTAGACCATAAGTATTTATATCAAACATTACACACCCGTTTTGGGGGGTATAATGTGATGGCGCCACTTGCCATGTAAACAATAAGCTCCGTTATAAATATTAAAGAAAATTAGTAAAAGTGAAGTTTCGTGTTGAAAAAGTAATTATTCTTGCAAATAAGTGCCTAAATATTAACAATAACTGTTATCTTCGAAAAATCACAGTGGACAGTGGCAAAACAGTGAAATAAAATGAAACGAGTACTAAAGTGACAATTTTGGTTAATAAGTGGATATCAATTTAATATTTATAAAAACATCATTAGAAATATCAGTAACAATACAAGAAGATCACGATATATGAAAAATACAATCGATAAATACTTTAAATTTTAAATAAATAGTTCCGATTACAGTTAAACGAATGTGAATATGCAGAAGTGATTACAAATACTTTGTTGTGACTTTAAAATTACCAGTAACATTAAGTTATTTGAAAACAAGAAAAGTGCATTTTAGACAGTTATAATACTGAATTTTCAAGTTTAATGTGTGTGTTACACTGTGTATTTAACATAGCCCATTAGCGAAATCTAGTGAGCAGTAGCGGAACCACGGTGTCCTTAATCGATTGAAACACAAACTTAACGTGAACCCACTAGTGACATCTAGTCAACAGTAGCGGAACTGCGGTGTCCTTAATCGATATTATAGTACATGCTTATCCAGAAGTGAAACAAAAGCACCATAAAAAGCACTCGCTTATATACAAATTATGGCATCTGCACCACAACAAAAAGCCTCTGCAAAAAACCACAAGATGTCGACACCTGTAACTTGTTACAAATGTAAATCCAGCACTGATGTAAGAAATACCATAAAATGTACAAAATGTAAAAATATGTTTGAATTTGATTGCGTGGGTTTTTCAGAAACATTATACCTAATTATGGATATAAATAAAAAACAAAATTGGGTCTGTCCAACTTGTACACACAAACATAAGACAAAAAAAACACATAATAATCTTGCTAACAGATGTGAGAGTAATGTGACGTTAAGAACAAAGAACATTACAAAAAACGAACACCAAACAAAATGTATGTCGTCACTTACTAAAGAAATTCCTATACGAATTAACAACTCACCGACGTGCTCGACTTCTGTAACTGAATCTGAGTCTTATCATGAATCTCAGACTATCATTAATTCAGACTTTTCTGACACATCGGACGACTCATATTTAGCAACGAAAAGACATTCAAAGATTGCTGAACACACACTTTTAAATGATACTGCTACAGAATATAAGCTCTGAGAGGAGATAAACCTTTTAAAAAGAGATTTAAGTTCTGCAGGGGCAGAGTTGGAGAATACCATTTTAGAGAAAAGTGACTTAAAGAAATGTGTAACAAAACAAAATAAGGAAATACTATTGCTTAGACTTATGTTTATCGCCACAAAAATTAGATTCAAATACAAAAATAAAGAGATATTCTTTGTAAAATTCAGATTTTGCTACGCCGCCTAGAAGCATTTCAACTGAGAAACCGGCAAAATCAGCTAATCTTCTAAACCAAAATTTATATCGGATCTAACACAATCTCTCAGGAATGCTCATCAAGAAATAGATATCTTAAATAAACAAATTATTCAACTCAAGGATAAGCTAAATGACACAAACTCTACAGCTAAAATTAACACTAAATATTTGGAACTGTCTCATCAACTTCAACATGACAGCTTTACCTTTATTCCACCAAAACAATTGAAAAAGCGACATAACATATTTATAATTGGTGACGAACAGTTAAGAGGACTATCTTCTATTATGGAAAAATCAAGATCTGGGCAGTGGAACGACATCTACAACACTTCAGCAACAATACTCACAGGCGCATCAAGCTTACAAATATTACCATACTGTGAAAAGCTAGCAAAGTGTCTGACAGAAGAAGACATTGTAATTTTAAGCATGGGTTCTCATGATGGCAATTTGCATGTTTTACATTTAAACATATGTATAGCAATTAACTTGTTGAGCAAATCATTTATATATGTAGTGCCTGTAATCAAAAACCCACACTTTGATGAGCGTAAATTGTATAAATCAATGCACACATGGATAAAACATTTTAGTAAATGCAATTTAATAGAATATAATTGTGTAATGAATGACTAACGATTCTTTAAATAAAATTTGTAACAAAATAAATGTCAACATTAACTATGGCGAATATAAAGCTCAATAACTAACATTTGAAAACATATTAAATGTTAGATATAGAATAAAATTAATGAATAGTTTAAATAAAAATTGCTTAAAAACTGTAAAAAGCAATGCTCGTAAAAAGGGCACAATACCCTATTATTTCAAGACTAAGTCTAAAACCGACAGCATCTTAAATAATTCGCAGTGTTCTACAAATATGCCATTGCATGACAATAACAATACAAATATAAATTTGTTGTCCTTCATCAGAATATTCATGGATTGCTATTTAAGAAGGAGTTAATTGAAGTCACTCTTTCACAAGGTCTTTTTGCTAGTACGGATGTACTTTGCTTCACAGAAACTTTTGTGAAAAAAGGGGATGAAAAACATATATTTTTGAAAAATTATACGCTTTCTGCTTTTTATTCCAGGGATTATAAAAGGGGTGGATCTTGTATGATGGTAAAGAATGGATTGTTATTCCAAAATGTAACTTTTGGTGATGGTATAGCAGTAGATAACAATTTTGAATATTGCGCTATTAGTATATAGAATTGCAATATCATATACAGAATACCAAACTCTAGGAAAAAAAATTGATAAGTTTTTTTGACAAATTTGAACTTCTATTGCATAGAATAATAACAAAGTAACCCTAGAAAAAGATTGTTGTCACGGGTAATTTTAACATTAATACTCTAGAAAGTGACAAAAAAACTGACCGACACAACCGAAATATTAAATATTTATCAATTAACTATGCACATTACTGAACCCACAAGAGGCAAGTCTTGTATTGACCTAATTATGAGTAATGTTGAGGATGTTTCAGGATCTATTATTCCATTGTGGCTATCCGATCACGATACCAGTATATATACAAAGTACTCTATGCACGATACAGCCACGGACCTTTTTTTTCAGGTCCGTGGATACAGCACAATTAGTTATTTTTCCAGTAAAAAATAAAGACCTACTTCCTATGAAATCTTACACATACAAACGCTGTTACTTTAACGAATATATAAATAAATTCAAATATTATTTATCACAATTATCTTACACTGAAATATTTAGTAACCCATACTTACCGCCGTACTCAGAGACGTCAATTAAGTTTTAATGGCAATTAAGTCTCTTGCTGTCACTTTCGTATGTATAGTGATAAATAGAGAAGGAAAGACATTTAATGGTCATTAAACTTAATTGACGTCTCTGAGTACGGCGGTTATTAAACTTGGCTTTTAATGACTTTCATGAACTTTTTAGCATTATTTATAAATCATGTTTTCCAATACGCAAAGTCACATTTAAGCAGTCACCGGGACAAGCAAGTTGGATTACAAAAGGAATAAAAAAGAGTTGTAATATTAAAAGAGTTTATCGATACAAATATTATAGAAGTAAATTAAAATCTGACAAAAAAATAAAGTACCTTAAATATAATAAATTATTAAAAATTTGTATTTCTGAAGCGAAACGATATAATAATAATAGAATCGTGCTAGCGAGTAGAAATAAATGCAAAGCCACTTGGGATCTTCTGCAAAGATGTTACGAGAACATATTCGAGAGATCACACTCGGTGACAATATTATCGTAAAACCCCTCTTTAAAAAAGGTGACAGAAGGATGATTTAAAAATTACCGTCCTCTTGTTTTGATACCGGTACTTTCCAAGATCTTTGAAAAGGCCATGCATTTTAATTTGATGTCGTATTTTGTCAAGCATAATACTATTAAACAAGCACAATTTGGTTTTCAGAAGGGAAAATCAACTTCTCAAGCTATGTTTGAACTAGTATATAATATTTTACAAAACACCAACAAAAATAAATATACTTCGGTTTTGTTGTTGGATATGACTAGTGCATTTGACCTGGTATCGCCTACTGTCAAAACTAGAACGCAGTGGTGTTAGGGGACCAGCTTTAAAATGGATACAGTCTTACTTGGAAAATCGACTTCAGTATGTGGAGATATCTTA
The DNA here is from genome assembly GCA_963921215.1 of Scoparia ambigualis. NCBI lineage: Eukaryota > Metazoa > Arthropoda > Insecta > Lepidoptera > Crambidae > Scoparia > Scoparia ambigualis. The sequence continues at coordinate 26,730,082 of OY992506.1, forward strand.
TCTTGATAGTTATAATGTTTCACAAGTATGTAGATCAAATACTAGAACAAATTGGCTTGGTGTGCCACAAGGGAGTGTGCTTGGGCCACTTTTATTTCTACTTTATATAAATGATCTACCAGATGTTGTGGCACACAAAACAATCCTATATGCAGATGATGTGTCTGTCGTTGTAACAACTAATAAAAAATGTACTCTTGACATACATAATATTGATATTTATAACACACTGACATTGCTAAATAGTTGGTTGACAAATAATAATTTAGAAATGAATCTCACTAAAACAAATTTAATTAATTTTAATAACTTTAAACACTGACATGTTAGTATAAATTACAATCACTTAATTACTTGTAAAAATGAGGTTATGTTCTTAGGAATCACATACTACACTCAAAATTGAACTGGCACACGCACTCAGATAAAGTGCGCAGTAAAGTAAATTCGTTTTCATACGCCTTGTATAAATTGAGGAAAGTTGCTAGCAAGGAAACATCCATTGTTGCATACTATGCATACGTAGAGTCGATACTTCGATACGGTGTCATATTATGGGGAAATAGTGTTGGCGCTAAAAAAGTTTTCATTGCTCAAAAGCAATGTATTAGAGCATTACGTGGCATTGCTCCTGATACATCATGCAGACCGTATTTTATGACGTTAGGCATATTTACATTAGCTTCCATTTATTTAATGGAGATAGGAACATTTGTAAAAATTAATTTTAAGTTGTTTACTGAAGCAAAGTACCTTATAGAACTAATTCCAGAAACCCACATAGACTCATATTAGAGAGTACTCCTAGAACCGCATGTTTCCAGAATACTTGTTACGCAATGTGCATAAAAGTTTTTAATAAAATACCAGTACATATAAAAGAACTCCGATATACTAGATTTAAGTTGACATTTCGAAAATGGTTAATACAAAATACATTTTATACTATTGATGAATTTATAAATAACAAATGTAATGCTTGAAAATAATCTTGTGACATTTAAACTTAATTAATTCTAAATTCATTTCAATTATATTTAATTTAATTTAATTTACTATTTGGATGCTAACATGTTAGCTTAATGTGCGATTCTCAACCTCACACTTACCATCACTTTAATGTACCGCATTTATTACGAATAAATTATTTGATTTGATTTGAATTAACCAATGACAAGGCAGTATGGTCTCTGACCTTAGCCTGTTCCTTCACGGAACTTCTATCAATGTTTGTGACTTCTTGGCGGGAAAGTGAAGCGGCATGTCTGCAGTTTTGTTTTATTTTCTAAAATTTGTGTTTTTTCCATAAAGTTACTATTTCCGTTAGGTATAGTAACTTTATGGTTTTTTCGAATATTAATGTGAAATAATAGTGGATTATTAACCGTTAAGTGTTTGTGAACGTGCATGAGTGTTGGCAAATGAAACAAAACAGTGCAACATCACTTTTCAAATTCTCTCAAGAAGTCCGCGTGAGACCTCAGTAAAGTCCCACATCTTTACTGAGGAGTCCTTCAGAGAGACAGTGAGGACTCAAGGGGTTTGGGGAACATCATTTATCATTCATCATCTTAATCACCACTCATTATCATCAAGGGGAAAAAAATAAAAAAACTAATGACTAGGCAGTATGGTCTCAGACCTTAGCCTGTTCCTACACGGAACAATTATATAAAAAAAAGTCAATGTTTGTGTCATCCTAACATTGTCAATGTCAACCAACACAATAATAATATTTTGTTGTAGTGCAGGTTTCTTGTAGGTTTCTTGGTATAATGTTTCCCTGATACTCCGATAATCTCTATTTGGAATAAAACTGACTACAACTTACAATTAGAATAATTGTTTACAATAGTTGAAATGATTTAGGGAATCATAAAGTAAGGCAATTTGCTAAAATGGCACAAACTAACGAAAATTTGGATTTCTCTGGTTTATTCAAATTAGATGTATTAGTTCATCTGGACATAACTGCGTACAGTTTTTATGAAGTAGGCCTAAAAAAGTTTTTGGCTTTTTCGAGTGTCAAAGAATTAATATTCTTTTATTTTAATCCACAAACAGAAAGATTTGAAAAGAATTATGACTGGGATTTTGTGGATAACCCTATACATTGTATGTGTTTTGAACCTAGTGGAACATGGCTGCTAATATTGAGTGATCAGAAAGTGCTACTTGTCCCATTTCTGCCTATGTTCATACCTCAAAATACCTTTGATCATAAGTGGTCATTGTCAAGTGTATCAGTTCTCCCTATTGCATACATTTCTAAAGCAACTTCAGTGGTTTGGTGGCTGACCAAAGAGTCGGAAAATATTCTTATTATTGGAACAAAGGTAAGAATCGATTTTTTTTCTGTAACATAACAAGGCTCTCATGTTCATTACTTATTTTTGTAGCTTGGAGTACAATGAACATTTTTGATCTGAGTGTTGACCTTTTATTACTTTGCATTCTAGGTGGGGACTGTTAAGTTTTATTCCCTAGAATCTCAATGCATAGTAGGAGAATGTAAGGTTTCTGGTGAAATTATAGATCTGCAAATGTGCTTTGATGATTCCTTGGACTTACTGGCTTTATTGGTAAGTGTTTCTTCTCATAAACTACAACTACTAGATTTGCCTATTTCTCTCTAGAATTTTCTTTTTCATTTATTATCAGGCTACAAAGTTAAAATAACAGGCCCATAGATATATATCTTATAAACTAACATATACTATAAATATAAACAATAATTGTTAGTACCTATATATTTCTTATAACTATGTCAGTATTTTATTGAAGCACTTGCTTGTGTTACTTGTAGATATGTCAGAAATTGTTATTTTTTGTTGTTTTTTGTGTGTGTCTAGATTTCTCGGGGAAAATCTCAGCAATGGAAGCTTGTGCTAGAACACAGATCATATGGTTACAACTGGCTAAATCAAATAAGAACACAAACTGACAAAGATAAGAGAGACAGCTTTATGTCATATATTAGGCAATTATCCAAGGATAAAATTACATTGTTTATTCAAGGTGGATCCAAAGGTAATTTAAAATAATATTAGTTTAATAAATAAATTGTATTAAAAAAAACAATGTTTCGCAACTGTATCAGGTTAGACTTAACCCAAAAAAGTAGGACTAGTAGCTTAGTAATTCCATTAGAAATAAGTGAAGGTTGATGGTTTGAATCCCATGTGAGGCAATTGCTTCAGTTCAGTGTATGTGTACACACAGTCAAAACTATCATCAAAACCACTTTTGTAGCCACAAAAGCTAAATTTGAAAATCCTGTTTGCAAATTATGACAGTTCTGTTTTGAATGCTGTTGGTGTGTACTCAAAAGCATGATTATTTTGGCAAAAATAGCTATCACCGGATCCCATGGTATTGGTACAGGATCTGGTAAGCGTCTATTGATGCTGGATCTGCCGGATTACGTTATCCGGTTTTCCTAAATGCAATATCTAGTTTTAAAACTGTAACATTCTATCGCAATAATAATAATTACCCTTCAAAAGTATCAGCAAGCAACAGCTGTGCACCAAAGGATAATTTTTTTTGATATCAGTCATCACTATTAGCAATGTTTACCAAAAAATATTTATATTACTCCACACATAATTGTTTGCAGATGAAAGTAAGTCACAAACAGTGGAATATGTTTTAAAACCTACAGAATATCTACCCTTATTCCGAAAAGGTTCTAATAATTGGGCATTGACATCCCAGTATGTTAATGGTAGACATTTTCTCACAGCCTTCGAGTTAAATGAGGGAACATTAATTGTAAGTGTTAACATAGAGTATTAATTTTTTCATTAATCAATGTATATATATAAACTGGATGTTTTTTTTTACTGTAAGGAAAATCACATGACATAATTAGTAAGTGAAGTAGAAAATATCAGAGTGCATAAATAGTTTCATTTTAAAAATAACAAAAAAATACGGCAAGTCCATCCTATTTTTTTTCTCATTGTCACCCTACTACCGATGCTTCAAAACGTATGTTTTTAAGGGGATCCTGCACGAAATTGTGAAAATTTACATATTTACATGACATAATTAGTAAGTGAAGTAGAAAATTTACGTATTTTTAGTACTATGCGCTAAATTAGTTAAATACATTAAAATAACTTATGTAAGTTAGCCTGATTATTGCACAAGGTCATGGCCTTGTTGGAAACAAATTCTTTAAACAATAACAAAAAAAAAATACATCTAATGTCTCCTAAACACATATTTTTTCGACAACTTTCGTAATTTTACGCATGAAACAATAATTTTTACATGAAAATATTGTATTGATATTCCGCAGGGCACCCCCTTCTTTAAAAAGTAAATTTTTATTTTTAACACAAGCGCAGAATCAGAAACATTGCTCTTATTAAATTACTAGGTCTGAAACTTCAAAGCAGAATTGTTCTAATTATAATATGAAATTGGTTGATTTTGCTTTGAAGTTCATTAAGACACCCCCCCCCCCTCCACCCTCCCCCCGTATAATAATATAGTAATATAGTTATGTCACAATAACTGTTCTTTTATTTAAAAAAATTAATTGAAATGCCGCCACTAGAAAAAGCTCTTTATTTGTACCTTGCTATTTGTCCTTATCAAAATAAATTACTTCATATATAAGATTGCTTCAATACCTTCATATAGGTAACTTTTTGAATTATTGAATTTGGACATTTCATTCGAAAGATATCACGAGTATAAAAATGTAAGTATTACAAGTATTAGAGCTATTAGAAGATATAGTACTTTTGTAGGGGCAGTATTCATCACCGTTTTTTGTAGTATATTCTTAAAAATACTATTGCGCTTCATTTTTATTATTTACTAGCTGACCCGACAGACGTTGTCCTGTCGTAATTATGAATATTGCAAAAAATATTTAAAAAAAAAAAAGAATTTATTTTAATTTTTTCTTTCATAAGAACCTTCTCCTGACAATAACAAACACAACAAAAAAAAATCAGCCAAATCGGTCAAGCCGTTTTCATGTTATGTCGTGACAACGGAAAACGGGTTTCATTTTTATATATATAGATATGCAATGTTTCTAAATCAATGTCCAAGTTTGTTATTTAATTTTCCTAATGAGAATAAAATCATCCAGGATATTTTTGTCAAACAAAATGTTTTAGCTTGAAAGCCCTGAAGAAGACACACCCTCTAGAACCTTAAGACCTCTCCTTAAGAAAGATGGATTGTATATTCAGGGTCTTTGGTCACAGAGACTTATCTATTTGCTAAGGAAAAATGAATTGGAAGTCCACAGTGCAAATTTTTCAGTTATACAGGTACCCTCCTACTTTACTTTTAAGTAGTATTTGAAATAATATAGAAATATAGCAATTTGAAAACTGAAATACATAAATACAATTCTATGTGTAAATTGCTGTCCAAGTATTGCAATTCACATCAAACAATGTACTGTACTGTAGTTTAAAGAATATATTTTTTAAAAGATTTGTTCCAGAGATTATTTATGAGATTACCCATCAAGTAGCAATGACTTTAGTTCAATGATGGAGGCGTTTGCTCTGCAATCTTTATATAAGAGGTTCATAAACTTAACTTTATTGTGTTTTTTTAGGGAGAGGGTTTGCTAGGAGCAAAAAGAGATTTCACGGAATTGTGGTCTGCCGAACTGATTGGCGATGTACGGCGGGCGCACCTTATGTCTGCGCGTGAACCACCTGCCATGGTGGGAGGTTGGCGGGAACCGACGTTCCTCTGCGACCTTCAACTGCCGAGGTTTAGTCTCGAGCCTTGTCTTGTCATCACCGACTGTGGGGCGTATATTTTAAATACAGTGTAAGTTACAGCTTTGTTGTCGACTCGTGTACATGTACAAATGATTGCCTGAGTAAGTGGATAAGACCACTTTATACATGTTACTTGAAAATATATTTTTTTGCAATTAAGGAAGGAATAACATGTAATCTTAGGTAAAAAGTACTTCCGTATTTCACAAGTAAGTATGAGTTACTTACAAATTAATAATTTAAAGAAATATGAATATAGAATATTTTATACTAAACGACCGCTACGATCGTGTGGTCAGCACGCCGGTTCTATCGTCGCCATCTGTTCCATTCTTATCCCAAACCCCATTCGGTTCAATTTCGAAATAAGTGTTCTTCTAAATTCATTAGACTTGGGAAAGATGAAAAAAAAGTTCATTTTTACTTTATACCATTATAGAAGTCGTTATTCTAAAACTATTGGTTTTTATTTCACTTCGATACGAGATGTATTTACAAAGTTATTGTACATAAATAATTGCATAAAACATTACTACCTCGCTTAGTTCGCTGACACTAGACTGACGTGACGTGACGTCATCGTATCCGATAGCCCCCACCGCCGCTCTCGCTGCCCGCATCAGGCGGGCGTCCGATTATATTACTTACTATTTGCACCATTAATTAATAAGTAATCTGTGGCACAACTGCACTGGTTCAAGGACATATTAATAAAACGCCACCCGTGCGAGAGAATGGAATCCGATGACGTCACGCCGCGGGTTTCACGCGTATTTTGATTGTCACAAAAACAATAGCGCGTAGTCATTTTTATGAATCTTAAAAAAATTATTGTGAAGTATTTTGAAGGGCTACAGAAAAAAATTTAATGTCATATTTTAAGTTAAATGTAAATATTTTAAAAATAAATAAATAAAAATACTTTTCCCAAGCTCATTGGTGTGAGTGTGGTAAAGTGATTTATGTTACGGTATCAGTGTAGCTGCGAGATGTGCGAGTGGTACTGATGACTTGGTTTGAATAATGCCTTTAATTATATCGGTTAACCTTTCTTGTACAGTTTTGTTCGATACAATACAAGTAGTAATTTTTTTAAACTCCACTTATGTCCGGTGCTGACAACGGCTAAATGAAACGCGGTCGAAAGATGGGATTTTACTATCCTTTTGGCACTATTTTGACTTGCAAAATACGTACACATGCGGCTTCTTTTTAGATCTATTTCTGTGGTTTATATGCTGTATTTCACTTAAATTGAGCAAATGTCGATGTTGGGGCAAATCACATAGTCTTAGTAAACACAGTAATTTTAAAAAAATACTTTTCTACAATCACACCAATTATCTAGCCCAAGAGAAGCTTCGAAGAAACTCGTTAAATGTTTACTAGACAACGGATAAACATACTTAAAATACTTAAATACATACTTATTATACATAGAGAACCGTTACCGTTACCGTTCGGAGATCGAATCCGGGACCTCAGAGATGGCGACACCATGAAAACCGGTGTACAAACCACTCGACCAAGGAGGTCGAGTAACTAATGCTATGTGATTGACTATAGCGCGACAAGTTCGTGCGCGACCTTCACGCGGATCAATTTCTTCCGTGGTAGCGTCTGGCACTGATTTCTTGTATTGATGTCTTTATAAATAATTAGTGATTAAACGAACTTTCCTGAAGTGATGTTCTATCACAATTATACGAGTTGCCTCGTCCGAAGAGATTAGGTAACACTTGTAGTAACACGTATCGTGTCGCCTTTCATCCACTAAGTTAAAGCAAAAAAAAAACTTTTTTGTAGGGTAGTTGTCGTTTTCCTCTGCGCCTCGATTGTACGACCGCTCATATAGTTGAAAGCCCTGAGCCTAATATTTCACGCAAAGGGGATATCTAGGGAGGGAGGGACCTAATCTCTTCGGACGAAGCAACTCGTATAATTGTGATAGAACTGATAGAACATCACTTCAGGTAAGTTCGTTTAATCACTAATTATACATTCGTTGTTTCGTCCTTTGAGATTAGGTAACACTTGTAGATTTTGAATGATAGTGAAATATTAAGACGTCTTTTTCCGTGTAAATCAATAACTAGGTATATTAAATAAATATAATCAAATAACAAAACCTAAATAAACCTAGAGGTTTATAATATATTGTAATAAAATCTTATTTAAAAATTATGATTAACATCAATCTCTGACAATGGACATGGCAAAGTCTGGTTCAGGTTGGATGTTTCTATAGTAGTGTTTTGCAAAAACAGAAGAGTTAGCACTCCACCTAGCAGTTTTGCGAATAGTATCGATACTGACGCCTGCTCTATGTGCAGCTGAGGTAGTAGCATGCCTCATGGTGGAGTGAGTAGAAAATAAAGAAGTGTCAACTCCGCTAGCTAATAAAGTATCTTTTATCCATCTACTAACAGTATTAGAAGATACTGCTTTGAGGTCTTTTGAAACATAAAAGGATTATTTTCGTTGTTTTTTACAGTTTTCGTCCTCTCAATGTATGTCATTAATGCTTCCGCTGGACATACTTCTGAAAGTTCTCTGTAAAAGGGAATATTCAGATGAGGCTGTATTGAACCTAGACAAGATGTCATAATAATGTCCTGTATCTTAATAAAAATGCTAAGCTGATTATTTATGTGCACCCTGTGTGCTGTTACAAGTATAAGAAATGTAACTTTTTAAGTTAGCTGTTCTAGATTTAAAGCGGTATTGGGATGCAATTTTGATAGGAAATTTAAGACTAGTGATAGGTCTCAAGATATATCATATTTTGGGGCTGAAGGACGAAGTCTGTAGAATCCTTTGAATAGTTTTGTGATACGGTTATCAGACCCTACTCTTGATCCTAAGATCAGAGATAGAGCAGAACGATGGCTGATTAATGAACCATATTGTAAGCTCGAATAGAAAAGCTTTGTTAAGAAATAAATTACTTGCGGAGTTGGCGCCTCGTATAGATCCACACTGTGATCTTTATAAAAGCTTACCTAGCAACGGATTGCAACATCATATCGTTTTATTGAATTATAAGACACAGAAGCTATCATGATATTTAAGGATGATGGTGGTACACTCCTCTTCAGTAATGCCGTTCGTAATAACCTTCCTGCAATCAGTGTCCGCTTGGGTAGGCTGTTGGAAACCGACATTAACACGTTATCGCTGTGCACAAATTGTACCAACTCCCAACAGAGAAGAACTTGGTACAACAACAATGCCTTCTGCGTGATCCGTTATTATTTTTCTTAATACTTTTAGTATAACAGCGAATGGCGCGAATATGTAAAATAAAAGATGATGCCAATTTAACCTAAATGCAATGCAATTTGTAGCGCAAGCTCTAGGATCTCTGTTCCAAGAGACATACCTACTTCTTACATTTATAATTTGATCTGGATGCAAAAAGATCATTATCAGGCTTACCTGGAACTCTTACTATTTTATTAAAAGCATTATTTATCAACTCCCCTTCAGTGTCAGGATGTAATTTTCGTGACTCTGCATTTGCTATTACATTATCTTTTGAGCTGGTGTACGAGTACTTTTCTACGAGTACTATTTCGCACTAAAGCCACAACCTCTTAGTTATTTCAGTAAGGTGTGGGAACCGAACTCCGCCCATACGGTTTATATAAGAAATAGCAGTTATATTATCAATACATAACAAAATTTGACAATTTTTAAAGTTTCTAGCAATTGTTTGGAAGCTAAGAGTTCTGAATAGTTTATGTGCTCAACTGATTCTACAATACTCGACTGACCACTAGCAGTCCCCACAGCACCTGCCGCCCCCCCCCCCCCCCTTTTCTTGCTTGCATCAGAAAAAGAAATTCTAAGCAGTAATTATCTTGCCTGATAAGATTATCCACCCTTCCAATAGATTTTAACTACCAAGAAAAATCGTCTTTCAAATACGGTGGTAACAACATGTAACTATCGTAGATAATCGTATTATAAATTGCAAGATATTTACACGTTTCCATTTGTTTGGTGTATAACCAACCATATTAGATGGCGGGGCAAGATGCAGTGAGAAGTTCTACTAGTCGTGCGAAGTGCCTAATTTTACATCGTTCTTTAATTTTAAAATGTTGTAACACTTTTTTGATTGTTTCTTTTGTCATTGGTTAAACTTATTTGAAATTTTGTCGTATCTATTTAAAAAAACCAAGATTTTGCAGACTGTATTAGGGACTGTACAGCTCTTTTTGTCATTAATAATGAAACCTAAAGATTCTAAAAAATTTCTTGTTACCAAGACATTATCAAGACAGTTTTTATAATCTCTAGCAAGAGCGCAGATATCCTTTTAATAGATCGTTGATAAATAGCCCAACGACCGAAGAAGACACATAACTGGTTTTAATAACAATTTCGTAAAAACAATCGGTGCTGTGTTAGGACCAAATTAAAGTAATGAATTTCTTCAAATCTGATTCGCAAATATTTTTTATGACTAGGGTGAATACCTACTAAAAAATAAGCATCCTATAAATTCAGGGTAGCCCTGAAGCTATCCTTTGAAATTAGTTTCATTGTTGTTCTTAAATGTTTAATTTTAAAGTGTTCAGTCGTAATATGCTTATTAGATTTAATATAAACCTATTTGTGCCGTTGGGTTTCTTGATCAGAAAATAACTAGACAGAAACTGACCTTCACAAGGTTTTCAAGGAGAAGTGGCGTCTGAATCGTTTAATTCAAAATATGGCCACTCTGTATTATAAGATAATGAAAGTAAGCGTGGTTCGTGTAACTGAGAAACACGTTTAAAAAAAAGGGTATTTTATAACCTTTTACCCAGCAAAAAATAACCGGATCGTCGGTTATTATTCGCAAACTATCGTAAAAATAGAACAGCATACCTGCAGAATGTACCGGATCCAGCGACGAGGGCCGGGATTCTGAAAGCGCCGCGGCGATCGCGGCGGCTGCTGCTGCCGCGGGCGTGGTGCCGGTGCAGCTAGAGGTGCCAGTTCCGACCGCCTCGCAAGTCCCGTTTGCCTGGCTACCGAAAGTGGAGGCCTCTGGTTTAAAGGCTGGTTTGGAGTTTGTTTGGTATACAGCTGATCCTTAAAATCTTTCTTTATTGTTGAACATATGAAACTCCTTCTCGTCATAGACTCATTATGCTGTGTATCGCATAGCTGATGACTAGTTTCAATCAAGAACTTTATGACAGCTTGGTCTCTATGTTCCAATGAAAGCAACTTGGTCAAAGAGCCTCGAATGTAGGAAATGGCAGCCGCCAGTTGAGCTTACTTATATTCTAACGCTTTGTCTTTCTTGATCAGCGTTTAAGCTGCCAGATAAAGCTGCTCAGATAAAGCTGCCTTTTTCTCTGGCTCTAGCTTTTTTTCTTAGGGCTTTGTCCCAAGAGGTTCCGTATCCCTTTGTCAAGTTCTGGACGAACAGTCACAACATTTGGAGGCGGTTCTACTTGCATCGAGTGAATGGAAGTGGCTTCGGCTTCTTGCGTAGCTGAAGTAGACGGGCCTGGTCCAGGCTCCTCTAAGAGAATCGGTCCCCAGTCTGCCTCAGGCTGCATTTCGTTTTCGCCTTATTGAACAAGGTCGAATGTTCATTGTTTTATTTTATTCACCTAAGGTGAAAATTTATTTAATCCACAATCGTTTTTAAACATAAAGTATAAAAAGTGAAGAAAACATTCCTTCTGAATCATCACTAATTAAAATATTTTAATTCTTATCTTGTCAAAATACGGTAATAGTCCTTTTAAACTATACACACTATTTTCAGATAAGTAAACTTTCCTTCTGAATGTGCACATCACTAATTAAAGTAACGGTTTTAAATAACGTGAAGGCAACATCCCTTTTAGATGTACACAACACAAATTAAAATTATTTTAATTCTTATCTTGTCAAAATACGGTAATAGTCCTTATAAACTATACACACTATTTTTAGATAAGTAAACATTCCTTCTGAATGTGCACATTACTAATTAAAGTAACGGTTTTAAATAACGTGAAGGCAACATCCCTTTTAGATGTACACAACACAAATTAAAATTATTTTAATTCTTATCTTGTCAAAATACGGTAATAGTCCTTATAAACTATACACACTATTTTCAGAAAAGTAAACATTCCTTCTGAATGTGCACGCACATCACTAATTAAAGTAACGGTTTTAAATAACGTGAAGGCAACATCCCTTTTAGATGTACACAACACAAATTAAAATAATTTTAATTCTTATCTCGGCAAAATACGGTAATAGTCCTTTTAAACTATACACACTATTTTCAGATAAGTATAGTTGTACACCTTTCTTTTAGATGTACTAGTCCTTACAGCAACACATACTATTTTTTCTTAAATAAGTATAACGGTAGCACTCCCATGATAATGCACACAATTAATTAACATATTTGAATCGTTTTGATTAAGTAACACACTGAATTACCTTCAGATCGTAACGATACAGGCTGCGGCGGCAGCGAGTCCCACGCCGACAAACTGCTGCTTTCTATGCGCAAACGTTTTTCTTTCTTTCTCCTTTTCTTTCTATGCAATAATCACTATCGTCGTCACTATAAACTCGTTTAGGCATCGTAACACTCAATGAGTATGTTAAAGGGGAAAAATCGTGGTGATTGGCGAAGCACAAAAACGCGAATGAGCGGTCGTACAATCGAGGCGCAGAGGAAAACGACAACTACCCTACAAAAAAGTTTTTTTTTTTTGCTTTTAACTTAGTGGATGAAAGGCGACACGATACGTGTTACTACAAGTGTTACCTAATCTCAAAGGACGAAACAACGAATGTATAATATATAATATTAACCTACCTTGTAGGACCAAAAATTTTATATTTGTAGTCAGACAAATCAATGCCAGACGCTACCACGGAAGAAATTGATCCGCGTAAAGGTCGCGCATGAACTTGTCGCGCTATGGTTGAGTGGTTTATCGGTGTAGCTGCGAGCCGTGCGAGTGGCTGGTGGGTGTGATGAGCCGCGGCGGCGCGGGCGCGGAGCAGGCGGCGGCGGCGCTGGGTGCCCCGCTGCCGGCGCTGCTGCGTGCCGCCGCCGATCTGCTAATGTCCCGCGGGAAAGTGGCGCCGGCGCAGTACCTCTACTCGCTGTCGCAGGTGAATACTCTTTTGATTCCCATATTATTTCCTTGGGTGTCGTAGTGCTGTCTGTGCTGATAGCGGCTCATGAATAGAATACTACTGCCCCATCTAACTGTACCTGATGGAAAGTGACGATAATGAAGAGTGGAAGTGCACTTCACTCGCAATCCTTGTTTACCTCCATTTTATTTCCTGATGAAATCTGCTCCCATTTTGAATAGATTAATTTGAAAAATATCAATGTTAACAGTACCCCAAGCACGAACCATTATGGTACTAGTTAAGGTAATCGTAATCGTATTATTTTGTATGAAAAAGGTTTAGTAACTTTATGGTTTTCATACGAAATAATACGATTACGATTACCTTAACTAGTACCATAATGGTTCGTGCTTGGGGTGCTGTTGTCTAATAAGATACATTATCCTCCAGAGTCCACTGGACGGTTGGGTCGCGCGTCTGGGTATTTTCGGACGTCTCCACGAGTTGTCTATGTACAAACAAACTGGGAATGTAGGCAGTCTCGGCAATGGCGCGATCACCCTGAAGTTGCTAGCGTTGTTGCTCAAGATGGGCACCAACCACGTGGAGCAGTTTGAACCGTAAGCATTACTTAACATAATACAGTGTGTTACCCAGCACCCTGGCTTTTTTTAAAGGCGGATAAAATAACGTATATTTGTAACGTAACCATAACATTAATTTAATTAAATAGCAATTTTTTTAGGCTTTGTTAACTTTCTAACAAGATTTTAATTGCCAGCAATGTAAAGCACAGCAATTTGACAAGTGCAAATGACAGTCGACGGATACTTTGATTATTATGATTAATAAAGAGTACCTATTTCAAGAGTTAACGATACTAATATTACTGCACTTAAGATAACAATGGCTAAGTAAAAGGACTTGTCACATTTGATAAAAACTTTATTTCCTACAAACTAAATAAAACTTAAATACAAACTCCGCATTTTATTTAATTCAGCTAAACTCTGTGTTTAATATGTTTGCCACCCTGACTACGGCACAATTCATAACGTCTTGTAATCGAATTACGAATTGTTTCAAAGTCAGTACTTTCTTCCAGTTTACGAAAAGCAGCTGTAATTTTGTCTTTCATAATGTCTACAGTTTCACTATCGGTAGCATACACTTCATTTTTGACAGCACTCCGGAGGCCCCTTCCCCCCCCCCCCCTCCCAATTCCTATTCCTTCCTTAAACCTATTCCTCCCCTAAAGGCCGGCAACGCGTCTGCGATTCCTCTGGTTTTGCGGGTGTCCATGGGCGGCGGTGATTACTCTCCATCAGGTGACCCGCCTGCTCGTTTGCCTCCCTCTTATATAAAAAAAAAAAAAAAGCACCCCACAAAAAAAATCCAAAGGCGTGAGATCAGGGCTTCTGGGGGGCCAGTGAGTGTGCCCAAAGCGTCCGATAAAACGGTGGCCAAAAATCTGGTTCAACCTTTCCCGTACAACTATGGTTGAATGTGCAGGAGCACACCGTCCAGCTGATACCACGTTTCGCGGCGGTTCTCTTCAGGAAGAGTATTTAAATAGTCCACGAGTGGACCATTTATCAAATCTTAGAACCTTTGCGTGTTCAAGGTCCCATCAATAAAAATGGGCCCGATGATCCTGTTGTTGTGAATAGCTGCCCACACGTTAACTGTCCACCGGTACTGATGAGCAGTCTCTCGGAACACATGTGGATTGTTTTCTTTGTCATCCCAGTAATGAGTATTTCTGCGGTTCCACATTCCGTTTTTAGAAAAAGTAGATTCGTCGGTCCATATTATTTTTTGTTGAAAGTCATTTTCCTCTTCACATTTTTGTAAAAACCAATCGCAGTAATAGTGCCTTATTGGCAAATCCCTGGGGAGTAACTTTTGCACCTTTAAAAACTTGAAAGGATGTTTGCGATTCCTTTTTAAAATCTTGTGCACTGTTTTGTTGCTAGTACCGAACATTCGACCAGCAACACGAGTACTTGACATTGGGACCTGCCTAAAGTGCCGGAGTATCCTTTCATCAACTTGCACTGGCACGATCCTGTTCATAGCCCCCTTCAGGCTGGCCAGGGACTATCGGCCTATTTTCACGCACTCGCTGTAGAGCCGCTGTTATCACTCGAGCATTGTGCGGATGTTGTCTATTAGGAAATCGTTCGCGATAAAGTCTTAAGGCATGAGCTGCATTTCCGCGTGTTTCGCCGTAAATTAAAAGCATATCAGACAATTCTCGTGCATCGAAATTCATTTTACAGATTAATTAATATGAGTTTTGATATTTTCACGTATAATTTGACAATCCGACGTAAACTCTTTTTAAATTGTTATGTCAAAAATTTATGAAAAAACTCTTTGATTAATTTAAAACCTCCATACATAAACGTAATGAGAAGGACGACGGTAAATTTTGTGCTAGTTGTCATAGTTTTTTCCGCCGTACCACGACATGCCTTGTACTAAGCAACAGCGATACAAATAACGATGAACACGCAGCACATGCACTACATTAAAAATGTACAGTATATAAGAAAATTATTTGTGAAGTTATTTTAATTATTTTTTAATTGATAATACTTGCAAACAATTGCTAAAGCAACATATTATCGGCAGTTTTAATAAATGCCCGCATGCCGGTAACACACTGTATATGAATTAACTTAGCAAGAGTGAATAGGCATTTACTGTGTAAGCATGTTGAACCTTAGGCTACATCCTGCTTGCAATGCCAGTAAGCAACACGAATTTGTTAAGAAAAAGTCCACTCTTAGTAACCTACTAGAATTTAAAAATTATCTTTGTCAAGTGTTCGCCAAGCTGACGATATAGACTTTAGCATATGATTTCTAGACTTTAGCAAAGCATTGGACAAGGTCGATCACTCATTACTCTGTCTTAAACTCGCTTATTACGGTATCCATGGATGCCTGCTACGATGGATTACATCTTATTTGAGCAACCGTAGTCAACTAGTCACGTTGAAAGGTTTCTCTTTCTCCCCAATACCTGTCTCTTCTGGAGTCCCACAGGGCTCGCTCCTGGGACCTCTGCTCTTATCACTTTTGTAAATGATCTGATTAGCCGCCTCTCCTGCCCTGCTCTATTATACGCAGACGTTCTGAAGATTTTTACTGATATTGAGGACGGCAGACAGCACAAGATGCTTCAAAACGATCTCCTGGTAGTCTCGGAGTGGTGTAGAGAAAATAAAATGAGTCTCAACGTGGACAAGTGCTGCATAATCTCATTCACAAATAAGAAAAATAATGTTATCTTACCATACCATCTAAACGATAAGTTGCTGAACAGGATTGAAATTGTTAAATACTTGGGGGTTCTTTTTGACGAACAACTAACTTTTCGTCCCCACTTTGAATACTTTCTGAAACATAGCAACAAACGATTGGTATTTATAATAAGATCTACCAAAAACTTCAGAACACCACAAAACACATTATCGCTCTTTTTTAGTCTCGTAAGAAGTATTCTTGAATACTGTTGCCCAGTCTAGAGTTCCTGTCACCATATGGTGATCCATCCACATAGACAAAATAGAAAGAGTGAAAAAAACATATTAATATACCTTTCTCGTAAGGATAATTCAATAGATCACTGAAACACTATGATGAGAGGTTGTCCAAATTCAAGACGATACCGCTGGAGACACGACGAATGTTTGAAATTCTGTTTACATAAGTAAATTATTTCATTCTAAGATTGAGACACCAAATCTTCTTTCTTCCATTAACCTAAGGCAGTGCGGGGCGCTGGGTGATTTTGAGTCACTCTATTTATGGTTTTCTATAAATTTTCATAGATATTTTAAGAATTTCTCACTTTTATAATGTTAATGTTTAAACCATAATAAACATTTAAATGCAAATTTTGTTGAAAACGAATGCTGCTCCTGGTAATTTTTCACTTTTTCAGTGTGTAATTTCTTATGTTTGTTTTGTATTTGCTGTAATATTATCACTACACACGATGTGTACACTGTTTGTTAGGTTATTGTCTAGCTTAATCTGAAATGCCAAGTATGTTATCTTATATGACTGTAACCTGTATGGGTACCTAAACCAAAAAAAAAAGAACTTAAATGCCGATAATATGCTTTTCAGTTGTTAACTCTATGACAATGTGTTAAAGCATATAGTTTTAATGTTGAAATGAAACACAAGACAGTCCGTGTAATGAATGCGGACCATCTAGTGATTGTATTATCCGTGTCGCGTAGTGGTGAAAGAATACTACCACCCCCTCTCTTCCCTTGGGTGTCGTATATGCGACTAACGGACTAAAGACACACATCCAACGCACACGCAAAACACATACATCCAACAGCATAGAGCGGCGATGGGCTCACCACCTGTCACGCAGAGCACATGTACTGTCGCTATTTAGTGAAAAGTGGACTATGGTAGAAGACTGATTTTGCTGTCCTCATTGCCTAGTCTCTGACAAACCCTTCAGGGATAATATTCGTAATTATATGTATGTAGTGATTGTATGACACAGGTCACCTTGCGAGGCTCTGCTTGGCTGGTAACGCACAATTGGCTCTTAGGCTCGTATTCTAAAACCAAACTCACTCAAATCTCTGCTTGATTACAGTTAGAAAGGGATGGTGCTATTCATCGCATATATCGCCATCCCTTTCTAACTGTATTCAAACATGGTTTTAGAATACGAGCCTTAAAAGCGAAAATATTGAGTGCACATTAGTAAAGTAATGTCATGTAACCAACTTACTCGTACACGTAACCACTTAAAAAGTTAGTTTATTCCAATGTAAAGTCCAAATAAATAATTACAAAATTATGACCCAACTTTATTTGCTATTTCAGGGATGTGAAGTTCACATCATTGAGCTCTATGGAACTGTCAGAACTATCGTCTGTAGCTGCATCCATCGGTCTTTGGGACATGTTGCCAACGTTCAGCGTACACCGCGGCCAACCAAACTTGATACTTGCAGCCCTCAAAACGAGGAACGAAATATGCAGAGGCACTATGAACTGTCTGCTGGAACAAAGATGCCTTATATCATTGCTGTTGCAAGAAAACTCGCAATGGCTGTTCGACTTTATTGTAGAGCGATGCAACAAGTTTGATACTATTATTTTAAAGGTAAAGGTTTACGTAAATATTTTGTCATTTAAATCTGTTTATATATTAGAACTTTTAATTAATTACTTGTTTCTAGCGTATTTGTTTATGGCTAAATCCGTTGCAAGATCAACTTCGCCCTGTGATTCGTGATATGAAACAGGGTATTTCGTCAATTTATGTAAGTATCAAAATGTGTTAAGCTTACTTTTTATTTCTTTGAAAAAATTCTTGTCTGTTAATTTATTTTAATATATTTCCAGACTTCAAGAATGTTATATTTGATATCAACCTTTATGCATGTGGCCTGCGAAATCGAGGCGCGTCATCCCTGTCCTGATATACATCTCGAAGTGACGCAAATAGCGGAGACTTGGAAGAATCAGTTCGTTCCTAGGAGAGCTGTCAGCTGTGGCTTGGGGCACTGGGCAGTGGTGGACGATGGAAACGCTAAGATAATGATGTCGAACACTCCTGTCAATACGGAGGTTATCGGTCGAGTGATAGACGTCGCTTGTGGCAGACATCACACTTTAGTTCTTACTGAGAATGGGGTAAGTAAATTAAAGCTTTTAGTGACAGTGTTGTTTTTTTGCCACACACTTTTTCCTGTATGAAGAATATCCTAATTCCAGAAGAGTAGCCTTTGCCCTGCAGTTGAACAAATGAAATTATATTATTAATTTTAGTAAGGTATATTTCTTGCTGCTGTGCGCACCACCTGTTACGTTGAGCACATGTTTTTTTATATTCTGCAACGGGTGAGCACTTGGCCTTTATCTCGCCTGATGGTACTCGTAAGTGACGATAAGGCCGAAGGTGGAAGCGCGCTTCTCCCGGAATCCTAAACCACTGAGGAACTGGCTATCTTATCTCAAACTGTCGAAACATTATAAACAACCAACGTTGTCCTATAAACAACGTTGTTATGGCGACAGACTTAGATAAGATGGTAGTAGCTAGCCAGGCGGACTTAACAGCCCTACCACCAACCAAACCGAACACACAAAGATGTACCCCCCGCTGGAAATCGAACCAGGGACCTCTGGGTCTGAAACTGGTGGCTTAGCCACTAGACCACAGAGGCGGTTAAAACATGTGCTGTTGTTGTTATTTGGTAAAACGTGGACTATCGCAGACAACTGATTTTTTTTCCTCATTGACTAGTCTCTGGGTAATCTTCAGGGGGGTTAGGCAGTCAGCGAAAATTTGGATGTTGCGCGGGGCCTCGCGGGTGTTGCGCGGTGCGCGGTCCGCGGTAATTCGTAAGCGCCATTCGCATTTTTATCAAAAAGTTAATAAATATGTTCAGTTTTTTTTAGAAATTCAAATTAGTCAAGAAGTCGAAAAGGTTAATACCG
The DNA here is from genome assembly GCA_963921215.1 of Scoparia ambigualis. Taxonomy (NCBI): domain Eukaryota; kingdom Metazoa; phylum Arthropoda; class Insecta; order Lepidoptera; family Crambidae; genus Scoparia; species Scoparia ambigualis. The sequence goes on from OY992506.1 coordinate 26,749,436, forward strand.
ATGTGTTTAGGATTTTATAGGATTTATTATTGGAAAACGGTCGTAATATGCATTTATATGAAATTTTAGAGGTAACTTCAGGATTTTTTTCTATCATATAAAATGTTTCCAATCGTGTTTTGGAAACATTCGTCCCCTCACACATACGTTCTGTAATACATATTGGAAATTTCAGTGCGAAATATCTATAATATTTTGAATAACAGCTAATAGAAAACTGCCAATTTTTCCGTTTTCACCGCCTAAGCCCCCTTAAGGGGAAAATAGTTGTGCGTATGTATGTTGAAAAAAAAAAAGTTTTTTTTATGTGACAATTGTTCCTTATAGGTGTACGCAGCAGGCGACAACTCCTACGGCCAGTTGGGCGTGGGCTCGCAGTGGGCCGGCGCCGTGGGTGATTCGGCTACCCCGTCCGGTTCCCTTCTGCACGTGGCGTTCCGGTGGACGGCGCCGCTGCTGGCGGTAGCGGCCGGACATTATCACTCGGCCGCTATTGACGCTGGCGGGAGGCTGTACACTTGGGGGTGAGATGGGAATCTAAGAAAAATATATTTGTCATTTCATAGGAGGGAGTAGGATTCTTCAAAAAGGGCGTAAAAAGGTTTTTAAGACTAGAGATAATAACTAGAGCCAAAAGAAATTTACTGTTTTTCGATCGCCGGCGTAAAATGGTAAGGGACTTGGCGATAGTGTAAGGATTTACAATAACTTAGTACCATTCTCTGTTTTTAGTTTCTTGGTACTTTGATAAGTACTAGGGAGCGCCCACGGCTTCATTCCAAACCACCCTAAAACCTCGTTAAAACCTCTTTTTTGCAAGTTGTCATATTATAGACTTTTTTATATAAGTGGATTAACATTTCTATGATGATGTTTTATTGTTTAAGGTGGGGTGTTCACGGTCAGCTTGGTCTTGGTAGTATTGACGATGAATGGAGTCCAAAAATGGTTACTAAATTCCAAGGACGTAAGGTAGGTTTAACTTTTATTACCAATTGTCTTTACGTGTAAAATTGCTGCCGTTGCGTTATTTTCTTATCGAATAAATAGTTGAAGTGTAAATCTTTTGCAATTGCATGACTATTTAGAACGACATAACGCATACAAATACCTTCTAATAACTTTATGCGATTCAAAATTAGAGCAAAAATATCCTAAATGATAGAGATGCCTAAAGAAATAGTATGCCAAAAAACCAATTATGTAACATATGCGTTACTCGTAATGCCGTGGCCAGACACACCGTGCTAGCGCGATGATTCGCGTTGTAGCGACACGTCTGGCCAAACACTTCGTGTTATCGCGGTACAACATCGCGCTAACGCGCCGCTGTCGGTAAATTGCCGCACATCAAGGGATTTTTATCGCGATAAAGTTCGTGCGGCCACGTTTCGGTGCACACTTTAGTTGACTGCGAGACAACTAGAGGTGTGAACGTGTTGCAAATATACGATTATCGAAATTATTCTGTTTCGTTAATATGGATTGGAGTAATGATAAAGTGTTAGAAGTAATACAATACAAATCTTTTTTTTTTAAACGACTCGTCATAGGGACTGCATCCTGCCTGATGGTAAGCAGCCGATGCAGTCCAAAATAATGAGAGCGCTCCCCACCGTGGAATAAACACGATAACGAGCGCTCCCATTCATGACGGCCTGCATAAATGCCGTTTCACGCCCCGCTTAAAAGACCCGGGACTGTAGGAGCTGGGAAACACATGCGCCGGCAAATAATTCCAAAGCCGAATGGTCTTACAGAGGAACGACTTGCCAAATTTTTTGGTACGAGTACTGATAGTCTGTACAGTATGATGGTGGTGATCACAAAAAAAACATTTAAATTACGACGCATGAGTGAGAATTAAAAGAAATTTAAGCTGGCCTGTTACAGTAGAGGAATTAAAATTAAAAATGAAATCGCTCATGGCTTACTACAGAAGTCACCTTGATAAATACAAAAATCATTGAAGTCTGGAGCAGGCAGCGAAGATGTTTACCACACTAATTGTTTCGCCTTTTCGGCTATGAATAATTTTCTTTCTCCTGTGTATGAAAAATAATAATATGATATAAATAATAATATTGCCAATTCGAAGTTTTAAACATTAGTGATTGCAACTTTTTCATTTTATAAGTACCCAACATTTTCACTCCTTTCTCTACACAAGGTTCCATATTGAAAATCGTATAGTAGGTAAGTACTTACAAATATTTTGATTGTGATAGTACCCACCTCATGATTAAAATAAAATTTAAACTTATTTATTACTGTGGAGCAATGATCAACAGTCAGTGGCGGTACCTTCATACAAGCCGAAAAGCCCGGCTTGCCCTAACAAAAACTCAATATCACTACTGGTAAAACGCAATTATTAAAATCACTTAATATTTTTTACCATTGTTAATTTTCTTTCATCAGCATTCAAATTATCAATTTTATAAGTTTCTCATATTAAGAATCAACAAACAAATCGCTTAAAGCTGCTTATAAATCGTTCGACGCTTTACATCTCTCTCGCACAAGTTGGCTTGCAACCGGGCTTCGGATTTAAAGTATATCCGCTCTCTTCTAACTTTAACAAAATTGCTACTCTATAAACATAATACTGCGTAAGTATGTATAGATTCTATGAGAAATTCATACTCTTCGTCAAAGCCAGCCAGCATGAAGTTCGCAAGTAAGGCCTTCTCCAAATCAGGATTTATTTCTACCGAATCACGTGCAACTAAACGCTGGCGAACCAATCAGAGGCGACCAACGACAGCTCGAGCTCGGGGGAACCAATCATAGGCGAGCGTTAATACGCGATTGTGCTGTGCAGCAGCCACAGGCAGCAGCCAGCCATTTTTTATTCTTTGTTATTGTCACACTTCACTTTGTTTGAGCGATTGTTTTTAAGTAACAAGTGTTTTCGTAATTTGTGATTAAAAAAATGTGTTCCGAGTTCAGCTCGTCGCTTTATTGGTCTCTTTGACGAACTTAGATGTGATGTGTTGCAAACAAATGTGTACTAAAACGTGTTGATGATTGGCATACGAAAGGCAGAGGTAAATAAATTCTTTGATTGACACATGATTTATGTATTTCGCAAACTATTAAAAGTCATCTAGGGCATTAATTTGGATTGTTGGTTGCTTCCATTCAAATAATTAAGTAATAATTAATAAATTTAGTGTCGAGGCCTACATATCGACTGTAATACCCGCGCAAAATGCCCATTTTCGCATTTTGTAGTAATTTTCTAGTTGTATTTATCGTTTCTATCGAAATAAGGTAATAAATGCATGCTTAATATTACGAATCTCCACTCTGCGAGAATAAGCTGAGTTCGGACGGCCGGCGCATCGCATTTTGTTGTAATTTTGTACTTAGTTGTATTTATAGTTTTCATCGAAATAGGATAACAAATTCATTATAACATTTTTATTCCTCATGAAGTAACAATTATTCTGGTATTAATTTAACTCAATAATGTTCTCGTAGATAAGAGAAATTCAGAGTTAACAAACGCGATTTTCGAAGTTTTTTTGGTTTTGAATAACATTTTTTTTCTATATAAAATCAATAATACTTAAAAAATCCGTGGCCGCTACGCATTATACGACGAGATAACATTCTCATTTTTTTTATTGTTTAGAACAGTAGTTCAATCCAGGAGCTCAAAAAAGTGCCCTCGCGCAATTTATGAAAATCTTTCTCTGCAATTTTGGGTTTAAATAAAAATTAAGCGAAATTTACAAAAAGCGAGGCCGCTACGTACTATGCCAATAGCTATTCTACACTATTCAATAAGTAAATACTGTTAATGTATTTTTGTTTCTGAGATAAAGAACGCCAAAATTGGGCGCAGTAATTTTTTTTTTCAAAAATTTCTCACAAAAATCACATTCAAGATGTAATAGAAGGTAATAGCCTGTTTTTTACCAACGACAAGAACGTTTGGAATGCCACGGCCTATGACGATTTGAGTAAAAAATGTGGCTAGTGTCACAAATGGGCACCAACATTGTACCTAGGTAGCAAGATTAGGAACTTCAGGTTTCGTGGCTTGCCCTAATCTGAAGCCCTAGGCACGCCACTGTCAACAGTCTATAATATTAAGAGTATTATGTAGAAACCCGTTTCTCTGGAATCCCCATCGCAAGAAACAGTTTTTATTTGTAAGATAATAAATTATAAATTTTGTAAGTCAGTACTTACCTAAGTTTATTTGAGTTTGAGAAAAGTAGGTAGGTACTAACTTTGTCCGATTTTTGTGTATAGTTAACATTCACCATCGCCTTTTATTTCTTAAGTGCACCCTTTTATTTATTTTGTTTAAATAATATAGATACAGTAAATAATTATTTGCCGACATATAGTAAAGCGCAACCGCCTCCTCTATTTTTTCCGTAGAAATGAATTATCGCGATAAAGTTCAAGATTATCGCGACGTCGCGAAGTTTTTTTTGATGTGGCCAAGCTTATCGCGATAACGGAACACCAAGTTTTTTATCGCGACAACGTAATAAGAATCAGTCTGGCCACGGCAATATGGCAAATTAAATTAGGTATAAATGAATTAGTAAAAAAAAGGATACTTAATGCATAAATATTACAGATTTTAATTCCTATTTCCCAGGTGCTTACAGTAAGTTGCGGCGCATGTCACACCGTGATGTTGATGAAGAACGGCGAAGTGTTCGCGTGCGGCGCGAACGTGTTCGGGCAGCTCGGTACCGGCGGCCGGGACAAGAGCTCGGTGCCGGTGCGGGTGGCTTTACCCGATGCGGTGGAGATGGTCGCCGCGGGGTACTTCCATAATGTGAGTTACGTTATACCTACTAGGGCCAGTTAGTAGCCAGTAAATTCACAAATTCCTTGTGCAAATATCTAGTAACAGTCGGATTTTTACTTTTTCTTGAGAAAGAATCACGCGAAAACCCACAATTGGGCCTTTTTTTCTAAAGAAACAGTAAAAATTCGATATGACACTACATGTCTCCAGAAAGAACTGTGAATAATTTCTTTATTATTGAAATTTTGCATTCACAATGCTATATAGATAAAGGATAAAATGTTTACTAGAAAAATATCAACCAGTCTCAGGAAGCTCGAGTGGGATTCGAACCCACGACCTTTGGATTGCCAGTCCACTGCTCTAACCGCTGAGCTACCGAGACCCCGTCGTGGGTTCGAATTGTAAATAATTTGTTTGTAAACATTCTACAGCCAATTTAGGTTGTAGGCTTAGAATAATAACGTATAGAAAGATAGTCTTCATACAAGCGCTCTGTCAAAAGTGAAGCACTAAACCGATTCACACTTTCGTGACGATTACTTGCTTGCGCTCGGCGACACCCACACGTACGCTTGTAACTCCGTAATGTACATTGAAAACTCGGCGTTTGGAGCCATGTCTGTCTCCAAAAAAAGTGCTTCAAAATGGGCGCGCGGACTTACCTTCTATACGTTATTATTCTAAGGTTGTAGGTGTCTTTACCTCAACTGAGATATGAGCGTACTGGGCGAACGTGTTTGGGTAACTTGGCACCGGCGGCCGGGACAAGAGCTCCATGACGGGTGGCCTAACCTGACGCGGTTGAGATGGTCGCCGCGGGGTACTTCCATAATGTGAGTTACGTTATACTATGGCAAAAGTCGACGAAGAATCGATCGATTCCGACGAAGTAGAGTTTTAAGAGTCGGTCGTTCGGTCGAGATATGAGCGTGCGGGGCCAACGTGTTCGAGCAGCTGGGTACTGGCGACCGGGTCAAGAGCTCTGTGCCGATCTGTGCGGGGTACTTCCACGATGTGAGCTACCATATGCTATAGCGAAATTCAACAAAGAATGTTTATAAATAAATGTTACACATTTTAGTGAAATTCGTCACGGGATACTGGGGTGTTCACGCGGACGAAGTCGCGTTCGAGCCGATAGTTATTAATATGAAAACACATTGCTCCCATTATTAACCCGTAGCGCGCCAGCCACCCTAAAGCATTAAATGCTTTACGTGTCAGGCATTTTGCGATACATCACTTTTTTATTGTTTGATCAGGGAAAAATATTTATTGCGTAATAACTATACGAGATTATCGCGTGAATGAGGTGTCATTCTTTTCTGTATGAGTTTTTGTACGTAGTTAACTACTTAGAATGAACAATAGAGACTTACTTGTAGTGGCACTGGAACGATTTTCTTTTGTTTTCAATATTTCATAAAGGTAACCTTTGGTTTTACTGTTTGTTATAATAATTAACAAACGACACACAACACAATTCACATAATAACTTTTTAGTTTACATTACTTCACACCAGTCACATGAATCATAAACACTGAACTTCACTTACAAAACGATTTTTAACATAGGAACCAAAATAAACAACCGCCGCCATTACAAGTGGCCGGCCCGCGTACATAGTGACCTAAAAGTACATATGTCTAACTGTAAATAAAAAAAGGTTGCGGATGAAATAATCTACAAATTGATTAATGTTTATAATCACTTTTATCAAAAAAATCAAAATATAAAGAATTACAGCACTTTATAACACACAATGTTAGCCATAGTTGTTAGCAAAATCAAAATATCATAACTATACTTCTAGCTCTTCGTTTAACTAAATTGCCACTATATCACACAATACAACTCTTGCATTGTACAAAATCTGTATTAAGTTTCCAGTAAATATAGATAAGAATCATACGAAAACTCATATTTTACGTCGAGATAACATCATAAAAACAAATCAGCAACATAACTTTTCACCAATATTACTGACGTCCCCTCATAACTGCAGTAACGACCAATCTGAGCCAAGTCTGTTGTGCACCGGTACGTACAAGAGACATGCATGCCTCTCAACTCTTCTAAACAACCTTACGTCTTAGATTAAAACAAAAAGGGAAGATACGGCATGCTCCTACTTGTAGTCATTCAAAATATAGTCCTACTCAACTACTTAAGCAAACACTCACACACGCACACCTATAAAGTGTAAATCGAGCGAGCGAGACAAAGCGGTAAGTTTCAACGTCAGCGCGAGGGAGTCAGCGAGTAGCGCGTTGACGTCTCGGTCGCTTCGCAACAGACGAGTACGTACGACCGATTCCGACGCCACTGCGGAGTAGCGTCTTTCTCTTTTTCACACAGTAGAATATCCGAAATAGTGCGATGTAGCCTGTTCGCTCGGCAAATTGTGACTGAAGTGAAATTGTGCCTTTAGGCCTAATTTTGGCGGCTCACTCACGAGACGCTAATGCCGTATCTTCCCTTTTTGTTTTAATCTAAGCCTTACGTACATAATATGGCGTTTGACGGGTTAAAGGTGGCAGGCTCCACATGGATTTAAAAGTCAGTAGGCGTGGATATTCTGGCGAGGAAAATTAAATATGGCCGCTTAGTTAAGATAATTACTTTACTTACTTTCTAACCAGATTTAATTCGAAAGTCAGTTAAGAATCAAAAGGGCATTATCTAATTACAAGGAAATCGCCGACACTCCACCGAACACGTAACGTGCGCGCGCGATTCTAACGCATTACAACTAGACTGGCGCTGGCGCCATGGCCGTAGTCGTGCCGCGCAGTCACACGCTGTACACTAGCGCCCGCAGTTGCGTCGGAGTGGTTGTGACGTCACATCCGCTTAGCACTGTCACTCTATGGTCAATGCGCCGTCAAATATTTTATATTAACTAACCTTTGGTCAACAATACCAACTAGATAACGCGTCACGTACAAAATTAAAGCTAAATTCTGTCTACGTGAATAAATACTTTTTCTTTACTAACAAACTGACACAAAAGTTTTAAAACTGTTTTAAGTTCAACCTAATTACAATCATGGCACCCAGTTATAAAGCCACAAATCTTCTAAGTGTTATCTTATACTTACGATCATTCGTCACAAAGAACGAGCAAAGCAATGATTACTTAAAAATGACAAGACGTCAAACATTTAGTGGTGAAATCAACCGTAAGGGCACCACGTAAAGTACTTTTTCCTGTAATTGCCTTGTATGTAAAAATAAGAGCTCACTTTTCAAGTGGGCTGTTATTACCGATATATATTTTTAGCGCCGACCCGACATCTAGTTGTATTGTTGATCGAAGTAACCAACAATAACAAGTTGCACAGGCCGGTTTCAATATTTTGTATCTTCGATCAACAATACCAATTAGATAACGCGTCACGTACAAAATCAAAGCTAGAATTTAGCTTTACATTCACGTGAATAAATACTTTTTCAAAGCAATAAATTACTCCTGTTTCCTAAAAAAGAAAAGACGTCAATAACATTTAGTGGTAAAATCAACCTTAAGTGGCAACAAATAAAGTACTTTTTCCTGTTATGCCTTGCGAGAAAATAAGAGCTCAGTTTTCAAGTGCACTCTTATTTACCGAAACAAATTTTAAGCGCCGACCTGGGGGGGTTACTCTCGAACGCATACTCAATCTTAATACAATTCCAATGCGATTAATATGTATCGATATTGGGATAAGTAAAGATAATTTCGGAACGCCATCTCGATAATAGTTTGTTCAATCAATTTCCATGCAATTTAATTCCAATGTGGCGCTATTGTCGCTTACAAAAGTGCCATTTGACATTATTTAGATTTGTGATTGGAAATTGACTAATGCAATTGTGTTTCAAGAGTAAGCCTACTGACATCTAGTTTTATTGTTGATCGAAGCTTTGTATGTTCGTTCCCAGCTAGCGCTAACCGTCAAAGGCTACCTATACGCGTGGGGCGCGTCCCCGCAGCAAGTTCGCGCGGCGCACGCCCGCCGCGCCGCCTCCCCCACCGCGCCCGCCTGCGACCCCCCGCGCGACCCGCACCTCACGCCCGCGCCGGTGGACACGCAACACGTGCGGGGGCGCATCGTGCAAGTAAGCAACGGCACACATACATATACAAGGCGACCGCTAGAAACCGCAAGAAACTTCAAGGGCTGGTCAGGTCAAGTGTTTTAAACATGACAAAAAATTACAAAAAAGAAATTCGTGCTTTTTTCTTTTTTAATGAAATAATAATTCATTTTGTGAATTTTAATTGGGTAGTCTTGAGTATCTAATTTATTTTAAAGCAATAACATAAGAAAAATAAAATGAAAAATAATTATTTATAACGCGCGGGCAGCGGCCGGCCATTGACCCACCCGTCTGTTGACCCGTCCGCGTCAGCTGGGCGATAAGTACCTACGTTAGTCTGCAATGATTCTTGTCATTTTTGTAATGTTTAAAACACTTGACTTGACCAGCCCTTGAAGTTTCTTGCGGTTTCTTGCAGTCACTTTATATATACTAAGCCCCTGCACTGCGCCCGCATGTATCCTTATTTATCCCCAACACACAGACACTTTTATTTATTTTTTAACGAATTTTAACAAGGCTGACTGGGAAGTTTTCGGAGGAGGCTTGACAACGATTTGGAAGTTGACCAGCTCGAACCACAACCTGGTAACTATAAACAGTTCGTTGGACTAGTCATCGCAGCGGCCAAAGCTACTATACCTGGAGGATACAGGAAAGAGTATGTTCCCGGTTGGAATACGGAGAGCGAAAGGCTATTTAGGGAATACCTAGCCTCCGGTAAACACGAAACCGGGGCCCAACTACTAAAGACCCTAGACGAATATAGGAATAAAAAGTGGACGGCAACAGTTGAGAACATGGACTTTAAGATCTCGAGAAGAAAGGCTTGGAGAGCGAGAGAGAAAAATTTGAACGAATTGATTTGCCAGCCCATCGAGAGTACTGAACCGCCACCGCAGCGACTTAAATCACGTCGAACAACAAGCGAAGCTGCCAGAAAGCTGAGGGCCGATGACTTCGTGCTGGAGCAATCCTGGAGGAACGAGTGGATGGAGGTGACTGCCGGCCATCGCAACACCTTTCCAGACCCAACCCAAAAACCTAGAGGATTCTCCCTACAGAGGAAACTCTGGTGCCGCCTCAATAGAATCCGCACGGGACATGGCAGGTGTAACTTCATAAAACTTAAGTGGGGATGGATAGAGAATCCGCTGTGTGACTGCGGCCTTGAGGACCAGACTACCCAACATATTGTGGAACGATGTCCAAAGTGCCATTTCCCAGGTGATCCACGGGAACTCTACGACGACCTGACACCAGCAGCTATAGACTGGTTGCGTGACCTGGATGTGGATCTATAATATTAACCAACCTACAATTTATAGCGATACGCCATACGATTAAGTCAGACACTAGGCAATGAGGACTGCGAGAACAATGCCCACATGCGACCTCCCACGCGACCCACACCTCACGCCCGCGGTAATACACACAAACCACGTGCGGGGACGCATCGTGCATCGTACAGTTCGATTCGATTTGGATAGCGGTTGTGAATTTAGCTGCGCGCAGATACACCGCGTGACCGAGCGGCGGGAGGGCCACCGCGGGTTGCGGTCTGCTAGCGGGCGGGGGTGCATCGCCCTCCCCTAGCTGTAACGCCCCGGTGACACCCAAAATTCGCTACTGCGACGCGACTTGTGACTAACTTCACGGACGCCATTCTATTTGAATCGGACTGTACAAACATACAATCAGCATTAGTTAGTCGGACACTAGACAATGAGGACTGGCCGCCCGCTGCGCCCGCATGTGATCCCCCCGCGACCCGCACCTCACACAATATACTCACGACTGCTAACCCACCGCGCCCGTATGCGACACCCGCACGACCCGCACCTCACGCCCGCAGCAGTACACACGCAACACGTGCGAGGACGCGTCGTACAATCACGACTATTATCCTCAAAGGTTTAGTTAGAGACTAGGCAATGAGGACCGCAAAAGCAGTCCTCTGCCACAGTTCACTTTTCAGCGTGCTCAGCGTGACAGGTGGTGAGCCCATCGCCGCACTGTGCTGTTGGATGTATGTGCAGTCTTTAGTCCGTTAATCGCCTTTTACGACAACCAAAGGAAGGGGAGGGGGGGGGGGGTAGTATTATTATCGTTCATCTTCTCTAATCTGTTCACATGACAGATTCAATTGTATTATTACTAAAGTAAATTGAGTATGTTATCAAACTTTATTTTTCTTTAGTTGGCAGCCGGTTGGCATCATTCTTGCGTCATCAGCAACTTTGGTTACATTTATACCTGGGGATTGAACTTCGATGGACAATTAGGTAAGTTGTTATAATTGTAACTAACTCCAACCAATTTTTTAACGGATAAAATGGTTACTAGAAAAAAAAAAGATTATGCTGCAAAAAACGTATATTTCAACACTCTTTTCGGGGGATTCAAAATTTTTCAGCGGTTAGAGCAGTGGACCGGCAACCCAAAAAGCCGTGGGTTCGAATCCCACTCGAGCTTTCCTGAGACTGGTTGATTTTTTTCTAGTAAACATTTTATCCAACCAATTTGTCTAATTTGGACGCGCTGGATTTGAACAGAGGCGTTTTAACGCTTTTAACACGATTTAAAACAAATAACACGGTCGTGGAGAATGTTACAGATATACGTAATCTAGGCATAATATTGGACGGAGAGCAAAAATACTCCCAACACATTAACAGCAAAATTAAAGGAGCTTTCTTCAAATTAAAAGCGCTTTACAAAATTAGGCCTTATATCAAAGAGCAGTTACGGATACAGTTGGTTGACCTACTTGTGTTGTCTCCATTTAACTACTGCAGTACCGTCTACGGACCCAGGCTGAACGCTATTTCAGAGAGAGCTGTACAACGGGTGCAAAACTCTTGTGTCCGGTTCGGTTTTACAATACCGAAACGTGAGCATATAACTCCGTATTTAAATAAGTATAAAATACTTAATATGAATGCTCGACGACAGCTACAGTATGCAAGCTTGGTTCAAAAAGTCATATGGAACAAGGATCCAATATACTTGTTTGAAAAATTAACTTTCAGTAAGGACACTTGCAAAAGGAATCTGCGTTCTACCACTCAAAATCAGCTTAAGATCCCAGCTCATAAAACAGCACGATATAGAGGATGTTTTAGGTTTAACGCGGCAAAAATATGGAACGATCTCCCCCCGCCTCTCCGTAAGAAAGTTAGTACATCAACATTTAAAAGGTACTATAAAATGGCTTTACTTAGTAAACAAATTGCCGCAGAAGATTAAAAAAGATCTTACCACAACAACCTAGCCCTAAAAGACTTCTTCTCTACCCCTAGCAAATCCAGCGACATGTACGGGATAATATTTTCTTGCAAGATGCGGCACATAGACCTATTGCTATTGACACACGCGAGCACTTATTTATTGTTGTTTTTTAGATTTATGTAAAATCTGCATAAATTGATGTGGAATTATGTATGTCCTCTTGTCAAACAGCTCAACTGACATCTCAGAGTAGGGAGTGGCTGAAAAACAGCGTTGGTTAAGGTCCAGACCTCAACTAACTTAGGCTGAGCTATTTCCTTTTGTCTTTTTTTTAATGAGTTATTTTTATCTTTATAGGTTTTTTTTTAATGTATTAATTGCACTATTTGTACTGTTGATTGTTCTCATCTTTTATTTAAAAATGTAGAAAGACAATAAATATATTTCTATTTTATTTAAATATAGGTGACTAAATCACTTACTAACATATGAGAATCCAGCTTGAGCAAAACCGGACGTGCTAGCGAAAGCCCTAACAGCTTTATTAATTAAAAGAAGTTGCACTTTAATCAAGACGACTACTTCAGGAAGGTCTTCAGGACGACCTTTCGCGATCCGGGCGACATCTTTTTCATCTTATCTTCTTTTCTTCTCATGGTGGCACTCCATTACTGGAGGTCTACCGTCAGCTTGCTGAATTCGCCCTTGTGCCTCGCTATTCAGAACAGCTCTTATAAGCTGATGGTTCCATCTTATTTACCGAGGCTGTTTTCGTAATCATAATATTTTTATTTTAACTTTCAATATAGATTGAATCATTCCATCCACATCACTTTGATGGATGGCGGTCTACTACTGTGCGTTTTTCTTGCCTCGAACTACAGTGTTGTGGAACCAGCTCTCGGCGGCGGTATTTCCGGACCGTTACGGCTACGACTTAGGGATCTTCAAGAAACGAGCCTATTCCTTCCTTAAAGGCCAGCAACGCGTCTGCGATTCCTCTGGGTTTGCGGGTGTCAATGGGCGGCGGTGATTACTTTCCATCAGGTGACCCGCTTGCCTCCTTCTGCTATAAAAAAAAGGTAGAGCATCTCCCCATGTGCTGGTGTCCATATGGGAAAACCTGTGCCCAGCAGACGTTTAGGCTGATAATGGCACCATTATAAATGAAAAATTGCAATTCCAACAGGTAGCGGCGACCGCAAGCAAGTGGTCATACCGACAGAAGTAAGGATCCACGACGAGGCTCATCCCGACAAGTGCAGCCCGAAGACGCCCGAAGTAGAGGACAAGGAGTTCCGCACGAGGGCGCTTGTAGCTTGCGGCGGCGACTTCACCGTTTATATCGACGACGATGGACGCGTGCACGCGACCGGGAATAGCCATGTGCAGGTGAATGTTTGTATAGTTTTTTAGGAAATTTAGAGCTTCTAGGTGGCGGGTGTGGGTTGCATGTGAAACTTGTGTTAGGACTGGTTCCTGGGGCCTTACCATCAACGCTTAAAGCAGAACTACTAATATATAAAAAAAAAAATTACCATAAGAAATTTGCATCATCGATTGTGATATTTTTTTGTCACTCGGGTATATGAATTAAATCCAAAGGCTTAAACATATACACCCATAATGTTTATTCGTTTTAATGAAATTGTGTTAGTTACACCCCATGAAACTAAACAACTTTCCCCAAGAAACCTATGTGCAAAAATGACAAAAAAATGTCGACCTCCCATACAAGACTGTCCGATCAGCAGCTGACGACAATAGTATGGGAGGTCGAAATTTTTTGTCATTTATGCACATAGGGTTCTTGGGGAAAGTTTTATATATAAAAATTAAGAGTTTATAGTAGACTATCTGAGTTAGTTACTTAAGCTCCATACAAATTTAAATACAAAAACTAAAACCGTTTGGAAAACTACATTAAATTCTTTCAAATATTTCTTTATTTTACAAGAAAAAGTAATTTGCTAAACCAAGTAAATGACGCACCACATTGATGTCTTAAATTCTGTTTTCCAGCACTTTAACGACAAGGACAAAGGCAGCAACCGCATCATAATGATGAAAACCACTAAGCGCGTCATCAAAATACCAGCCAGCCGCACCGGCAACAAGTTCGTCTTCCAACAATGCGACAGAATTGATATTATGTTCCCTTTCGACCTCGAAGACTCGCAAAGAAAACCCATTGAGCCCCGTCAAAATCCACTCATGTGTTTAAAAGATTTCAGTAAGAAGTCATGGGCGGACGACATTGTTCTACTACTCAAGCCGTGGATAAACGAAGAGAAGTTAGCGGGAAACTTCAACATGGCCGCCAAACTGGCATACCACAACAAAATATACTCGGATTGTTTGAAGTTGCTTTTGGACAATTTAAAAACGACGCCCAAGGAGGACTGTTTGTATCTCACCCATTCAGAAATACTGGACGAAGATTTAGATAAGGAGACAAGTGGTTTGCAAAAGAGGGACGAACTCAAAATCGTTATAACCAACGTGGTGTCCAAACGTATCAAGGAAGTCTCATTGACTATCCTGAATGAGGAGCCTTACCCTGAAGTGGACCCTGCCATATTCCGCGCATTGCCATGCTGCTGTGATGAGTTCAAGTTTCTGCCTAAAGAACTGACTCCAATACAGATTCCTATTAATCCGGGAGACAATCTCTCTAAGAGAGCAGCCAATACCATCGACAAATGCATGAGCATTTTTCCTGTTGACACCAAACTATGGGAAACCTGTTTCAGACTGTCCAAGGACTTTTTTATAGACAACGACTTGTCTATACCAGATTTGGAGACTGTGCTGCGCAAGTATATGGAAACAAATGCGACTACAATGGCGGCTGCTATTATGTACTCGAACGATTGTACGCAATACAGCGAAATTCTGTCGCCGAAGTTCTACTTGAACATGTGTAGCCAGGTTTTGGATACATGGGGCTGAAGTTTCAGTTGATGATGTTGGTTTGATGTGGTCCTATGGGTTTAACTTCAGTATTCACAATGGTAGTCATCAAATCTCTAAATACTCATGAGATGACGTGAGAGGCAAACTGAAAAAAAAATCTTAACAGAACAGCAGTTGTGATGTACGGAATGTATACTAATCTTTAGAAAACTATTTTGGGAAGGTTAACAACCACTCCCATATTAAACATTGGTAATCGGTAAGTGGAAACCAGTCGATTATTCCGTGAACAAATAATAACACTTTAAGCTGATATCCAAACTTTTATATAATTTCCTTAAAAAAAATAACAGCAAAGTTTCAACAATTTTGGCATTAAGGGGGTCCTGCACGAAATAGTGATTTTTTATTTTTTTATTTCAGCCTATTTTGTCCCACTGCTGAGCAAAGGCTTCCCCTAAAACTGGTAGGAAAGCGCCAAGGATAAAGATGTTTAAATTTACGTTTTTTTAATTCACTTGTACTATGCGCTGAATTAGTTAAATACATTAAAAGAACATGTAAGTTAGCCTGATCATTGCACCAGGTCATGCATGACCTTGTTGAAATAGGAAACAAATTCTTTAAAAAATAACAAACAATATATCTAATGACATCTAAAAATATATTTTTTCCAAAACTTTCTTAATTTTACGCATGAAACAATAATTCTTACATAAAAATATTTGTATTGATATTGCGCAGGGCAGGCGTCCCCTTCTTTAAAAGTAAATTTTAATTTTTAACTCATGCGCGTGATAGTTTTGCACATTTCGCAGAATAAAAACATTGCTCTAATGAAATTCCTAGGTCTGAACTCCAAAGCAGAATTGATCTTATTATTACTAGCAATATAATTGATATTGCTTTGAAGTTCATTATTAAGACTTGTCTTTTTTTGCGTTCGCGCGGCACCCCCTTAAACACTTTCACTCGTTTAAGCCATGTAAGATCGAGGAATTTCCCGGTCGACTTTTCGGCGATATTTGCTTCCACATGATCGAAGCGCACGCAACTGTACGTACGCGCCGTCGGAATAACGATGACGATGATCTCCTTGGTCGAGTAGTTTGTACACCGGTTTTCACGGTGACGCCATCTCTGAGGTCCCGGGTTCGATCCCCGGTCGGGCCAATTTAGAAATTATTATTTTTCTAAATTGTCTCGGGTCTGGGTGTTTTCTATGTATAATAAGTATGTATTTAAGTATTTTAAGTATGTTTATCCGTTGTAACCATTTAACGAGTTTCATAACGAAGCTTCTTTTGGCCTAGATGATTGGTGTGAATGTAGGAAAATTTATTTATTGTTATTTATTATTTATAAAGCGCAAGCGAATTTCGCCGAAAAGATCGGGAAGTTCCTCGATTAGTACAAGTACAGAATACATTAGAATTTTATTATTTTAAGACTATAAAAAGTGACTTTGAATTTTTAGACGATTTTTTACAATTTTTATGACATTTGTAATTTGTTATTGTTTCGTAGTTAAGTTTTTTTTACAGTTTTACGTTTTGTGATTTATGTTTTGACGTATAGTGATGATAATATAAGTTTTATATTAATTTTAATATAGGTAATATAGGAGAACCACCATCATCACATAGCTTTTTAGTAATGTAGGTACTCATACAAAGAAGAGGTACTCGTTATTCGATTATGTTTAACAAAACTCAATTAAACTTATCTTGAAACTACCTAGTTAGATGTAACTATCAATGGGTTGTCATTGTACATTGTATGGAATTAATTGTTGTTGTTCATTAATCCTATTATTTTTTTGTTCCAATTCTGGACATGAATGGTCTTAAATTATGTTTCATAAAAAGTTTTAGACGTATTGCTATTATTTTTTACGAGACTAAATAGTTTTAAAACTGGTTTAAGCTTTTAATATATTATATTCACGGAATAATTGACTGGCCGATTACACACTATGTTAGAAACTCATATCACTCACTTATAACTTAAAATATCAGGTAGCTATTTACCTTTATTGCTCTTATATGTATTTGCTATATTAACTATTTTAATGACGAGTTATACAGCTTTAATTATACTATCATAATGAACACCAGAGTTCATTTCTGTTAATTCTTCTTTCTGCGTCTTGTGTTTCGCAGAGCTTAGTTAAATATATTATCGAAACTTAATTGTAGGCTTTAACCAATGTTTATGTGGTTGACAACGATATTTAAGTGATATTTTGTGAACAATAATTGTTATTGAATTTTTAATCTATTTTGCATAGAATCTTGTTGTGATTGCCATTTTCATGTGCACCTTTTCTTATGATGTGTTCTGTTTTCAATCTAGTCATAGTCGTAGAAGCTTTTTTATGAACATTTTACGTTGGCTTTACAACTTTTTTCCTTTTTTTTTTCAATGAAATGTACCTAATAAAGATAATACAATGCCATATCATCATAACATGAGACTTTCACTTTACTAAGTTATATCAAAATCAAAAACTTTTTGTACATAATTGTATTTCAGTATAACTATTTACAAAAGACAATAAATACACCAATGTACACGACATTTACACGCAGTAAATGCTGAAGGACCTTGGACACTCACCGAAAGCGGAATGAAATCAACATGGCAGGTATAGTGCTTCCGAAATAAATATATTAATTAAAAATTAGGTGTATCACATGGACATAACAAACTGATCGCAATAAACGTTTTTACATTGCCGGTTGATAAACATTTGAACTTTTATCGTTGTTGTTGACACGACGTAGTATACATTACAATACCCAAAATCGTTTTTAATCAGATTCATACAAGATTCCTTAGAGCAGACATCCAACATTAGCCTACTACACTAACGCCCTGCTGTTGCGTGGGCACACTCGAGTTCCGCACAATTGCACTGAGTTTAGAAGTTGATCGGTTTGCCGATGTACGCGGCCATGTTCGCCTCGCGTAGCGCCTCTGCGCATGTCTGTAACAAAAAAGAGGAATTCGTCAGCCCACGCAATGACGACAGCATAAGCAGTCTTCTACCATAGTCTACTTTTCACCAATAGCGAATGCACATATGCTCAGCGTGACAGATGGTGAGCCCATCGCCGCTCTATGCTGTTGGAGGTATGTGTCTATAGATAGTCTATAGTCCGTTAGTCACCTTTTACGACACCCAAAAGAAGAGATGGGACGGTAGTATTCTATGCCGCTACCAGCACGGTTTCGGCACAACTTTATTTTTTTAACTAATTTGTGTAAACTCTGATCTTCAAAGTCGTCGATATTTCAGTAAATCTGTTTTACTTTTTTTTAAATTTATTTCGTGACCATGGATACTAGTCCTTCAGTCGTAATAATAGAGTTCATTGATTATGCTTAAAGTTGATGATAATGAGTGATGATAATATGAACGTTTAATGCTAAATGGTATTCCCCAAAACCCCTTGAGTTCCAGTAAAGATGTGGGACTTTACTGAGAACTCGCAAAGACTTGAGAGAATTTGATACAGTTCTTCAGTCGTAATAATAGAGTTCATTGATTATGCTTAAAGTTGATGATAATATGAACATATGATGCTAAATGATATTCCCCCCAAACCCCTTGAGTTCCAGTAAAGATGTGGCACTTTACTAAGATCTCGCACGGACTTCTTGAGAGAATTTGAAAAGTGATGTTGCACTGTTTTGTTTTATTTGACAAACTCATGCACGTTCACGAACACTTAACAGTAAATAATCCACCATTATTTCACATTAATATTCGACAAAACACAAATTATAGAAAGTAAAACAAAACTGCGGACATGACGCTTCACTTTCCCGCCAAGAAGTCCCTATGTTTTAGTATTTTTTTTTAATTAGTTCGTGACTATGGATACTTGTCCTTCAGTCGTAATATTAGAGTTCATTGAATATGCTTAAACTGATGATAATGAGTGATGATAATATGCTAAATGATATTCCTCCCAAACCCCTTGAGTTAGAATGCGAGTGTTGCCATAGCGTGTACTCACGGGATGCGCGTGGCACACCCGGGCGACGTCTTCCGCGGACGCGCCGTACTCCTGCGCCAGCACCGCCTCGTTGATGAGCTCGCCGCCACCCTGGACAATAGAAATAAAATTAATTAAGATTAATTAATAGAGAGAGAGAGCTGGAAGGAAGTGAGGGAGACCTTTGCCCAGCAGTGGGACATTATAGGTTATGGAAATGAAACACTTTTTTACGGATTAACTAGCGTTTAATTTACTATTTACATAGTTTTTTTTATATTATCCTGACGTTTCGAACCCCTTACAGGCTCCGTATAAAAAATTATGTAAATAGTAAATTAAACGCGAGTTAATCCATAAAAAAGAGTTTCATTTCAATGTGTAGTGCTCGCTTAAACATCAGAAAACAATACATTATAGGTTAATTAAAAAAAAAAAACTAATAAGTACAAAAAAATAAATTATAATGTCTAAAAATCTCTCATCTAAGGTGCACATCCACATCCAACACATCCACACAATTAAAAAAGAACTCTTGTGTACACACGCCAGCAGATCAACCTTTACAAAAACTGTCAAACTTCTCCAAATAGATTTGAACCTTATCTCTAAACAATAAGGTTCAAAATTGATCTGCTGGCGTCTGTACTATTTGAATCAAAGTTTTTCACTTTTGATAGATTGATTTCTCCAAAAGATATTGACCCTTATTACTAAACAATAAAGTTCAAAATTGGTTTGCTGGCGTCGGTACTATTTCAATTTAAAGTTTTTCACTTTTGATAGATTGATTTCTCCAAAAGATATTGACCCTTATTCATCATCATCAGCCTATAAACGTCCCACTGCTGGGCACAGGCCTCCCACGTGAACAATAGCACGTGGGGATATTGGGCCATAACCCACCACGCTGGCCCAATGCGGGTTGGTGGGTTTTAACGACTGTCATCTAACGACAACAATCGGGACCAACGGCTTCACGTGCCTTCCGAAGCACGGAGGAGCTCGATATGTTTTTTATGGTCACCCATCAGGCGACCCGGCATTGCGAAAGTTGCTTTGCGGGCAAGATCGCAAGCCGAACGCGCTAAGCGCTGCGCCATCGAGCTCCTCGACCCTCCTACTACTAAACAATAAAGTTCAAAATTGGTCTGCTGGCGTCGGTACTATTTCAATTAAAAGTTTTTCACTTTTGATATATTGTTAGATCTACTTACAGGTCCAATGATGTGCGTGCCCAGGATTATGTCGGTGGTCTTGTCGGACAGTACTTTGACGAAGCCGTCGGTCTCGTCGTTGGTCTTCGCTCTGGAGTTCGCTATGAACGGAAACTTGCCCACTTTGTAGGCTTTGCCCTATAAAAAACATTTATTAATTTCACAAAGGATAATGTATCTTCGTTTAGTCTAACTAAGAATAATAATGCGACTACCTACCAACTTTTTTCAACGTTTCATTATCTACATCCGTGTCGCGTGGCGGTGAAAGAAAACTACCACCCCCTCTCTTCCCTTGGGTGTCGTAAAAGGCGACTAACGGACTAAAGAATGCACATACATCCATCAGCTTAGAGCGGCGATGGGCTCAACACCTGTCACGCTGAGCATATGTGCAGTCGCTATTTGGTGAAAAGTGGACTATGGCAGGGGACTGCTTTTGCGGTCCTAATTGCCTAGTCTCTGACTAACCCTTCGGGGGTAATAGTCGTGATTTTATGTATGTATATCTGTAATACTACATAAGACTGTTTCTTCGGTCGATACATACCTCTTTCTTCAGATCTTCTTCAGTCTTGCCGACCCATCCTACCTCGGGCGACGTGTAGATAACAGACGGAATGGCGTCGTAGTTGAAGTGAACGGGCATACCCTAAAATAACATAAATGAACAGTAAAAGTAAAGTAAGAACAATAAAATTAAAAATAAATTCAATTTGTTTACGCTCACACCAATTATCTACCAAGATGAGTATTCTTTTGAAACTCGTTAATATGGTAAGACAACGGATTAATATACATAAACATAGAAAAAGCACCCAGCCCTGAAATCAATTAAAAAAAACAGTTTGTCTCTATATTGACCCGACCGGGAATCGAACCCGGACCTCTGAAACCCGACGTGCTAACCACTCGACCACGGAGGTCGTCAAAAAAAATATCTAAGTAAGCTCGACTCTCAGTAGTATTATTGAATAATCTTGATTCTACCTACCACCTGCAGTAATCTATTAATTTATTCGGTGTCGTTACATGCTCCGTACATATTATTACAGGTAACGGCCTGCCGACAGGCCGATATCTGCCGGCGAACTGATTCATTAATTTTTAAGTAAAATTTTAAACACTGAAAAAAGACGACAACTTCAGACGGGAAACTTTTTTTTCAGTGTTTAAAATTATACTCAAGTATATTAGCATTAATAAAACGCTAAAATATATATAAAACAAAACATTAATCATTAATATTTATCATTAACACTTAGATCGCAGCGCTAATAGACACAATAGAAGTTGAAAGGCGGGCAAATAAGCCCGTATAAAAAAAAAACTAGTGTTCACTAAACAGTACTTAATTTATAAAGGTGAAGCTATAGTTTTTATAAAATAGTTACCTTAATGCCTTCAACGCAAACAATGCCTTCATCCTCGGCCTTGTGAGCCAACATCGGTCCGTGAATAATGTCTCCGATAGCGTATATGCTGTAAATTTTTTATTTTAATTTATGTCAGATTAATTTAAAAAAAGTAACTAATACGCCGCTTAATTTCATAATTAATACAGAATGTAAAAAGACCATTAACGAAGCCGAAATATACGCATAATGTACATCAAAACAAGTAACCTAGAGCAGAAAAAATTGCTGGAAAACCACTTTTATTTGCAGATATTGTGAACGGCTGTTCTCTGCAGCACGAAATGTAATGCGCGCACAGACTGTACAACGCGTGTGAAAGAGTCGGGTGATAGCCAGGTGATGGTTTCTGTTAAATAAAGTTTAGATCATATTAAAATTGTTATAGCAAAGAACGACATAAAAATATAGTAACTTTGACATACGGTTCCCAGATATGGTCCAGTAAAGAAAAATGTTTGTGATCACGTACTGAATACGTGGCTATCGGCATCGTTATAGGTCTTTTAATAACCTGTTTATGTCTTTAATAAAAAAATAACATCGGGTATCTATCTAATCCCAATCTATCTATCTAATCAAAAGTTCTTAGCTATTTAATTAACACCATTGTATGCGAAAACGCTCAATGTTTGTCCAATACATTGACTCACCCGGGCACGGTGGTCTGGAACTTGTTGTTGACCGGCACCCGGCCCTTGTCGTCGAGCGCGATGCCGACCTTGTCTAAGCCTAGGTCCTTAGTAAAAGGTCTGCGGCCGATAGACAGAAGCACTACGTCGCATTCCAGCTATAAATAAGAAAATATATATTTTATAAATAATGTCGTACCGTGTCGGGTAGCGGTGAAATAATACTACACCCCCCAGTACTACCACCCCCTCTCTTCCCTTGGATGTCTTAAAAGGCGACTAACGGACTAAAGACTGTACATACATCCAACAGCTTAGAGCGGCGATGGGCTCATTTCATTACCTGTCACGCTGAGAACAAGTGCAGTCGCTATTTGATGAAAAGTGGACTATAGCAGAGAACTGCTTTTGCAGTCCTCATTGCCTAGTCTCTGACTAACCCTTCGGAGATAGTAGTCGTGATTATATGTATGTACTTAAATATAGGTTTTTTATCTTTATTATTGATATTTTGTATTCACAATGCTATATAGATATAGGATAAAATGTTTACTAGAAATAAAAAATCAACCAGTCTCAGAAAGCTCGAATAGGATTCGAACCCACGACCTTTGGATTGCCGGTCCACTGCTCTAACCGCTGAGCTACCGAGAGCTACTAACTGAGCTACCCTCGGTCACAGTATAAATATGAGCTAAAGCAGTAAGGAAGCTACGTACAAACGCTCGAAACGACGCACGTCTTTACAGGGCCCCTAAGCGGACATCGCAGTGCTCTTAGTAGCGCGCATCGCGCCGAGACGAGATGTATTGCGGGTAATGTGCGCGCGATTTTTAAAAATGCCGCGAGTGTATTGCGTAGTACGGCTGCTTGAACTCGGCTTCTTTAAATGAATAAATCGTTTGGTTGTTTAGGTGATATTTGCCGTATTTTTTGAGCGCGCGTTATTTTAATGGTGAAAAATAATAAGAATTGATACTACGAAACTTCATCGTTAATAAACTTTGCTTTGAAAATCGATATCTGAAAATCCGTTATTAGAATGAGAAAAAGTAGCCGCCATATTGAACATTTTAGTTATTTAACCGATTGCTTTGAAAATCGATATCTGGGGATCTGCGTGGTTTCTGACAACGACTACGTTATTAGTATGAGACAAAATAGTCTCCATTTTGAACTTCTTAGTTATTTAACCGATTGCTTTAAAAATCGGTATCAGGGGATCAGTTTGGTTTCCGACAATGAATCCGATAATATGAGGAAAGTAGCCGCCATCTTTAACGTATTAGTTATTCAACCGATTGCTTTGAAAATTGATATCTAGGGATCGGTTTGGTTTCTGACAACGACTCCGTTATTAGTATGAGATAAATTAGCCTCCATCTTGAACTTTTTAGTTATTCGACCGATTGCTTTAAAAATCGATATCAGGGGATCTGTGTGGTTTCCGACAATGAATCCGATAATAGAATGAAGAAAATAGCCGCCATCTTTAACTTATTAGTCTTTAATTTTTTAAATATTAAATGTGACAACCTAAGGGTTGTGTTGTTAAGCATAAGTGCTTAGCTTTGTTATCTCAAAAAAAATCGCTAACTAGCTGAGATACAGCGCTAACTAAACAAAAACTTTTCAATTTTACAAAAATAAGAGGACAACCCTAACGCTCAATTGGCGCGTAGGTATATAAAACAAGAAAAAGGTCGAGCTTCCGTACTGCTTTAGCTTATATTTATACTGTGCCTCGGTAGTCCTCGGGGTCTCGGTAGCTCAGCGGTTAGAGCAGTGGACCGGCAATCCAAAGGTCGTGGGTTCGAATCCCATTCGAGCTTCCTGAGACTGGTTGATTTTTTTCTAGTAAACATTTTATCCTATATGTTTTTTTTAATACTTTGTGCGACATGGAAATTAAAACCGGTACCTCCGGATCCCAGGCAAAATTAACGGCCAGTTAAGCGTTAAGTGGGTATCCTGCATAAATTCTTTAACAGCCGAAAGACGTCCGCTGCTGGACAAAAGTCTCCCCCAAGGATCTTCACCACATCCGGTCTTGTGCGTCCCGCATTCGGCGGCTACCCGCGTCCTTTACCAGATCGTCGCTTCACCTTGTTGGAAGCCTGCCTACCCACAAATACAGACATACATAATAATCACGACTATTATCCCTAGAGTTAATTGATATTGATAAATAAGTCGGAGACTAGGCAATGAGGACAGCAAAAGCAGTCCTCTGCCATAGTCCAATTTTCACCAAATAGCGACTACACGTGTGCTCAGCGTGACAGATGGTGAGTCCATCGCCGCTATATGCTGTTGGATGTATGTGCAGGCTTTAGTCCGTTAGTCGCCTTATACAAATCCAAGGGAAGAGAGGGGCTGGTATAGTAGCTAGTATTCTTTCACCGCTACGCGACACTGTTATCTATATTAAGAAAAATCAGTTGCCCCGAATGTTAGTACGCGCATCTCTTCTGAACGGCTCGACCGATTTGGCTAAATCTTTTTCGGTTGTGTTTGTAAGGTATAGTCGACAAATGCCATATTCTGGAAATGACACACTTGTCTAAAAACGACAAATTCTATAAATGACAATATCTGAAAACGCCACATTCTATTAACGATTTATTCTGCAAAAGACAGATTCTGGAAATTAAATATGCTATATATGACATATTCTATAAATGCCACATTATCGTGAAATGAAGTTTTAAGCTTATCAGCTTGCTAATAAATCAGGAAATAAAAAATAATATAATCGGAACGGTGGATTTAAACAGAATGCATCTCTTGTTTTTAATTGTCAAAAATCGTTAGACATTAATTTACAAAAGTAACATGATGCATAATTAGTTTAAAGAAAAAAAAAATGGCAATCTAAAAAAGAAGTTGCAGGTATCGTTTTTTTTAAACTGTTCAGCGCTGATCTGTCCTCTGTTTAATTGCTTTAATAGCTTTGCATATTTTTTATCAAATTGTATGTATTTATTTCTACTATTTTTGCGTTGACTTTCAAAAAAACTTTTTTTATTTTTTATGTCAAAATGCTTGGCTTCTTTGCGTATTATATGAATGAAGTAGTAAAGACTTGGCCTGTCAGGAATTAGTACATTGAAACAGACGGGTCACCTGATGGAGAGCAATCACTGTCGCCCATAGTCTAAATTGAAGTTATAGTGATCAAACTGATCAAACAAGAAATAAAAATATTTTAAGCAATAAATGACTTGTTATTTAGCACCATATCAGCTTAAAACTTCATTTCACGATAATGTGGCATTTGTAGAATATGTCATTTATAGAATATGTCATTTCCAGAATCTGTCTTTTGCAGAATAAGTCGTTAATAGAATGTGGCGTTTTCAGATATTGTCATTTATAGAATTTGTCGTTTTTAGACTAGTGTGTCATTTCCAGAATATGGCATTTGTCGACTATACCGTTTGTAATTTATCAGGACCAGGTTAGTGTTAAAGAAAAATTTTGGAAACTTGTCACGAGATACAGGGTGTTCACCCGGACTAAGTCGTGGGCGGGCCGCTTGTTATAAATAAAAGAGTTTACTTAAGGCCAAAGCATATATGCTACTTTTAGCAGCGGGAATCGGCGATTTAGACGCTTTTTAAAAGCTGAATGCAGCAACTAAAACGCTAAAACGCGCGATTCTGATACTGCAATCGAACGCAGAGTCGCCTAAACACGATGCCAGTCGCAAAATCGCCGATCGCCGATGCTAAAAGTATCATGTGTGTGGTGGCTCTTACTGTCTCCTTGTTGCCGCCTTTCGCGGCTTCCACATCGACCTTGATGACGGCACCCTCCTTCTTAACGCCAGACACTTTGGTTCCCAGCTTGAACTTCAAGCCTTGTTTGGTGAGAATCTTCTGTAGCGCCTTCGAAACTTCCGCGTCGATACCGACACCTATAGAATAAAATAGATTTTCATCAACACCAGGCCTTCGTACACGAGATTGGGCTATGACAATCCTAGACTACCCAATGCAGGTTTGTGAGGACTGCCATCTTACGACAACAACACAAGACCAAAGACTTACGCCTTCCAAAAACAGGAGGTCGACATTTATACTTCATCTACCATACGGTGATTTTATTTTAATATATAATAATGATAAATTATTATGATTCATACACTAACCGCGTTGCGTAGCGGTGAAAGAATACTTCTTCCCTTGGGTGTCGTAAAAGGCGACTAACGGACGAAAGACTGCACATTGATCCAACAGCATAGAGCGGCGATGGGCTCGCCACCTGTCACGCTGAACATGTGCTCTGCACATGTGTGCAGTCGCTATTTGGTGAAAAGTGGACTATGGTAGAGGACTGGTTTTGCTGTCCTCATTGCCTAGTCTCTGACTAACCCTTGGGGGATAATAGTCGTGATATATGTATTATTATGATTTTAAAATTAATTCTACTGTATTTTTTATCCAGTTTTTTACCAAAAGCTGATCATTTGTCTTACTGTCATGTAAGAATATCTTATTACAACTGTAGTTTAAATTGACCTAAAGCTCAGGATTTAGGTCAATTTATATCTTAGACTGCCTACAGTCATGTAAATTGACCTAACAATAAACATTTATCTATTTACGTCTGTAGGTCAAATTGTTATTAAATATCTTGAAGGATATGTCAACAGTAACATCTTATTGGGAAAAATGACGTAAATGAATCTGGTTCACAATAATATTATTAGAAAAGAATAAAGCACATAGTTACTACTCTGAAGGATTTCTGTAATCACTGCATTATATTTCAAATTCTTATCTAATCATGTTGATTTATAACATGGTGGAATGGTGATATCACCATCATAATAAATAGGATTACGTTATATGTTCAGATATATATAAATTACATCCAGGCATATTTAAGAGCTATATATTTCTCCTAAATATTGCTTTACACAATCAAAGATTTATAGAGTACTTACTTACTTTAATTAAATGTTTGTTAACATTGGTGACTTTTTATAAAATTACACTGTTTATTAACTTTTTGGTTTCATAAATAAGTAAAATAAAGTTAATTTATTTTTATTAATTAATAAAATGAAAGAGCGTGTAATAAATAAATAACAATCTCAAATATTCTTTGATCAATTATCAAGAATGACTTGTCAGCTGCCATAAAACCAGACACAATAGAAATTCAATTGTTAGTTACTTCTAGGATTCTTTGTGACAGATAAGACATTAACCGAAAACTAAACCCTTCATCGTCATCATCATCAGCCTATAAACCTCCCACTGCTGGGCACAGGCCTCCCACGTGGACAAAGCACGTGGCGATATTGGGCCATAACCCACCACGCTGGCCCAATGCCCACCAACCCGGTGGGTTTTAACGACTGTCATCTTACGACAACAACCGGGACCAACGGCTTAACGTGCCTTCCGAAGCACGGAGAAACTCGAGATGTTTCAATTGGTCAATAAGGCTTCCCAGCATTGCGAAAGTTGCTTAGCGAGCAAGATCGTAAGCCGCGAACGCGCTAGCCGCTGCGCCATCGAGTTCCTCTAAACTTTCCCTTCAATAAATGTATTATTTATTACAAAAAAATAGATGCTAATTTTAACAGTACATTTGTGCGTATTACAGTATTGTCTCTTAAAAACTATAAACTTCTCAAAGTAATAAAGGGTTTACCTACCTCCAATAGAGGTGAGGAACTCTATAGCAGTGACGTCAGATCCGAGTCTCTGGTAAACGGAACCCAGCTCCAAGCCTATGACTCCTGCTCCAATGACTAGCATCCTCTTGGGGACTGTATCAAGGGATAGGGCACCGGTTGATGAGATGATCTGTTTCTCATCGAACTGAAATTAATGTTAAAGTAGATATTTACACCAATAGAATTTTCTTATTGCTATAAGTTTATATCACAATTTACAATACAGACAAAAGTAACAATACGTAAGTACATATTTTGTTTGCCACATAAAAAAAGATAAAAAATAATTAAAAAAAAATAATACCCTTACATGATATTAGTGGGTTCTGAGTGAAACTTCCTAGGGGCACTGCCCTGTGCCACCCACCGCGTCGCAGGTTGCGGATAGCGAAACGGCTTCCAGATATGGAAGTTAGCTGCCTTGGCAGTCGCGGACAATTGGGCGATCCCATTTGAGGGGTGCTGGGACTGCTCATGGCTGAGCTTTCTCTATAAAATAGCACTAAACCCAATGACAAAGGATGACGATGAGGATTTAATCAAAGCTCAGACCCGGAGAGATCAACTTCGTTAGCTGTGGACCGCAATTGATCTAGGAGATGCGCACTCCGAATTCAAAGTGCTCCTGCTGCCTTGTAGGGAGATGTTAATTCATCAAAGGCTAGGGCGTTACCCCGAAAATCTGACGTGTTGTACCCTGAGGAAGTACCACACTATCCTCCCCCAAATCGTAAAATATGAATGTTAAAGACCCCCGACCTGCTAGATTTCTTTATGACCAAAAACATAGACAGTAACCTTATGAACACTGAGTCATATTCAGACCTATCTTCGGACCACAGTCCAGTCGTCCTAAACCTCAACACAAACATCTTACTTAACGAACCACCCCCTAAAATATACAGCATCAAAACTATGAACTGGAGACTACCAATGTTTAGTGACGGCTGGAACTGATTTACGAACAAACATCAGAACAACAGAGGATTTGGAGGACGCTCTTGAAACTTTCAACAAAACTATCCACTGCGCAGCTAAAGAGGCTTCCCAGGCACATGACGGGGCCAAGCAGAAAGGCAGACCTTCAAAACAATATATTTACCCGAAGGGAATTAAGGAAAAAGTGGCTGAACGTCGCCGATTAAGGAAAATCTGGCAAACCACGCGATACCCTTGCGATAAAAGAGCCTTTAACACATCATCTGAAGAACTTAAGGAACCAATCAAATCTAACCGCCTCTTTGGTCTAGTGGCTGAGCTACCTGTTTCAGACCCAGAGGTCCCGGGTTCGATTCCCAGCGGGGAGTACATCTTTGTGTGCTCGGTTTGGTTGGTGGTAGGGCTGTTAAGTCCGCCTGGCTAGCTACCACCATCTTATCTAAGTCTGTCGCCATAACAACGATGTTTATAGCATTGTTGTGTTCCGGCAGTTTGAGATAAGATAGCCAGTTCCTCAGTGGTTGAGGATTCCGGGTGAAGCGCGCTTCCACCTTCGGCCTTATCGTCACTTACCATCAGGTGAGATGAAGGCCAAGCGCTTACCCGTTGCCAATTAAAAAAAAAAAAAAATCAAAACTTACCATAATGACAACCTACAAACCTACCTGTCTGGTTTGACCCCCTCGCCTAACACAAATTACTCGCTGTGGAGAGCGACCAAGAAGTTAAAAAGGCCCAAAACCCAAATCACACCCAAATCACACACACACAATAAAAACCAACACCGGAGAGTGGGCCAAGTAAGACCAAGAGAAAACAGCAGTCTTTGCTGAGCACCTGAGTCACGTCTTCCAGCCATTCTGTGGCATCAACTCTGATCACACATCCGAAGTTGAAGATTACCTTCAAACCTCACTGCAAATGTGTTTACCTCTGAAAAGTGCAAGTCCAAGAGAGATCCAAAAAGAAATTAAAAACCTGCAAGATGGAAAATCAGCAGGATATGATGAAATAGACGCAAATCTATTGAAAAACCTTCCACAAAAAGGAATAATGGCCCTGGTCAAAATATTTAACTCCTGCCTAAGACTATCGCACTACCCAGGTCAATGGAAAATCGCCCAGGTGGTAATGATACTCAAGCCCGGAAAGCCCCCACAAGAAGCGGCCTCCTACCGACCCATTAGTCTCTTGCCGATCACCAGTAAGTTGTTCGAAAGAATCCTCCTAACCAGAATGAAAGAACACCTTAACAACATCATTCCAAGCCATCAATTTGGGTTTAGGGCTCAACACGGTACCATCGAACAAGTGCACCGTCTCGTCGATGTGATTGGCAGATCACTGGAAAACAAACAGTACTGCTCCGCAGTATTTCTGGACATCAGCCAGGCCTTTGACAAAGTGTGGCACAAAGGTCTGCTGTACAAAGTAAAGAAATGGCTTCCTCACTCGTTCTATCCCCTACTAGTCTTACCTAACGAAACGCTGGTTTGAAGTCAAACTCAGAAATGTATGCTCAGCATTGCATGAAATAAAGTCTGGAGTGCCACAGGGCAGTATTCTGGGTCCAATACTCTACCTAATA
This sequence comes from Scoparia ambigualis, assembly GCA_963921215.1. Lineage (NCBI taxonomy): Eukaryota > Metazoa > Arthropoda > Insecta > Lepidoptera > Crambidae > Scoparia > Scoparia ambigualis. The sequence continues at coordinate 26,779,937 of OY992506.1, forward strand.
TACACGGCAGACCTTCCCACAACAGTGAACACCACTGCAGCTACTTACGCCGATGACACTGCAATTCTGAACGAAATTGAGATATGGTTAAGGAAGTGGAGAATAAAAGCAAACCAAAACAAGTCAACTCACGTGACCTTCACCCTGCGCAGGGACACTTGCCCGCCAGTCAAACTCAATGACGAAGAAATCCCGCAAGAAGAGCATGCAAAGTACTTGGGAATGCACTTGGACAGGAGACTGACTTGGCAAAAGCATATCTGGTCTAAGCGTAAACAACTTGACGCAAAGCTTCGAAGTATGTACTGGTTAATTGGACGTCACTCTCAATTAAGGACAGATAGTAAAATGATGGTGTACAAAGCTATTCTGAAACCGATATGGACGTACGGCATCCAACTTTAGGGCACATCCAGCAACAGCAACATCGAAATCCTAGAAAGATTCCAGAGCAAAACACTAAGAGCAATCTTCAACATCCCCCAGTGCATAAGCAACAAGTACATTTATCAAGACCTAAAGATTAAAACAGTAAAGCAGGAAATCACCTCATACAGCGAAAGCTACCAGAAAAAACTATCACGACACACCAACGAACTTGCATCCTCACTGAGCGGAAATGGCAGCCAGCGGCATATAAGACTAAAGAGACAGGACATGCCCAGTCTCCCAATCAGATTCTCCAACATCAAATGAGAGTAATCAGTACCTATAAAACCTGGTTCTCTCTAAGCACTAGTCACTCCGGATATTAAATTATCAGTCAGATGAGCAGCTTATTGTTTCTGGAACAGATTGCTGTGGAGCAGATAGTCAAAAGAGAAAAAAAAACATGATATAACTTTTTTTTAGTTTCCAATCCATTTACAATTTGATTTAAAAGCATGAAACATTAATATTAACACATATCGATCTACCGTTAATTTCAATATCAATATTAATTTTCCTCAAGATATAGGTAAGCAATAAAAGTGTTTTGTTTGATAGAACAATAGGTGAATCCAGGGTAATTTCTTTACAGGATCATTGTATGATAATTTGGTATTATATTCTGTGGAAACAAACCTGAACACCGGGGAAGGGAGTGACCTCAGATCCAGTGGCAAGGATGACATTCTTTGTATTCACAATTTCCACACCATTCTCTCCTTTTACTTCAACTTTGTTTGGGGCTACGAGGGTACCCACACCACGGACAAGCTGGATCTGTGTAACAGAGTAAAAGGTTTGAATGTAAATGCTTTCTAAATTAAGACTATTTTTGAGTTCTAATAAATTGTTTAGTTTGACCTTTTAATGGGCAGAGCATGTAGAAAAGTTTCTTTGGATTTCAACCTTATTTTAATGGAATAAAATTCAAATTATATCCATTCTGTCTAAATTGAATTGTTACAGCAACTGTAATTAGCACACCCAATTATACTCCTACTAATACCAAATGATTTGTTGTTTAAGGCATTAATGTATAAATTATAATATGCTTAATCTATTAAAATACATGTGAAAAAAATACAAAAGAATAAATGGTAAATAAAATTAGGCAATTAATATAGGTACATTATCATTAATATTATGAACCCAAAAAGGTAAGCCATTCCCCAACCTTATTCTTTTGGAATAGCATGCCAATTCCTCCAGTTAAACCCTTCACTGCTTTGACTTTGTAGTCCATCATCGCTTTGAAGTCAAATGAAACGTTGCCAACTTCAATACCTCTGTGCTTGAAGTCGTGTTTGGCCATGTGATACAAGTGGGAGTTGTGGAGTAGAGCTTTGGAGGGAATGCACCCCACATTCAGGCATGTTCCCCCGAGTGAAGCATCCTTTTCGACAGATACTACCTGCAATGAAACTTAATATTAAGTTATTTAACAGATAGGTGACTTATTAATGTAGTTAGCTAGCTACATAATAATAATGCTGTCAATCTATTGCCTGGGGCTTGCCTGTTATGATAGAATTGAGTTGTAAATTAAATAAATAAATCTTTAACTTATTACAAAATGCACTGGATTTTTTTTAATTATTATGTTTTCTACATACATACATATAATCACAACTGATATCCCCGAAGGGTTAGTCAGAGACTAGGCAATGAGCAATGAGAACTGCAAAAGCCTTCAGGTTCATAATGTCCCTCGGTTTCAAAACATCCCTTTCCCAAAATGTCGACTTCAAAAAGTCCCTTTTTCAAAAAGTCCCTTCCCCAAAAGTCTCTTTCCTAAATGTCCCTTTCTCTAAATTGCCAAAATGATATTTTCGTACAACAGATAGATTGAATAGATTACACATGAAATATGGATAAAAAAAATAAAACCATAATGGTCAATCAAATTTTAGTAAATAAAACAAAACAGCTATAAAACTTTCCAATATAACAGAAACAATGACATGTGAAATTGATTAGTATCATAAGTTTAATTTCAATACAAAACACATTAGCAAAAAACTTTGAAATATTTGTAGATCAAGTTAATTTAATTAAAGTATAAAATTTAAAAAAAAATTAACACTGTAATTTTCTATAGCTGTTTAGTTTTATTTATAAAAATATGATTGACCCTTCTGGTTTAATTTTATTTTATCCATATTTCATGTATAATCAGTCAATCAATAATCTATCTGTTGTACGAAAATATCATTTTGGCAATTTAGAGAAAGGGACATTTTGGGGAAGGGACATTTTGGGGAAGGGACATTTTGAGAAAGGGACATTTTGGGAAAAGACATTTCGAGAAAGCGACTTTTAGGGAAGTGGACATTTTGGGAAAGGGACATTTTGAAACCGAGGCACATGAGAAAGGGAGATTATGAACCTAAAGGTGCAAAAGCAGTCCTCTGCTATAGGTCCACTTTTCACTAATTAGCGACTGCACATGTGCTCTATTATGTTTTCTATTTTTACAAAAGGGTGTAATACTTGATATAATAATATATACCTTCATGCCCATTTGGGCAGCTTTGATGGCTGCAACATACCCTCCTGGGCCTGCACCAATCACTACTAAGTCGGCTTCATGAGTGGTAGAGTACTGTCTGGCTAATTTTCCAATTCCACCACTCTAAAATAATTTTACAAATCATTCAATGTTATCAGACTGTAAACAATTTATATCTGTGCAGATATTTTAAGGACAATAATTTATAGTAGGTACCTAATGCTATAAATTATTTAACACAGGAATGTAGGTTGTTAGTGATAATTGAATTATTGATGTAATAGCTTAAAGTAAGTACCTAAAAGTTCTAGTTTCAAGTGGTTAAGATTTATTTAAGGATATAAAAGTTGTACAAATCAGATTTGACAGTCGGTCACATGCCTGAAGGTCAATGAAACATGCTGCATGATAAATAAAGTATGGGCGCTGTAAAAAGTTAAAATCTATTTAAAATTAGGCCTAGCCGAGTCTTGAGGTTTTTAAAACAAAATGTACGAAAAATAAATAGCACAAATACCATTTATTAGCAGAAAAGTATTGCATAACGTTTGTCAAACTCTGTAGCATTAAACCTCTCGATTTAGTATAACAAATGCCAATGTATCAAATCTTACCCGGTATTGAGAAGAAGCAAGTTTTAGAAATTTATATCCCATTCTTATTATCTGTACGAAACAGATTTAAAAGAGGCTAAAAAGGATATTTCGTGTTTCGGAGTCCTAACTTCACGATCGGCGCTGACCTGACTGACAGACGTCAAAAAGTCAAAATGTCAAAATGACATATAGTGTTTAGTGTTGTCATTAGGGACGTTTATCGATTTTTGTGTGATTTAATCATACGCAAGTACTATCCATTATCATTTTTATAGTAAAGTTTAACCATTGAATTTCATTGGAACTTTTAAAATACCGAGATGACAAGTGCCATTAAATACTCCACTACCTACGCTAAACGCTAACGTAACCATTTTCAAGAATAAGTTTTTTACTGCTGGCAAGACACAAATGCGCGCGCTGCAAGAAGCGGAAGTTTTGTTTATCAATCAAATCAAGCGAAGGAAGGCGCTTGGTAGTGTCTGAGAAATGACGACGCGTGTTTACGTAAATCGACGCGCAAAAACATTGTAATTTCGTTACTCCTCTTTTACTGTAACAAACATTTCATCGCATTTTTAGTGACCGTATTTGCATACATCCAAATTATTGACTTCGGACCTGAGAAGTTTTTATTTAACATAAAGGTAAGTCGAAACAATGATACCTGTTTGATTATTAAAATGTTATCTTTCGCCGTAAAATATTAATTTAAAATGATAATGTTTTTACAATAATTTGAAAAACGCAATTAAATACATTTCATATTATGTGCGATGAGTATTTTTTAAATGAGAAACATCAATGATGTTACAATATTTTCTTATATTTTATTAAAATATCATTGAGAAACATTATATAATTTTCTGTTTTGTATGTCCAATACCCAATATTGTTCTATCATAAGTATTAACTTATGTATATACCTAATAAATAGATAGATTAGGTACCTTACGTGCTGAAATGGAAACTATAATTAAAAAAATTAAAGTGTACAATTGTGCAGTAGATAGGTACCATTTAATCTTAGCTTTTTGTTTTAATCTAGCATTTAATCAATGTTTTTGTTGGGGTATTAAAACGGGATCTTTTTGAAATTTATAATCGTACGAGACGGCCAGCGGGCGCGCTCTGCGTAAGGCACTTGAACGATTGTCTAATAATAAATAACACTAATTGGCTAAGATAGTGCCTTATCATTAAAATTATTACTTAAAATCTGTATGATAGAGCTAACAAATTACCCAAATGTCATAGGTAATTAAATAACGAATTTTCCCCATATCTATATTAGAAACACTTAACGTTGTAGAAATATCGGTACTTAATAGGAGAGCGAAATAAAATTGTCAAAATAAAACATTTTGGTCTAATGAATGCTGGTTTACTGGTTTCACACTGTTCCGTGTTTATTGTTTTCACTGTTTTATTCGTAAATTTGGTGTAATTCCGCCAACAAAGGCGATAATTATCGCCTTAAAATGTTTACTTCTTTGGTATCTATGGCATAGCGATAGATAACATTGAAAACGTTTCCTTGCGTAGGTAGGTACTGTTTTAATCTATCTATGTGAAAGTAACACTACGCACGTTCTACTACGAGCTTCGTGGTGGCGATGGCGGCTCATTAATACTACCAGCCCATCTCTTCCCTTGGGTGTCGTAAAAGGCGACTAACGGACCAAAGAGTCCAGACTGCACAATATCCAACAGCATAGAGCAGCGATGGGCTCACCTCACCACCTGTCACGCTGGGCACAATATGCAGTTGTCATAGGTGAAACGTTTACTGGCAGTGGACTGCTTGTACTGCTCTCATTGCCTAGTCTCTGACTTACCCTTCGGGGATAATAGTCGTGATTATGTATGTATGTTCTCATCATCATCATCATCATCATCATCATCATCATCAGCCTTTAAACGTCCCACTGCTGGGCACAGGCTTCCCACGTGGACAATAGCATGTATTTTCTACTACAAGTATTAGGGAAATCCGTGTAAGTGTCTACAAACGTGAATGTTGGGCGTAGAAATTTTCTAAACAAAGATTTTTTATTCTTACGGAGTTTCGGAATATGGGTGATGATTAGTATTACGCAAACAAAAAAGGACGGCGCGCGGCGGGCCGTTGAAAAGTTTGAAAAAGTATTTAAAAAAAAGTAACAATAGGCGATACAACTCCCTAAGTAAAGATATAGGTAAGGTAGGTAGAGACATACTAGGGCCACTTTCGATAAGAAATGTTTATAAACAAATTATTCAAAGATAACGAAACGTTGAAAGAAAATGTCTTCCTCAGGCGGGAATCGAACCCACGTCTTCCGCAATCCGGGAGGATGCGGGTTCGATTGCCGCCTGAGGTAGACATTTTTTCAAAGTTTCGTTATCTTTGAGTTTATTTGAGCGTTTTTTAACGCGAGTAAACAAATTATTTATAATTCTTAGTACATAGGTATATCCAGAAACACGCAGATCGATAAAACTTACAATAGTTTTTCTACAATAGGCTTTCTAACAAGAAACATTAAATATTGAAGTGACACTATAGTGAATATATCCATCACTTGAATTTCTCACAATTGATTTAGAGCACAATTTTGATGCATCCGTGTAGAAAAGCTTCGACCTCACGATTTATATCATTTCATTAGTCTCATACAACATAACTGACAACTCCATAACCACATAATTATATAATAAAAAAGTTTGACACTTAAAAAAGCGATAAACTAAAATAGTTAATCTAGATAAATAAAATTCCAGTGCTACGAATGTTTGTTATTTGGCTGATTATTTTGTTGTTGTGTCTGTGATTGTCAAGACAAGGTTATTATGAAAGGAAATTTGTTTAAAATCGTCATGGGATATGTATGGGTCGTTAACACGGACGAAGTCGCGGGGAGGGGGGGGAGCTAGTAACTAGTTATTTATCCTATCCTACTAATATTGTAAACGCGAAAGTTTGTAAGTATGGATGGATTAGGCAATGACGACAGCAAAAACAGCCCTCTACATAGTCCACTTTTCACCAAATAGTGACTGCACATGTGTTCAGCGTGACAGGTGGTGAGCCCATCGCCGCTCTATACAGTGTGATGTATGTGCAGTCTTTAGTCCGTTAGTCGCCTTTTACGACATCAAAGGGAAGACAGGGAGTGGTAGTATTCTTTCACCGCCACGCAACACGCGCTATTTATTTATATTTTTCGATAATGTATTAACAAAAAGTCCATGCGATTGGCTTCGCCGGCATAGCTAGTAATAATAATAGCTTCTAAACTAAAATAACGAGGTATTATGAGTATGAGTAACTATTGCTGATAAACGAAACTGCACTGATTCATAGCTGTGTTTGGTTTAACTATGAATTTTGAATTAAGGTAACGTAACAAACCACCTATCCATGTTTACGTTTACAAGACTAAATATAGGTTATGCCTTAACCTAATTATCTACTACCTACACTTTATTTATGCTGCCGAATTTTCAAGTATCACCCTGAAATGAAAATAGCAATACCATTATTTTACGGTAACATGTTTTAAATAATGCGTTAGCCGATGTAGAGTCGTACATTTTGACTAACCATCTTAAGTGTTTAAGTACAGACATACAATAAAACCCGTTCTATACCTACCATAAGACCTTTTTGTACATTTATTTGGCAATAAATAATATAAAAACCAAAATGTTCTGAAATTTAGCACCCTATTTATACAAAAATGATTGAAAAAAGTAGAGCGGTTTTTGTAAATTATTATTGTGTCGAACAGGAGCTTGCTTTGTTGATCACATGTTTAAAGTTGTATTCTCTGAAAACATTAAACATTTTTAACAAAAAACAAGTTTAGGGAAGCAATTGTGTTAGTGGTCGATCTACAAATTTGAGTTAAGTAGTGGAAATAATCTAACGAACGGACGAATCAATGGACTACATTAATCCTATTGCGATTCGAAACCCCGCAAACACGATGTCTTTTATATGTGACGTAGTCGCGTATTAACTGTTTTACTATCTGTTTCCACGATACTCGGTTACATGTTATTTACTCACGTTGTTCATTGAGCAAACACTCTACATAAGGTGGCGGCACATTATACTCGTATATCCGTATCAACTAGTAACAGAATCAGTTATACAACACGAAAACCGTTATAAGTAGGCAAAAAGGAAATGAATAAACGTAGATACGTCGAGAAATGAATAATGAATTTTCATATTACGTTTTGCTGAATGTAAACGGGTCGAACGCCGGCGCGCTGTCCTTTTCTTTTAGTCACAAAAATATCCAAGTTATATGAATGGGAATAGTGCTTTCATTAGCGTTAAGTAGATCTACGTACACACATAGTAAAACATTATAAAAAAAACTTAAACCAACATCATAAATAAAAAACTGTAAATCTGTCATAAAATGCCATGGAATGATGCTGCGTAAAAAGTTGCCCGTATCTCTTGACTAATTACGTTTTGTATTTAATTTTGTATGACGTAGAATAACCACACATACATTGTTGTTCGCAACATATTATGTGAAGGCTGTAATTATTCATTGCGAATGAAACTTCGTATTTTCACCGCAGCAAGCGGAAAAATACAATTTCCTAGAAATCAGTAACACTTCATTGTTGTTCTTGAGGATATTCTTGGTGAACCGGCTGCTTATATCAAACGATAACAATCCTTTACCGTGTCGCGTAGCGGTGAAAGAATACTACCACCCCTCTCTCTTCCTTTAGGTGTCGTAAATGGCGACTAACGGACTAAAGACTTCACATAAATCCAACAGCATAGAGCGGCGATTGACTCACCACCTGTCACGCTATAAGCACATGTGCAGTCGCTAGTTTATGAAAAGTGGACTATGATAGAGGAATGCTTTTGCTGTCCTTATTGCCTAGTCTCTGACTAACCCTTCGGGGATAGTCGTGATATGTATGTATGTATAACAAACCTTGTTGAAAATAGTATAAATATTTTTCATTTTCTGACCTATTTTTGGAAGTTCATTCGTTTGGGAACATGACACTGCGCCCATGAAGTTTGTACGGAGAGTTTCATGTTCGGTTTTGTACAAAATCCATTGAGGCATTTAAGCCGGTTACGTCGTCTTGCGGTCTGATGAGTAGTTCAGTTTACCTGCGCACTAGGGCAGGTAAGTTAATCCTGTTAGGTGGCCGTGACACGTTGCCCGGCTTCTGCGGAGGCATTTAGTCGCCGCCAGTCGCCGCATCCGTCCCGCGATGAGCGATGCGAGAGCTCGCAAAGCCGCACCCGCCATACTAGAGAAGCTCGCCATCTATGAGAACGGTACCAATCATAAACCACGACTCCTCACCACTCCACTAGACCACGACTAGACTATACTCATATGTCATTCCCTAATAAGACGAGCCATTTACGATCGAAAGTATCGTAACCTGATTCGTTTGCGCATTAGCCTTTCGGTTTGGACAGACTAGTGTTTCACTACGGCTCGTTGTCATTTGGCACACGCGCTAATAAAGCGGTTAGAACAAAAGCACATACAACCGCTTTCACGCCACGTGATTGCGATATACGATCCTAGTGATATACCGCGACGTTTTGTTTACATGCCTATTCATTGTTTGAAGCCTTTGAATGTTGTACTCATTTATAATTAGTAGATTCACCCACTTGCCATTCATAATTATTAGCTACTTAAATATGTGAATGTCTACTGTCTGTCGTGATATGTTGTAATATCAATCATGCTTTAGTTTGACAATCATTACGCGTTGCCTTTTTTAAAATCCACCGCCAACGCAAAGTCAAGTGTACTTTAATCATATTTCAATTAAGTTTTTGTCGCACGCCTTTGTTCGGTACCGTCTGTGGAATGGTCCCATTAGTGCTGATAATGAGGTAACTGTTCGTCACAAAAATACTAACAATGTATGTGGCGTTTGTCGGCGTCGCGTTCGGCTCGTTAGCCGACTGCACAATACCGTGTTGTTCTCACGTCCGTATGAATATGAACCAGGAGATTAGACTCACTTTGAACGCTCCGTCTCGGAATGCGATCGACTCCTTTATTTCGTAAACACCATAAGAATTATGTGGAGCACGAACCTTTTAAGTGTTCGGAATATATTATGAGCTCGTAACTAACATTTGACTTTTATTATACTTTCTTTCTCTATGTACGTCAAACGTTTTTAAAGTCAGTATATTTTTATGAAAGTTTATTAAGGTTATTACGAAGGTTCAGATTCAGGGAAGGTTTCAGAAAATCAACTTGTCAAATAACGAAACTCTACTCCGTTGTTTTTAAATAAATTATTTTATTACATTTATCGCAAACTGCTTAAGGTTTTCATATTTTTTCTTCATTAAAAACAAGTGCGAAAAGTATAAGTAAATAAAAGTATACTTACGGTAAAATAAAGTAATACGCCGTTTTGTAAAAAAATATGCACTGAACGTGCATCAGTGATAAAGGGATCAGCATGTCATATCGTACTGTTTGTGTGCTGACGTATGACACTCAAAGCACGTAATGCGGATACAAATTCACAACAGTTAGATTTTTGTGGCGCGCATGACAAAACACGGTGCACAATGTGGCTGCACTTTGTATGCAGAGTGTGGCATTTGGCACGGGAGCCGGACAAAAGGAGCGGGATCGCAGGATAAGCTGCTGCCAACACGCCATGGGTGGCGATCATTCGCTCCTTTCTAGCCAACCTATCCATAATCAAACTCTTGAATGGAATCTGCATATTTCTTCTCATAAATATGCATGAGACAGTATTTATGCGCCGATATGCACTGTATTTTGTCAAATCGTGTACCTACTTATGGTGAAGTAGCACGGCGTTTTATCCTTGTGTTCAGTAAATTTGTTTACATTTAGAATTCCAGTTCTAGTGAGCGAGGAAGTCGGTTAATGTACAGAAATATCTTAGGATTGTTCGATTGGTAATGTTTGCCTCCACATCTGGCCCCGGTGCCATAACCCGGATGAATATTCGATAACACGTGCACTGTTTTCATCAGCACTTCTTCGTATTGAAATTCTTGACGGTGCTACGCAATGAATAAATTCCGTATGGAAAACTGGCAATGGCAACAGCTTCTATTTTTTAAATGTTTTTCTAAATTAACATTTTGTGTTCTTATGTTCATTTACATTATTAGTAAACACGTCAATATTGTACGTGTTAATTTTATGCATAAAAGTGTCACTTCAGTTGAGTGAATATGGGTATAGAATGAGCTACATACCTATCTCATTTTAATATTCATATATTCACGACGTATAAGCACGTCTCAAAGGGTTCGAAATATTTATATATTAAGCGTTAGCAAAGTAGTGGAATAAGCGATCAGTTATTCCACTAAAGATCAAATAAATATTGAATAATGGCTATCGATTGACCATATTGTGCTAAAGATGCGTTTCTTGTGGCATTTTAGCTTTTTTCCCTAATATCCCTGCGCTATAATTAAGACGTATATACGTTTATTCTACGTACTTATACCGCAATTATTCGACAATCGTGTAATAGTGTCTATTACTCGTTTATTCAACATGAGATTGTTATAGTAGCGCTATAAGAATATTGAATTAGCTATTTGTCTGTGTAGGTCGTAGGGGTTGCAGTCCCGGTACTGTGGAGAAAACGGGATTCCCGGTACTGCGCTAACTCTGGTACCGGGAAAACCGGGAAATTTCGGTACTTTTCGGTACTGAGATTTTTTTAAACCCAGATGTACCTAACTAACGTTTGATATATAGATCATTGAGCAAAATAAAATATTACACAAAAAATTTATAATAAAAAAATTGTTTTGTCAATTGTTGTACTAGCTGTGGAACCATTTTGTCGAATGGAATTGGTTAGAGATCATCCGAGTTGAATGTTTTAAAAGGGTCCATATGCAATGGATTTTTATCATGAGTGTTTTAAGGTGGGTAAATAATATAAATTCGTCCAAAGCAAGACCGTTCAAACGACGACAGACTCCCTTCTCCAACGGATCCCCTCGGCCGAGATTGTGGTATTGGGAGACTTTAATGCCCATCAATAATCACAAAATTCGTGTAATTTATCTATTTTATTAATATTTATTTATTAATGTAACGTTTTTAGCAGGGCCCATAAATATATGTAAATTATGGCATATCACTTTATCGGTAAAGTAATTTTGCAAGATTTCTACACCTGTGTACGTCAACCATACTACAAAATTCATATTTGGTTGAGTACTTCCATTACTATTGGATAGTAACATAAGGAGGAGATTGGTATTTGTTCACTCAGTTGCAGTAGCAGTTCAATATAAAAATTAGTAACCCTATAACCATTAAAGCCGAACTTTTTGGAACAACAGTATTTTATTTGCTTTTATCGCATCAAAATATCGATTTGTAGCACATCGGCAACCTTTAAAGCATTACTTTGTGGAATATTGGAAATCATGTAGGTATCTTTAACTCCATCAAATAGTGCAGTAGTTGCCGCGACAATGCTATTACTGCTCTAAAATGTGTTAGGTTTGCTGTTAAATCATAATTATCTATTCCATAATTAAGCGATTTATTCTACAGTTACTCTGCTTCTATTGCACCAACTAATTTGCGCCTAAATTCCGTTGAATACACGTTGACTCCACATCTATTCAACTTATAGGTAACGACGCTCTTATAGAACTGTTTAGTAAAACAGGAACGTGGCCGTGACTGTTATAGCACATTGTTTTGCTAGTTGGGTAGTGTCAAATAAATTATTAAAGGTGTTGATCATTTTACAAAATATACAAATTTTTGAATAAAATCAATTAAATGTTATAATTTAGCTGATAAATGTTTTATTTGTAGTAAGTATATTGTAATTCTAGATTCTTTGATCGATCGTACTTACGCAATAGATATTTCATTGCGTGCAAGTATGATCATAATATAAAAGCAAACTGCATTATCTATAGCAGACAATATCCGCGAACATCGTCTTATGAAAGTGGAGGAATTCTCCTCTTACGCCACGGTCATTATTACGCATTTGTCGTAATTTCTTACGAGAGCAGTAGGCAGCGTTACCAACCTGTTTGTTTGGCGTAAACAGAGTTTTTAGTATACTTAAGATTTCGTTAATGAGCATTTCGCGGGTTACGTACCTACGTGGTAAGGGGTTTAACTTACAATGAAATGCACTTAACAATAAGTAATTTAATATGTTTTAGCCAGTTTCACCTTTTATTTCCTGTATAATTACAGGAAAAAAAGGTAAAATTTCGTATAATACCTAACTGAAACAAACTTATGTATAAATAACACAAAAAAGAAGTTGTAGAGTTTTCACTAATGAACACTACATAATAAAATTTATAATGCTTTAAAATGAAAAGGTTTGCTTTCTTTCATGGAAGGGTTGTACGTGTACAACTTTATCTTTATTAAATATTTGTAAAGATAACGTTTATCACGTAAGAAATATTCATCAACACCGTCTGAAGTATATGTTAAATGCATGCAATGCACCTGAAGTGTTTCACGTTGGACCATTTACGCCTTCGAAAGTGCGTGCGCTGAATTTCCCATGTTTAGTGTTCACGATGTTATAAATAATTCAGAACATAAATTAAGTTTCTACCAAGAATCTGGTTTATAGGGAATAGGAGAGACTTCCGCGGTTCGCTAGTCCTAACCAGATTTTGTTGTATTTAAAAGCTGAATCGGGTCGGTAGCGGCTTACAGTTTTAGAGTAGTCGAATGCAGTTATTGCCTCACAAAATGTAGTTTAAAGACGGTGGCAGGATTCTTGCTCAGAACCTTTCTGGATAGCCAACCTCATTTCTATTTCTGCTGCTTTATGCAGGCTAATAACTAAGGGTTTATTAGGGTATAGACAACGCGATACATATGTATAAGTATAGCAATCGGCAATAGACTGCGATAACCGCCTGTCGTCAGACAGACCGATAGTTGTTTCCGTGTCAGTAGTATGAACGATTCAAACGGATTTGCAAAAAGCAAAGTTATTGTACGATAGGACTAGGTAGAACAATATAAAGTTATAAGTATTTTTAATATAAAACCACTTTAATTTTAAACTATACTTATACATACCTACGTATTGCATCACATTTCTTTTGGATTACAATTTTCTACCTATTATCAACACTTTGTATCTACAATTCTACATCATAAGCGTCTTGTTAGAATGCCAATAAAATAATGAACAAACCCGTACACAACGAGCTCTTTCTTTTAAATGAATCTAAGTAGAAACTTTTTATTAGCCCCTGCCCCTTTCATATCAATCGCAGGGCAACATGTTTCAAAACAGTTATAAACAGTTATTTGTACGCCTAACCACACGAATGTTTATCAAGTTCAGTGGTAGCCTTCCTGTCTACTACAAAGTGAGGTAGTGAAACATAAATCGTACGTGCGCTGCGCCTGCGCCGCTGCAGTCGAAAGGGAAAGTGCAATCAAGTGGCGGCGGGGCAGCGCAATGCGCCTCATGCCCGAGAAACTACAGGAAACATTGCGTTTTAATGTCATTTTGTAGATAAATTATTAACTTAGAAAACAGCCTAATAAAAAAATATATATAACAAATTTCAGAAAGTTGCGCATGTTAGCTGCGCGTGTTAAGGATAAGACAGATAAGCAAATTTCACAATCTCATTGCTTGGGTGACCCAAACACCTCGAACTTCTGTATGCTTTGGAAGGCACGGTAAGCCATTGCTACTGGTTGTTAAAAAAAGTTGTTAAAACAATCGTTAACGCCCCGAGTGGTATGACGTAGTGCGGTTATTATTCATGCGTCTAACTACACTCGGCGTCAAAAAAATCGCACCTCTTAGAAAATCACTTTCAAATGTCATTTACTCTTGATATGCACATGCAGTCGCATTAATTATGATTTTATTTACAAGGTTACTTAATTAACTTAATAAAAAACATTACTTTTCATTATCAAATAAAACCTAATGCAACAAATAAAGTGTCACAAAAATTCGATGCAAATTTTGCTACCCGTGAGAGTTGCTAGTTGCGCTTCCTTTGTGGGTATAAAACGGTCAACACGGGTTCAATGTGGGTCATTCGCTATTCAACCGTTGAAGAGGACACACGCACAGATTTTGATGGATACCACAGCTGATAAAGCCGCTCAAGTGGTTGCACTACTGCAATCAGGGGTGCGGCAGTGTGATGTCGCCCGGCAACTGAACCTGAGCCGTTATTCCGTTCGAAGAGTGTACCAGCGCTTCATAGAGACCGGTGGCTATATCCGCAGACACGGTTCGGGTAGACGTCGCTGCACTTCGGAAAGAGACGACCGGTTCGTTGTGTCGAACTCTTTGAGAAATCGTTTCTCCAACGCTGTTGAGTTGCAACAGCAGCTCCAGGCAGTTCGCAGACGCACCGTAAGCGTATCTACGGTTAGAAGAAGATTGAAGGAGAAGAAGATAGCGGCCCACAGAGCTGCTACGGGTCCAAAATTGACTGCAGCGCATCGGCGAGCCCGCTTGCAGTTTGCTCGTGACCACGTCGATTGGACCCTTGAGCAGTGGAGAGCTGTTCTCTTCTCAGACGAGACGCGAGTGTGTCTTTTCTGCAACGACCGACGGAGAAGAGTATACCGGAGGCAGGGTGAACGTTTCGCCCAAGCCTGCATCCAGGAGACGGTGGAATATGGTGGCGGATCCTGCATGTTCTGGGGCGGTATGTCTGCTGCCGGCAAAACCGACCTTGTCTGCGTCTCCCGGACTGGAGGTGCTCGCGGACAAGGGTCGCTGACTGTTCGCCGCTATGTCACTGAGGTCCTGGAAGTGCATGTGGTCCCCTTTGCCGAATCTTTTGGCGAGGGGTTCACATTAATGCACGACAACGCTCGCGCTCACACTGCAGGCATCGTGAGCGACTTCTTGCAGAGGTCCCAAATCTCTGTGATGCAGTGGCCAGCGCGAAGTCCGGATCTGAATCCTATAGAGCACCTCTGGGACCATCTTAAACGTAAGGTTCGATCTCGGGATCCAGCTCCTTCGACTCTACAGGAGCTCCAAGACGCGGTGATTGAAGAATGGGGGCTTATCCCTCAAGAAGAGCTCCTGAAGTTGGTGAGGTCCATGAGGGACCGTATGGAAGCCGTGATCAGGGCAAGGGGGGGTAACACTAGATTTTAAGTTAATTTTAAGACACTTTTTGTACATTTTTCTTTGTAAATTATCTGTTGTTAATTAGGACTTAATTAAGGATTTTTATTATTTTATTAATTTTAATGTTGTTTGTATAATTATAATTAAACAGAAAGTTAAATTTAATTGTTTTTTGATACTCCTTTTTGTTACCTTTCTAATGATACCCAACACTATCCTCTACATAAGGTTTAAGAATTTTTAAAGATGATTTTTAAAAGGTGCGATTTTTTTGACGCCGAGTGTAGTATGTTTACATGTTGATGATGATGTTTTTCTGAGTGAAACAATGAACGTGTCTATTTGTTTTTTTATTTTTTAACACAGCTGTGTTGTTTTGGCTCATTATTAATAAGAATACTAACAAGCCATGACTTCCCTTGGGGGTATAGGCGACTACCGGACTAAAAACTGCACATACATCCAGCAGCATAAAGCGGCGATGGGCTCACCACCTGTCACGCTGAGCACATGTGCAGCTGCTATTTGGTGAAAAGTGGACAGCTTTTGTGGTTCTCATTGTTTTGTCTATGACTCCCTTAAGGGATAGTAGTCGTGACTGTATATGTAGGTATTATTCTAACACAGATAGTTATAAAACACTTCCGTCACTTTTAAAGTCGTAAACACTTTTGTTACTTAACAATGACACTTACCAACTATAAAATAAGCAATAAAAATATGTGGAAAATACATCGTCCATCTTTAGCAAGCTCATTTTCAAGAACAGATAACAATAATTAGTGAGAGTGTCTTTGATAGCACTTAGCGGAGGGTGTGTTCCGTTACAGGTGGGCCCTTGAGCACGACTTTTGGGCTGGAAATCCTATCTTGTCAGCCACTCCCGATTTTAGGAGGAGTACCTACACTTAACAAGGCTATATTGCGATATTGTAACGCCCCGACGACGTTGCTTCAATAAAAAAGGTACCTACGACATTTTGTCTGATATTAAGAAACTTTAATGAATTGATTAATCCAATTTAGTAAATTAGGTAACATAATCATTACTTGAAAAACTGTATACTAATTGAAAATTCAAAAAAATGTTGTGTTCAAATTATATGATTGAACTATATATGACATAAGCCTGTAAACAACCCACTGCTAGACTTAAGAATTCCCACATGACCAAATAACAGAATTCCGAAAATACTTTAAATTTTAAGATCTCAACCTTCATGTTAACCCGCTTGCTGCTCCATCGACCTTTTATTTAGTATTTTGTGCCCCATTTTTCATTGACTAATAATACCAATCGTTAATAAAATCAAGAATTACATACTTACATATATAATCACGATTTATATCTCCGAAGGGTTAGTCAGACACTAGGCAACGAGGACAGCAAAAGCAGTCCCCTGCCATGGTCCACTTTTATAATAATAAATAATAATAATAATAAAAAGTATTTGTTCAAAATTACAAGTTTTACAACTAACTTAAAAACTAACAATATGGAACAAAAAGGTAATGTGGCTCAGCATCAAACAGCTGAAACGACAGCTGTAGCTGATATTCTGCCACAACCTAGCGTGTTTTTTTATACTTTTCTAAGAAAATGTGACAACAGTTAAGTTTTATGAAAATAATTTTAATGAAATTTTCCCTACTACATTTTATTACAATTGTAATTTAAACATTATCATAGCCGCTTCGTTTTGTTTTTTTAGTAACCATAATTTACCTTTTCACCAAATAGCAACATCGCCGCTCTATGCCGTTGCATGTATGCGCAGTCTTTAGTCCGTTAGTCGCCTTTTACGACACCCAAGGGAAGAGAAGGGGTGGTAGTACTTATTCTTTTAGTGAGCTGATACGCGACACGACTCTTCAATAATTCAGTCTTATTATACCCATAATTAGCCCGTACCAGTCCACTGCAGGACGTGCAACGCATGCCCCTATTGCTACTACGCCCGATCTTAATTATAATTCAGAAATAACAATAATACATTCATTTAAATAGAGAAACAACGTAAATAAACAAAAAGTATTTCGTAACAAAAAGCCTTTATACTTAAAAAAAATTACGTATGTTTACGCGAGTTGGGCGGGCGGCAAGTAGGGCGCGACGCGAAAAGCTTCGTCTGCCGCGAAGGGTCATCGCCCTCCCGCCCTGCCCGTGAACGCGTCGGAGGGATGCCCCGACCGCGACCATTGTTATCGATGTTGTTCGCCAAAATTGGTCGAAACGGTCATATCGGTCTTTGTATGACCTCCGATTGGCAGTAGACGGTAGATACACTTGAGATAAGTGTAGTTTGGAAGTTGACCTTTTTATGGACTTTTACTGCCACCACATAGTATTGGATGCGTAGAGGCTTTATAAGATGAATTCGTAATTGTACGTAAATAACGGAAGATTCTATTTGACCGTTATTATCGCAAATAATCAAATATTACGTTATCTTCGAGATTCTATTATTTTTTTAATTTATTAACACCAAGTTTTTTATATATTTTTTGTGATATAATGATGAAGGTATGTAAAAGATTTATAGGTAAATACATAGTTAGGTAACAGGTGTGGTTGTGTTCATTTTACTACAACTAAATACGTTATCCTTCTTTTGTAAAATGGAAAAAACAAATGATGTCACTATTTGTATTTTTTCCTTAATTCGATAGTTGCCATCTCTACATTCGAGCGGCAACGGCATTTCCGTAATAGTGAGACAGGCGGCGCCGTTGTATAAAGAACAAGCGAATGAATGTCCTTACAGTTAGAAGCGTGCGAATAAAAAATACGCCTCTGAGAAATTATGAGAGACAATAAAACACTATTCGAGTAGGTATATTTACACAGCACTTTTTACACGCTTCACTCGATAACATAAGCGTGACGTGCAAATGTTATTTACCATTTGATCACGGTAAGTAAAACGCGAATTTGTATTGCATTGAAGCAGCTTCTGGTGAGAACAATTTTGCCATAAATCGTTTTCATTATCATAATATCGAAACAGTGGTTAAAATAATCTGTTACCACATACAACACTCCAAAACTAAGGTTTGATAAGATTTTGAGGCGCGATCGTTTTGCTCCTTGCAATGTCTGTTACAAGTGGAGGTAAACTGTTAGATAACAAACGAAAATTATCATCCAACAGCTTCAATGGCCGTGGACATCAAATTGATGCAATAATTACTACTCATATCGTTATGATGTTATCCTGTTTGCAGTATATCTTGTTTTATCTTCAAAATGTAGAGAATTGTATCTATGGGGCTCTTAATTGTTGTTTCATCAAAATGGCTTTTTGGGAATAATTGTCTCTGTTGCAACGATAGCCATAATTCGTAATAATTTAATTATTTGCGTTAATAACGTTTAAACAAACTCGGAGATAACGAAACGTTGAAAAAGATGACTACTACTTACAGGTGGTAGTCATTTTTTAGGTAGGAGGCTTCGAAGAACGTTTCTATAACCTTAATGTTCATCCATTCATCATATTTTTTTTGTTATGGCTCTAAAACAGTTTCAACAATTTTGTCCACCTTTTTGAATAAAAGGGGTAGTCTCTCCAATGTTCAGTTCAGCGTGGTCTGACATTTTATTTTCCATGCTTTGTGGTAATAAATTAATAATATTATTCCAAATATGCGTATTCCATACCATATTAGGCATTCAATGCTCTGTTTTTGCACTAAGACTAGTATCTTGTCCAGTTGTGCTTACTCCACGCCTTGTTAGCACATAACATAGACTAATGGGGTCAGCCACTGAACTTGTAGGCCTCGAAATGTCCGTGTGTATAGCTAGTGATCGATTGTTTACGTATTAACGAACAAGCTCTCATTGATTTTTACAGGTTATAAACCTATTTAATTGTGATACTATCTGTTATGTTAAGAATAATTGAACACTTAATCGAAATTGATAGACTCGTATCGATTGGAACGATCAGTCTTGCTCCAGTCATTTGTTATGTTAGATATGTATTACACATTTATAAAGTAAAGACGCCGTTTTACTCTGTCTGTGGCACCGCACTATTCTTCTAAACCACGCAATGGATTTTTATGCGGTTTTCACCAAAAGATAGAGCGATAACTGAGGATGGTTTTTATTTATATTTTGTAGATATATTTTATTAAATGACTGAAGTATGACGGTTTTTCTATATTAGCCCGGACGAAGGCGCGGGCGGGCCGCTATAGTATCTTTATAAATAAAATAAAAAATATTTTTTAATAATATTCTTATCATGTCCTTTAACTGACTGTGATTACTAATTGTACAGACTGCCAGCAGGACAAAATACCACAAAATGTCAAATATCGTAAATTAATTTAGAACTTTATGATTAAGAATATCGAGTAGAGAAATTTTACAGTTTTGGATATTATGTTGACCTGTTGGGGTGTGTACATTGTTTCTTCTTTGAATGCCTACTTTATTTTTGTATTCATTAAAATTCGTTTCAAGTCCCTTGGGAGTTGGGAGACCGTTGCATGACAAACGCCGTATAGTGCTCGCTAATAACTAATAGTGTCCGTGCAATCAAACGGGGTCGTCCCCCAAATCGCTCAACCCTTTCCCGTCACACCCCGGTTATTTTCAAATGCACATAATCTCTAACGACACACCATAATTGCGCATGTGGAAAAAAAAAACCCGATAAAGGGTCAAACAAGCCCGTTATTTTTTAAATTTTACTCTAGCAAATAGATAATTTTATTCATAGGAAGGTGAAACATTAGATTCTTTATTATTTAAAAATAAATGTGTTTACCAAAGTTATACAATAACTTGGAAGTTATGAAGTGAGGTATAGATAGTAATGAAAGACTTTTTCGGATTATAAATACAGAAGTACGGGAGACCCTGTAACCATCCTGTAAAGGGTTTGAAACGTCAGGATAAATAATAAAATAAAATTATTAAACAGATAAAGACGATTTAAATACAGAAAACATTAAGATATTTAAATCAAAATACAAGTTGATGATGATAAAGATACATGTTCGATAGGTACCTACTTGACTACTTCACCGTCTTTGTTATTCTTTGTTTTCAACACAGACGAATAATAAGATTTCATGTACTTAACATATAAATTCGCATTTTTCAATAAAAATAACAATTGATGTTAAGTAGCAACAAATGAATCAGGAAGTTATTATAATTAAAGACTTCTTCGGATTATAAATACAAACGTACATGGAGACCCTGCAACCATCCTGTGAAGGGTTTGAAACGTCAGGATAAAATAATAAATAAAATTATGAAATAAATAAATGCGAGTTAATTTTAGAAAACAATAAGATATTTAAATCAAAATTCAAACTTGATGATGATACCTATTTGACTACTTATTATTTGACTGATAAATATTACAATAAAAGTATTATCTATCTATCTATTTATCTACTTCACCGTCTTTGTTATTCTTTGGTTTCATGCAACATATAAATTTGAATACATTTTCAATTAAAATAACAATTGATTTTAAGTAGCAACAAATAAATCAGCGTATTTTGGTACCTACCAAAGTATAGAGGTATCGCGAAATCTCGCACATGTCCGCCATTCGCGAGTGAAATTTTACCGTTCCATCTCTCATAGACGCGACCAAAACTATGAATTTAAATGTGCCGCCCGCTTAAGAACAATGATGGAGTTCTATTAGTTTTATTGGTCTCATTAAGAGAGCGGGTGCAGTAACGTCGTGCATCTCCTATGGTCGAATTAGTTGACCTCGCCCATTGAGGCACACGGGAAATTTGTATTGGAGTCATAACTGTCGTCAGCTGTAATAATAAGTGAAGTGAACGGTGCGCGCCCGCATGAGGAAGTGGCTTATTGATTGAGCCACGCATGACGGAGGGATCGCTCTAACGCTGATTGAGGAACGTCATCGCATTTGTCTACAGGTTCAATTCTATAGAAGCATCGTACGCAGCCTCGCACCAATTTCAATGTGTCCTAACATAGAATTTATGAGTTTCGGCAACTCTTTATAGTGTATAGGGTTTCTTCAAATGCTCCCCGTCCATTTATAATTTATGCGCTATAAACATCCGACCCCACCAGCGCACGTGCCTTGGGAACCATATATCCCTTGCGATATTTTCATCTGGCATTATCTCGTTCGAACATAAACTGGCTGCTTTATTGTCTAATGGTCGCGCCTGTTTTGTAATGATTGCCCAAATCGTAAAAGTCGGTCAGGAATTCCAATTAAAATTTGGACTCGAGACATTGTGGTGCAAAGATTTGGTAATAGGGATGCGTGGATCAAGATATGCGTGCCATCATTTAGCAAAATTACTCAGGCTTTACGATTTATGTAATTAAATGCTTAATTCTAACAGGTACTAAACATCTTGTGTGGGTTAAGCTATTATCAGCCCACGCAGGAATGCTTGTCTGTTTCGCAACAAATCTGAATAGTACCGGATTTGCGCGATACACGTATTGCGTTATACCCTATGCATTAACACAGTTGTAAGCTTAGTTATGACCGATCGTGTCGAAAACTACAAGGTACTCCATATCGTTACAAATAAGAGATATCCATAGCAATTTATGGGCAGTACTAAATTGTTAGCTATTTCCAAACCTGCAAAGATATTTCGTGTTTCATATTTGGCAATGTTGTTTTAGTGTTATAGATAGCTAAACAATGTAAAAATATAAGGAGACTTTACATTTGATTGTAAAATAAAATAGAGGAAATCAAAACTTATAAGTTAAAACCTTTTACATATACCTAATTTTTTTTTTTTTTATATTTTTATAAATGGTATCCGCAGAATACCAGCGTCGTGGCACTTGTGCTTCGGCTTAGGCTGAGCGGGGACCTATTTGGCATGTTTTTATATCTGTATTTTTATTCTGTGTATTGTCTAGTTGTTGTATATTTATGCTAAATAAACTTTTATTCTTTCTTTCTTTCTTTCTAATATCATTGTTTAAAACTGTCTACGAGATTAGTCCTAAAATACAAGTGTATTTAAATTTGTATCTTCCTAAGTTTCTATTATTACAGTCACAGTTAGAGCAAACTCTAGTAAAATATCTCTATATCTTTGATTATATAGTTGGTATTTTGTAATCTTGTAGTCTTGTGAAAATGTTAAAAATGTCTTAATAACCATGAAGTTAATGGGTTTTATTTTTAAACTCTAAATATGACATGATCTTTTATTTAAAAATAAACACCTGAAAATACATTTACCCATGCAAATTACTTTAACCCCTCACAAAAAAAAGGTTAACGTGGGAACGATAAGCTTCTTTTTATGATAAAAGTAGGTATCCTAAATAAGAAAAAGATCGAGCGCTTATGTATAAGCAACGTTATATCATTCATACAAATGCCGTAAAACATGTATTTGTATGTCTATATATTATTATGATAATTTATAATACGTATAGTTCAAGGCCGTATTAAGTCGTTTTTTGTCCTACCAATCCTGCTCACTACCGGCATAAAAATATTTTTATTTGTCTTCGATTTCAAAAAGGGTTGTGATTTGGTAAGTTGGGTTGTTACTGCAGCTCTTTATATAAAAAAGTTTAAAACTGAATTATTAAATTCCAGAAGGGTATCTATTGAAATGTAACTAGATTGTGATCTACCTTTTTATTTGGGCGTGGCCATTTAATTTCTTTCTACACACATACATATAATCATGACTATTATCCCCGAAGGGTTAGTCAGAGACTAGGCAATGAGGACCGCAAATGCAGTCCTCTGCCAAAGTCCACTTTTCACAAAATAGCGACTGCACATGTGCTCAGCGTGACAGGTGGTGAGCCCATCGCCGCTCCGTGCTGATGGATGTGCAGGCTTTAGTCGGTCGATCGCGTTTTACGACACTCAAGGTAAGAGAGGGGGGTGGTAGTATTCTTTCACCGCTACGCGACACCGGTTATATTTTTTTCTTCACATGTCTGTGGTTCTATTCACGGCAAGGTACCTAAATCAGTTCTTATACGCATTTCGGTTTCCCATACAAACTTCCAAGTCGAAATTTTTAAAAACCAATAAGCCAATTTTAATGAAACTTTGCATGCTAGAGTAAAATACAGGGATCTAAATAGTTTGTTGAAAACATTTTAAAAAACGTTTATTTAACTGAGTTATTGCGATTTTAAACTTAGAACTTTAAATCGCAATAACTCAGCTAAATAAACGTTTTTTAAAAATGTTTTCAACAAACTATTTACATCCCTGTATTTTACTCTAGCAAGCATATTTATTGGTTTTTAAAAATTTCGACTTGGAAGTTTGCATGGAAAACTGAAATGCGTAAACCCTCATAACACCACAACACAATACCACTTTTAAAAATGAGTATAGAATTCTACGTTAAGAGGGAACACTACGTCGAAGTGGCATGCAAAATTCTCATACAAAACAAAGAAAAACGACGTTTTGTAGTCCCCTGATTCCTGCTTCAGAACTGGACCAATTTTTATTACTTTTTCAGCATCGGTTATAGTAAGAGATTTTCTAGGTCTGAATGTTCGATTTTTTTTAAACCAGCCACTTAATGTCTCTGAAGACGCTTTAAAACGGAGTGATTTCGCTAAATTTTGAAGGCTCCTGGTTATTAAATAAATAACTTAATAAAAAAAAATCAAACATACAGACATAGAAAATCTCTTTCTTTAACCGATGCTGGTAAAGTAATAATAATTGACCCAGTTCTGAAGGAGGAAACAGGGGACTACGAAACGTCGTTTTTCTGTGTTTTGTATGAGAATTTTGCATGCCACGTCGACGTATGTTTCCTCTTAACGTAGAACTCTATACTCATTTTTAAAAGTGGTATTGTAGATAGAGGTCACAAATTCTATATTTGAGATATGTTATTATTATGTCTCCATCAACAGAACCAGAAAACGTATGCCTAAACAAGAATTTTCTTGGTTTTTCGTTGTTAACGATATGACCTTCGGCCAGAGCTTACTATGAATATCCGAACAAAATTAGCATTGCTCTTGCTCCTTGAGTCTCCACATGACCGCACGTGCGGGGCCCAGCCCAGTGAATAAAAACTTTTCGTGAACTTTAGCAATAGAGATTCCTTTCATTATAGAGTAGGTTCTTTCGCTGAGTAGGTACTATTGAAAGCTGATTCGACCACGAATATAGTTTGATATTGTTATAATTGTATTGTAACTCTACTCTACTTTTTGCAAGGGCTATATTATGATACCCGATAGAATTAAATGCTATTAACGTAGGTGCCCTAATTAAGCTGCTTTATAAGCCCGGCATGTCTGTTGAGCCGCTAATTAAATTAAAAGGGGTACAGTATTAATCTCGTTTGTCCAGAATAATGCGTGATTGCGTATCTGGGCATCACCCCTTCATTTCACGTCAGCGGATTAGTGACGTCATGCAGTCATTAAAAAAGTCTGATGGCGGCGATTAATCGGGAAGATATATTTTTTGCCGTCTTTAACGGCCATCTACGTAAGTTCGTACCAGATGTGTCATTAAAATAGTGCGATATCTTTAACTTCACTATTTTTTGAAGAATAAATTAAAGGTATCCTACTTTTTTCACGTATACGTGTGTATCTAATCTAGTTGTAATAATACAAATCAGTAAGGGTCATAAAATAAACTTTCGTTGCGTAAAATAAGATTGAATATATGTAACCAGTATAGAATTTGCCGATGTTATCTATCGACTATTATTCCTTTGTCTTTAAGGTTAAACACTATTATTTTTCCAGGAAATGTTGCTCGCAAGCAAACAATGGATTTTGCAAAGTATTGTTCTTGTCTTGAACTAGTCCTTCGTTATTGAAAATATATAGTTTTGTGTGCATGCAGCATTCAATTCAGCGGTGTGGTAACATTTCGTTCCGTTGAAGGTTACGACTTTATAAAGTGAGATTTTTAATTATACTATCTGACAGCTAAATGAAGTCTTCCTAGTTAGTTGTAAGTTAAAATTTAAATATCATCAGTTTATGACTTACGTAAATGGCAATAGCACATAAGGCAGATGTAGTGCGGGGAGCAGACGATTTTTCAAAAGAAAATTCATAAGAGCTAGCCGGCTTCTAAAGAAAATGAGAGGAAAAGTTCTAAGTGAAGTTGTCAAAGGCATCTTTCACGTTTCCAGGCTTTAAGTGAGACGACGCTTTATTTTTTCCTTGATATTCAATTCGGTTATCTGCTATTCAATAAAGCCTGCTTTTAAGTTACTACGAGTATTACTCAATAAGATTATATCTCACTATGATGTCTATCTCTACTTATTATGTATTGAATTTTTATTACACGATAGCCTATAAAATGTTATGATAACATCATTGTCCGGGTAATGAAATTATGAGGCATTTCATTGGAATATTTCTTAGGTGGCGGAACTAAAGATATAACTACGAAGAACCCATAAATCTGTTATGGAGCTATTCTAGCCGTCCTCGGCTCAGCTATGTAGGCTTTCCTTGAATCAAGCCCTTCAATGTATTAAATTAGTTCGTACTCTTTAGTATTAATAACGAGAAGAGGTGGTACAAAAAGCGCTTCAAGCGTTACAATGTCCGATTAAACTGTGTAAACTAGACGACAGCCATTACCGTAGAACGACGTCAATTGTTTCAGCAAATAACTGCCAGAACGACCTTGCCATCTATATGACCGTAGAAAGCTAAAAATAGCCATAGGTCAGGGGTGAGTCCATGGCGTAGAACTACTGGATAAATAATTCACCATGTTTATTGATATTGCTGTTCGACATTTATTGATGGACCTTCACTAGTGTATTTATTTCATGGTTCACATGACTCAACCTTATTTAGCAAATAGGTTATTTAATTAAAATACCGTATTGCAAGTTCACTTCGTTATCGTAAGCATTTCTCTGTTTGAGTGTATAGATGATTGATGAAAATGGCGCGTGTATGCTGTTTAGGAATTAATATTACGTACAATATATATATTGAAATCTACATGCGTAGCCGTAATAAAAATCTTACTAAGTAGGTATTTTCATCATGGTCTCATTGATCATTGACTAATGGAAAAAAAAACTTTATTAGGTACGGTTGGTAAGTGTCATTTTTTAAGTCTACTCTACAGTTACTGGCCTCTTTTATCTTCATATAAGTGATTTTGGCATTAGTTGCCACCTTATCTTGTACGTAATTCAAACATGATACAATGATATTAAGACTTTTTGAAACAAAATTATGAGTTAACATTTTTATGTGTTAACTATTAGGTAGGTACTGGGAAGGAATAGACGCGCTGACTACGGCTGGATAAGTTTTTTGTAAAAAAAAAACAATAGTTTTATATCTACAGACAGCTAGGTAGGTGCTAATTGTACGAATCATGGCACTGAATAAGAACTATTTTTTAGTGAAACACAAAACGTTCAGTACGTTTTCAATCGACTCTGCAATGCAGATGTTTGGAAGCTGCGACCTTAGAAGGGGACGTGTCTCCAAGGCCTTATGCACGCGCCGAGAACACACGACCTTCAGGGCAGAGTTCAATATCGCTCCGCGGCTTACACAGAATCCGTCCCAAGGACAACCGTTGAGATTGAGACGCAATATCCAGCGACTAATGTTATTGACCGATGCTGTCTGCTCATGTATCTAACTATTTTATAAGAGCAAGAGTCATTTGCTTTAATACTTTTGTTCATTAACAAAAGTATGTAACTCAATGATATTCGCGTGAATAGAATGTCATCGATGTAAATATACTATTTAAACTAGTATTTTATAGAGGTAAACTTTGTAAGTTTGTTTGATTTGGTTTGATATCCGAAACTACTGCACACCGATTCGAAACTAAACCAACTTAAAAAATTATTTCACCAGGTCTTTATTATGGAAATAGGCTGTGTACTGTATAAGTTTAAGCGAAACCATCACGGGATTATTCACGCGGATTAAATCGCAGGCTGTCCGGAAGTTTAATAAAAAGGGATATAATGATTCACATTGTTATAATGATGGCGTCTAACTCTACAAGTAACACTACAGTTAACCGTTGTTCGGTTAAAAGATAAGGACTCTATCTATCGCCAGAAATGATTATTATTTAGTACTGTCATACATTCTTCATCCGGTACTCATCATATTTGTAGTGATTAAACGAATTACAAACAATCGAATAGAATTTATTTGATCATCACCGTCATATTTTTTATAACAGCAAATTCTTGCATACCTTTCGCCAAATTAGGTCGCAAAGCTCAGAATAAAGTACGGATTTCACGTAACACGATTTTTAGTTATATGAAGGATAGTGAGATTAAATATAATATAATATAAGAAATATTTATACCATTAATTCAATTAAAAACCCACCCGGTTGACGTCGGCATTCGGTCTATGGTTATCAAATTACGGTGATAATTCAATCCGAACATCCGCTTTAACGATGTCGACGATTTTAACTTAATGTACCTATCTTCTTATTTTCACAAACATCAGCTAACTAGTGCTGAGTCTGAAATTTTATATCTCCGGTGATATGCCTTATATGTTCTCGGTGGAATTCTCTTTCCGCAACTATTAGAACTAAATACTCGTAGCTTTAATGGCCGCATAACACTGTTAAAGTCTAATTATTGTTGGGTTATTTTGTATGTCTGGTAATTCCGAGTGTCGTTGTCAGTTGCGTTTTATCGTTTCCTGGACAGTTCGCGAGTAGTGCATAAGTCGCTAATCGGTATAATTTAAGAAACAAATAAAAACTTTAATTAAAAAGCGAAAGCTAGTTGTCACTTGTCATTGAACTTTATCCGTCTTCTTCAAAAATAGTTCTTTATCTTTATAAAGAACTATTTTTTGTTCAGAAAAGTGTTTAGACGATAACACGTAAATCCTTTTGATATCAGATTACAAATACTTACGCAAGTGTGAATGAGATATGAATTATTGCCGTAATACTGAATAAAAATTCTTTAGTGTCATAGAACATTTTTTCCAATAGGGAGATTATTATCAGTGACATAAAAAAGACGATTGTTATGACTATATCTCAGAAAAGATGGCTGTTTCACATTGTTTTGGTAAAATTACGCATAATAAAGAGTAAAATTTAAATTTACTAATTTATAAAACATATAATTGTATCTTTTTAGATCATACCAATACAATATACGGCTAAAGGTGTATGTCTTAAAAAACATTTACACCATGGCTTTACTTCACATAATGTAAAGTGCTGTAATTTGCCAACTTGTTATTAACATAAACACCAACCTCAAACTATAATATGGAGTCTTAGGCGAAGCAGGTCAAGCACATAAAGGCCGCAATACGAGTTACATAGTCCGCCGAAAAAGTCAAAGTCATGGTGGAAACGTCCCATCCCAAGCTTTAATACAACCGTCTTTAAAACTTAGCATCAACTGGTGGTACGGTCCATATATCAAGGCACTATTCGTTTGGATGAGTTCTGGATCTGGAGCTCAGAACTTTTTATGAGGACATAGGCACGGTCTAGTTGTGGTAACGTTAGAAGTTGTAAATAGGACGCGTTGCATCATTCTTTACTCTGATGTATATTATGTGATGTCGAATAAATTAGGAAACTTTATACTCAAAACATTGTTTATAACTATACCTCTAAGAATTTAACTTTATGGAAACTGCAGCGTTCTGCGAAAACAAAACATTTTCATAGTAAGTAGTCTGCAGCAAAATGTACTTACCTACCAAAAGTTTTGACACGCGTGTAGAACTCGACGAAATGAATATAGCACAATCGTTAGTGGCGCCAGGGTTATGAACGACAAATACTTTAGCAAGATAAACGATTTAGTAACAGTTTTAAATGCGTTATAGCACTGTATGTGTTCGTGCGTTCACGCGCTTTTGAGAGATATTGATCAGCGTTGGCATTATGTAAAGCGTTATATCATGTGAGACGTCAAAGTAAGATATTTCATTACATCGTTTTTATAGTAATTGAGGTTAACTATCGAAATGTTTGCACACTTTTAGCAAGACCTATCATTATATTTTATAATGGGTACCTAATTCTTAGTAAGGACATAGTATTTTGATTTTTTGGCGACAAAAGAAAAGTCGCACCATCTTCTAGCGTAGTGCTGAATTATATGGCTTACAAATGGAGGCCTACACAAAATTGTAGTTACCTATGTGACTGTTGATGACTTACTTAGTCATAAATATGCCAAATAAGGTGAAGTATTTTGTTATTTTACGATGTAACTATTCGGTAATAAAACATAGAAACTTATTTTAATCTTTTGTTTATATATCATAATATTTCTCATAAGCACTTAATATTATGAAATCATCGTAAATTACATACTTACATACATATAATCACGACTATTATCCCCCAAGGGTTAGTCAGAGACTAGACAATGAGGACAGCAAAAGCAGTCCTCTATCATGCTCCACTTTTCACCAAATAGCGACTGCACATGTGCTAAGCGTGACAGGTGGTGAGCCCATCGCCGCATGCTGTTGGATGTATGTGCAGTCTTTAATCCCTTAGTCGCCTTTTACGACACCCAAGGGAAGAGAGGGGGTGGTAGTACTCTTTCACCGTTACGCGACATGGTTACTCAAATTGCGAAATATTAAACAGAAGACTATTAAATTCTAGCGCGCTATTATCTGTTATTTTGCGAAAACTAATCTCTTAAGATGTCTATGGCGAACGGATTCGTTCAATTCGAAATCACTACTGTCACATTTGTGCAACTTCCAAAAATTGGCTGCAGAGCGTTGTTACGTCACAATTCACAAATCGATAAGGCTAGCTTCCTTCGGTGGCATCGTTTGTTGCTTCATCGCTTCCTCGCTTGTAGTATTGACAGATAATAGAACCTAATTACAGTTACTAGTAAAGGTTCATGATTACAACACTGACCATCGCTACAACAAAGTGGTTTCACACGTCAAAGTGATTTATGTCCATATTTTCTGGTTGTTCTTTCATAACCTCATTTGTAGCAACTTTCTTTCTTTAGTGCGTTATGTCTACAGCTGGTTTAGAAGGACATAACATCGAGAAATGGGAAACACTTATCTATACGCTCTTATTTTTATCATTCTATCACTTTTGGACAAGTAGTTTTTTTAGACAAAAAACCAGTATGTTCATTGGAAGTAGTCTCTTATTATAAAGAAATACAAACATATAATAATAATAAAACATAAGAAATTTTTAAGCATTATGTAAAAGTAACCACATAGACCTACTTGCTTTATACTATTTCAATTGACTTGTCAGTCATCATCAGTTTCATCACTCGAACCATAAATTATGCTATAAATTTATTATTATGAAAATAGATAATCACAAATAAAGAGCTTGTTGATTTCTGAGAGTTGAAAAACTGCAGGGCAAAGTAAAGATTATTAAAACTGAGATTAAATTTAAAAATGCTAGGTAGGTAGTTGGCTATTACCTCAGCTGTTACTAGCAATATAAACTTTCGGTAGGATCGGGCAGCGGGCAAATTAATTTAAAAAAGTTTATAACTCCGGCAGCTCTACCGTTTCCGTTTGTGTAAAGTGCCAGAAATGAGGTCGTGGCGTGAGATAACGAGGCGGAATGAGCGGTATGCTTATAACAACCCCAATGTATAACCAGGTAGTACATGGGTGGAGATAAAACATACTGGTTTGGTCAAGAGCTCAAGACTTCTTTCAAATTTGGAATGAAAGAATTTCTTTTTAAAGCAAACTCGTCAATTCAATGCTCCAACCGAATTATATTTAATGTTGAATCCCAAAAAAAACCGCTGAATATAAAAATATACCACTTCAGCTGCTACAAAATGCTATAACATAATAGTCAAGGTCAGAGCCGTCCGTTAAAGCTCTCTTCAATGAGTTAAAAATAGGCACATTTTAAACCCGTTAAGATCAAGATCTGAGAAGATATTATTGAAGTGGTTAAAATATTTTAAATTATGATTCAATTAGACTATTGCCAGTAATTCTGTTTTGTATCCACTCAGCACATGCGAGTATTTGAAACAGGGTTTCGAAAAGTAAAAGATTTATTTTTAAGGTTCAACCAGTAGCAGTGTTCCTTTGCACAGAAAACAACAGTCTTGCAAGCATAAAGGATAAGTACTATCTGAGGGCTTATTAACGCTCAAGCGCCCAAACTGAAAACGATCAAACAAGCATTTATAGTGTGCACCTTACCGAGAAAATGTGCTAAAAAGGAAAAAACAGCTCCCTGCTGACGGCAGCACCCTATTTGAGAGCCGAAGCCAGGAAACAGGTACCCAGCGCGCTTATTAACCTGAGTTCATTGCAGGGGACGCAATCACGACGGTGGGGTATTGTCACAAAACACTCCGAACGAGGTCAGACCTATGAAACAATGGCAGACTAATTTTCAGTCTTAGCACGTTTTACTCTTTTAATTGCATTGCTTTTAAATTCCAATTGACATCGGCACTAATAACCGACATCTGACTCGTTTACATTTTTGTTTACGGCTTTGCCCAAGAATATGTGCTTTATGGAAATAAATTCCACCAGGTTCAGATTTTTCAAGTGCTGTACCATTTTATTTTTTACAAATTTGCTTTGTGAATATCACAGCAGCTGGATTCAGGTCTTTTCACATGCACTCAGCCGAAGTTAGTGGCATTTGACGACTACGTACATTTACAATAACACTCTTCGACATATTATGTTAATTTTTGTCTCCTCTCCGGTATCGCATCATTGTGAAACTGGCTGAACTTGCAAAATCACCACTAGGACGTGTTAACCGCTGTGCCATTGCATTCCTCTAATAAATTAAAACAACATTAATATTCCAAAAGTACGTCCATTTGTATTCAAAATTGCTGCGCTCTGGACGAAGTTGCCAAATTTTTCCGCCAGTTGCACCAGCATAACTTGTTACGTTACGTGTTACATTAGATAATTATGCGTTTATTAATATCGGTTTTGAAAATTTCGACACCATATTAGAAACCAGAAAAATTTCAACACTAAAGTTTTATGGCACGATCTCATTTGCGTATAGTTTGGGTAATCTCATTAGTGTGTCTCTAGTCTCAATCTAGATTTTAAAAGTCCATTTACGTCACATCGTTGTAGGATGCAAGACCCGTTTGTATCCTTATAAGTAGTACTATTGAGCCGTCATTCGAATGATATCATCCGTGATTCATTAAATTCTTTTGAGGTACATGTTATGTGAGAGAAGGAGCGTGGCGGTAAGCAGCCAAGTCATTAATATTACGAGCGCAAACACTTTAGACTCACCTTGAATCATCACACCGCCATCGCCACTGGGAGGGATTTTAAATATTTTTAACTTTTCGGAACAGTTACATACGAAATATTTGATTTCTAAACATTGCAATTTTCTTTGGTGTGTGTGCTACTTTTCCAATATATTGAAGATAAAAAATCAGAGATACTGACAATATTTTCTCTAAAACCTAAATTGTAATATATTATGTTAATTTATGTTTATTATATGCACGCACTTAAACAAATCTACGTGATTACCTACCATGAAATATTAAGTGTTTAGAAACATTATTTAATAGTTCACGATTTTAATATAAATTATTCATTCTTTTCTGATGATAAGTACCTACACATAGGACCTTTATTTATATAAAACATAAAAGTATTATACAAACTCGTTTAATTAGAAGAACCCTTTTGACTTCATTTATTCCGAGTTGCTTTTTATGTCTTTTCTTAATGTTAATGAGCCGACCAACGAGCATACGGGCCGCCTGCTTTGAAGCGACCATGGCAGCCTATAGACGCTTGCCACACCAAGAGTATTGTCGCTCTATGCCTTGTAATATTTTTAAATTCCGTACCATTCAAATCCGAACTGACCAATTCAGTAGAAATATGGTCGTGATCCCTGGGCAGAATCCTGCCACTAGACAAAATGTGTGTCGTCAGTCAGCAAAATTTCCAAAAACCCTCGGGTAAAAAGTAACAATAATTGTTTTGTATTATTTTCATATATCTATATCTTCTAATTCTCAATCGCATCTGTGGTCGAGTGGCGAAGCTCTGAACGATATCCGGAGCATGCATTTCGATGCCTAGCTCGAGTTTATGATCCCCGCATTTGTCAAGCGTAGTGATTAAGCCGATACCCATCTATTGTAGTGATGACTGGATTTCAATGGACGAGGCATTTGTTTATTTTAGTCCTTTGTTATTCCGCAGTGTTATCAACGAGCACCGTGAGCGGAGCAGGCGTGGGCCTGGTTCCGATGGTGACGGAGACGTTGGGTGCGGTGGACATGGTGCAGGAGGGGGAGGGCGGCGCGGCGGACGGGCTCATCGCGCCGCGCCGCCTGCCCAACCCGTGCCTCGACAGCCCGCAGCGCATGGACCTACACCGCGAGCTGCTCTTCAACCAAAGAGTGTGAGTTGGCTTTTGTTTACCTCCTTTTTATACAGCAAAGACAGCTGAGGCGACAATAGGAGAGCTCGAGCGCATTGGTGCGCCCGAGGAGAAGCAGATGGTTCTAAATTCATCAGCCATAGGTTTGCTCAACCATATTTTAAGGAACGGAACCCGACGCACATGCCACCACCGTAGAAATAATAGCGAGAGAATAAGGATGATGTTCTCCCCTCTTTTGCCTTGTAAAGGTAGGTATGAGTACTCTTCGACCCATTCGACCGTGCTGCGGACCGAAGCAAACAACAGCACAGCAAAAACAATAATACTGCAAAAGAACACGACAATCTTATTAACCCCCGACGCAAAAAGAGGGGTGTTATAAATTTGACGTGTCTGTGTGTATATCTCTCCGGCACCGTATAGCTCTTAAACTGATATACTAGCAATTGTTCTTATGGGATTCTTGATCTGATGCTACAGCCAGAATATCTAGCTCACTAGTACACTTTTGAAAAAATAGTAGCAGATATATCGTGTTTGGATTCGTTTTGATCGCTATTTGATTCTACATACAATCCAATGATAGCAACACGATGAGCTGATGCTACAGCCAGGATATCCAGCACACTCTAAAAAAATAATAGCAGATAAATGTCGTGTTTGGATTCGCTTTAAAAGTATTGTATCAAATGAATACTATCCGTAATGTTATTATAGGAAGTGCATTTAGTTTATTATTAGATATTCTTTGATTTCGCAAGTAATTTAAAAAGATAAAATAAAATAAAAATAAAAAATTTAAGAAACCCCTGACACAAAAAAGGTCTAAAAAGTGAAAAAATAAAATTTCTCTCTCAGCCTTCTAACTTTGTTAAATAACCTATTAATATGATTAAGATGAGCGGCGAGGCGTCGTCGGGGACCACTAAGTAAATAAAATAAAAACCAGAATACAAGTAAAAAGTATATTGATAATGATAAAGTAGGTATGGGTTATACTTATAAAAAATATACTATATGAAAAACGCACTTTTCTAAATGAATGTATTGAAGAAAAGTCGATTAAAGTGTCGATTATATATAAGTGTCGTTACTAATAGCGGTCCCCACGCGGCGACGCTCATCTTAAACATATTAATAGGTTATTTAATAAAGTTAGAAGGCCGAGAGATAATTTTTTTTTACTATTTAGCTTTTTAGAGTTTTTTGTGTTTGGGGTTTGTTAAATTTTTTTTATTTTTTTTATTCATCACATTTTTACTTTTTCACTCTACTACTTACTTTTTCAATTCCAATAAATACTTATAACATTCATTTATTATTTAATATATTCAAAGATTGAGTATATGTATTACTACAATTAGTAGTATATTTCTGCACACAATCAAAACTTATCTCTAGATTCCCCTAGATATTGTCTCTACTTGTAAATCTTAGCGAGATCAACGTCACATGTATATATACACGTCGTCATCACGTGTTTCCTCTCTTAGTCAGTCTGTAACATAGTCTGTCGGATTTTCGGATCCGACTCGAGTCGGAAAGTCTAAGTTGTCGTACCTACTCCACGCTCCGATGAAAATAAATTCAAATTAAAATTTCACTCAAAAATATTCTAGCGATTGTTATCCCATTGACAATTCATGAGTTCACCTTTCCGCGCTCCGATCTCGCTTCTAAGCATTTCAAGAACCTTCCATCTGTACTTCAGGCATTGTTGTAAAGAGGCGACCCCGTCAAAGGCACATTGTTCTTTACACAATAGCTTTTTGCTATAACTTCAAAAAAGGATGATGCCAATGAAGAGGTGACCGATATCTTCTTTCCCTCAGGCAATTTTATTGTTCAATATTTTGAATTAATTAGATGTGGTGGGTGATTTTTTTCCAGAGAATATTTAGCAACATAATGTAGGTACTTATCAATAATATGAAATAATATTAGCTTCAGAAAGAAGGTCGTAACAATATTGGGTAAAATATCCAATTGGGGGTTGTTAGCGTAATTCAACACAATGAGGAATAGCGAAATGCTTAAAAAGGATCATGGAGGTCGATTTTGATAAAAAATACTATAATTTGTCTTAACCAATAGTAGGACCACAGAAAATTATAATCTTCTTTGGAATAAAATCCAAATATTTTAGTACAGACCGTTATTGTACTCGAATCAATAAGGATCTAATTCTGGCAAGTAATATCAAACATCCAACAAAAACGAGTATTTTCAAAATACTGATTATTTTCAGATTAAGTAGGTATATTAAAATTTACCATACCGTAGTTCGTAACTAATTTAATGTTTTATGTTAATGACGATTGTAACATTTATCTTATCTATCACAGTTACGGGCAATATTAAAGATTACAAAAAACAAACTTGTACTTCTAAAACCATTGGAACTATAACTTTAAAGTTTAATCAAAAAGTTTTCGCTTGATCCATATCCAGTTGAAAGATTCACTCTGTACTGTATGCGATATGTACTTCAAAAGTTTTTTATTAAAACCAATTTCTCATACAAAAACATTCTTACGTGAGTTTTAAAATTCATTACTGCATGGTCAAAGTATTTCAAATCACGTAGCTAGGAGCATTGGCGCCGGAATGCTTTCGTATCCTATCATTAAGCAAAGGGTGCCTTTTTTGTCGGCATTCTTTTGTGAGCGATCCATTGATGAAAGCTACCTCACCTTACTTATTACCTCAAAAGAACCATAAAAGACACGACGAAGAAACGATTTCAGATGGCTTACCAAATCAGTAATTAAAGTGTTTTAATTTTTAAGCTTCATTGGTTTTAATTGTTAATACATACACGATACTTATAATTAATTTAAAAGGAAGTCTTGTTTATAAAAAAGAAATGTTGCTATTGTTTCATTCTTCTTATAAACTAGTTTTGTTTTACTCTCAACTGCTTATAACAATATGAAATATTGGCTAAGTATCTACTATTACCGTCACTGTTGCAAACAATCTTTTCTTTTCTTTCGTTTCTGGCCAATACACTATAAAGATTGATGTTTATTTTAAACTAGAGGACGGCCCGCGACCTCGTCCGCGTGAAAACCTATATCCCCTGTTGGTTTTGCCGTGGATTTTCCACAAAAACCTTGTCCTGACAATTACGAAGACAACAAAAAAGAATTAGCCAAATAGGTGCAGCCGTTTTCAAGTGATGCGCGAACATACATTAGACAATTCATTCTCATTTATTTAGAATAAATAGATTTTGATTCATGCTAAATGAATGTTTGATCATGTTCGAATTGACTTTATGAGAGAATACACGGTTCGTATTCCACACAACGGATACCAAAATAGAGATGGGTTTTTGCTAGTCCTAAATGTGTTTCGGATTGTGAGCGCACAGGTGCACGGCATCCTGCCTCGGGCCTGCGAACTGGCTGCAATTACCGTACATCTGTCGCCAGAGCACGCCCTCTGACGCAGTGCGCTCGTCTGTACTGGCACAGAAGATATGAGCGAGCTCGCACACGACTGACTTGAAAAATGGGTTCTATGTCCCAAAACATACAAACAAATAAACAAACACACAAGCAATAAACAAACAAACAATGAAGATAAACTTGGGACAATAAGATCAATGACTCAGTGACTGCATGCAGGAGATCCGCAGTCTATGTTATTCTGCCGTAACGTAACCAACAACAATTATTATTTAGACTTATTTGTAAACATACATTGTACTTCTTCTTGTATTACAGTAGGACCGATCATCAGTAGCTTACTTTTTTTCCGATTTTTTGACTTACTTAACGCTATGTGCGTCAAGTCGTCGAATTAATTCGTCGAGTTTAATTTTTGCCCGACAATCGGGGAGAATAGTCGAACACCGATTTGTGGTAGGTTAGACTTTGTAGGACGTGTTCGTTGGTAATAGTTAGTGTTATGGAATTCAGACAGTTCCATTCACTCGGGACTAAATAAAACGGACACCGATTATTATCGGAAGTGTGCGAGCTCGCTAATACTCGTAGTACAGACAGTGTACTGGTTAGATCTTTATGAAGGAAACCCGACATGTTTTTTACGTCAGTAACTTCACACCGCTATGATGATGATTGTCTGTTGTTGCACTATGATTTTACCTACCTCAATTATCCATACCTGAGTAATCTGTAGGTTGTTAGGATTTTATCTGTCAAATGCAATTTCGTTCAAGTTGCCGATTAAACTAATAGAGAGCCGACGGATAGGTACCTACTTAATTTTCTAGGAATACTTCGTACCGTTAGTCGGTAAATTGAGTTCCTATTCTGGATAATAAAATTATTTTAGTAATGTTAGTAGGTACCTAGTTGTGTTTTAGACAGGTTTAGGTTAAAAAAATGTGTTTATATTGGACAACTTATGTCCACCACCGGGATATTCGTAATATGATAATAGTTTTATAAAGAAGTAGAATCAAGATGCAATTATAATTGTTGAGGCATAATTGGTTTAAATACCAATATTGGCATGGTAAATGACTTGGTTAGCGTGTATTATTTCTTTTCACTATTAAAGGTCGTTAAGATTAATTAAATCGTATTGCTAAAGTGACTATTTGCTAGGCAATGGCAATGCCCATTAGCCACTAATATGAACTCATTGCCTAGTTTATTGAAAATCTGTTCACAAGAAGCAGATTATGCAAGAGTTGTGCGTTCGAAATTGGTTTCGTAATAACAACACAACAGATTAGGTACACAAACATTATAGTACACTTAATATCCATATCACTCCCGTCCACTAAACCTAATACCATAAAATAAATAAAAAAACCACTAGTAACAACTATCGCGTGTAGTGAGTCTACAATACAAGACTAAATATTATAAATGAGGAAAATAATTTCAATAAATTTACAAATATCTTACGATGTCGCATCGACTCCGCTGCGTGGCGGTGGACGCTTGCAATATTGCAAAATAAGCTACTTTCACAATGAGACGGACCACCGGATGGGTGATCAAATTACAAAATATGTATCCACGTCTCGGATGAAACGTTAAGTTACATTATTCTTTTGTTATTATCACAGCTATGTATCGACAACATTGTTATGTGGGATGCAATCAATATTTTAAACTTTGACATAACAACAACATTAATACTATAGATTTTTGGTATATAACATTACTAAGAATTATATTCTTGTGTTATTATTAGTAATCAGAATAATTTATCATTTTTGCTTCGGCATATTTCTAAGAATTTACTTTTGTTAATGTTGGCGACCCTCTCTGCCGACGACGCTATTGAAATATATTTTTTGTCGCTGTTAAATTTCGCCTATTGTGATTTGTAAGTTTGCAAACGTAATTTTTTACAGTCATTCATTACGTTTGTGTTCAGTGAGTCTGAGTGAACTTTACGGAATACCTTTAAAATATATGTTTTCCGCATAAAAATGTATATTCTACAGCTCTACATTTAAAAGAATGAAACATTTCCACACCTACGTTGCATTGTAAATATTAGTTTTAATATTCTGAGTTTTCTTACCATTTAATAACCTTACTTTATGGAATACCTTTAAAATATATGTTTTCCGCATAAAAATGTATCTTCTACAGCTCTACATTTAAAAGAATGACACATTACCACACCTACGTTGCATTGTAAATATTAGTTTTAATATCCTGAGTTTTCTTTTCCATTTAATAACCTTAAACGAAAATTTGTATTATATTGATGCTGCGCCTCGTGGTCACAAATAGATCAAACTCACGTTGAGTTGCAATTTTTCCATACATTTTTTCGTTTCTGTTGATGGGATCGAATGAAGTCGCAGTAGATACTTTGTCCGAATAGGGTTAATTTTATTCCTAGTGTTACATTGGACACAGCTATAGATCTTAAAGTAGTTGTTAAAAAGGGTACTACTACGTACGACTACTTCCAGAATAATGCCGTAGGTTTTTACATGTAGATGACAATTTCAAGGAACAGGAACTGTGTCCAAGTAACCCAGGAATCAAAGTAACCCTATTCGACGGTACACGTTAAAGTTACGTGTCACGTGCTAATGTAAGTATCTATACTGTTAGCACAATCAACTAGTGGTGCTACAAACCATACATCAATGTTTCTGTAGGTAAATGATGCGCCATTGCCGTCACAAATACCTTCACAGCGTTGACCTGTTGATTCAGCTCATTTCCCCACCAATGCGATTGTCGGAGCCATCTCGCCCTGTTATTTCCGCGTCGCCGCCGGGTCTGGGCACGGAAGGAAGCAATTCCCAGTCCGTTAACAGGAACGCTATTCTATATAGCTAACAAGCTACGCTCACATCACAGTGGTTCATGAACGCGCATTCGACAATGTTATCTGTCGTACGCTACCGTTGAATGAGATAACACTTCCCTTGCTTACTTATGAAGGAGTATCTTTCTCTATCATTATTTAAAAAAATAGTCTGCATACTTGTTTTTTGCTACAGACAATAAAAATTGTACGCATTTGTTTAATGGCCAATTTTATTAACTGTGACAGAAGAGCTTTTGTAATATTTTCGTAATTGTTTTTCAGTGAATAACCGTGTAGCGTAGCGGTTAAAGAATAAGTAATACTACCACCTCTTTCCTTGGGTGTCGTAAACGTCGACTAACGGACTAAAGACTGCACATACATCCAACAGCTTAGAGCGGCGATGGCCTCACCACCTGTCACGCTGAGCACATTATGCAGTCGCTATTTCGTGAAAAGTGAACTATGGCAGAGGATATAATGGATGGATATATGGACTAATCCTTCGGGTATAATAGTGGTGATTATTTGTATTATGTATATAATTAATTTATCAATTCGTACTGCACTAAACATTATAAACTCAATGTTATTCCGTACTTTCGAACTCATAACATTGCAGTCGCGATGTTAGTGTAAAAATGTGTTGAGTGTAAAACAGCCGATCATCTCAGACACGCAATACGGGACGTCCAATAACAGTGAAGGTACCTTTTTTGTGCAACAAAGAAGTGCCAAAGTAATAAACTGGTCAGCTTGCAATGCATCAAGTTGTTTCGAGTGAAGCGAAGATGTTTCACGTTGATAAATAAACCGAGGCGAGGCCTATTTACTCTGTCGCTCGCTCCGGAGACGATGCTGATTGCGAACTGATTTAAAACGATATTTCATTCCGATAAATTGTGAGTTTAGACGGGATCAATTTATACTTTGAAAATGTAAGAGAGTAGGTACTATTTACAAAGTTAGCGATGCTACTCGTACCTATCTGTAAATTTATCATAAGACTTACAAATATCATTAGTTAATCCTAACTTATATTATAATTGTGAAAGTATTTTTTTATATTCGTAGGTCCTTTACGTGAAAACGAAAAGGATTGAATTATTTTTTTGAACAGATTTATTTGATTATTTCCATAGTCACGCGTTGTGGACTTGTGTGACAGACATGCCATCCCGAATTTGACGAAAACAGAAGTAGCTTTAGTTCATTACATTGTTCTTGAAAATATAGTTAGCCTTGTAGTGAATTGTGTACCT
The DNA here is from genome assembly GCA_963921215.1 of Scoparia ambigualis. NCBI lineage: Eukaryota > Metazoa > Arthropoda > Insecta > Lepidoptera > Crambidae > Scoparia > Scoparia ambigualis. The sequence continues at coordinate 26,821,509 of OY992506.1, forward strand.
ACAGGTTCACATTGATATATCTAGTATTTGTAGCAGACTATACTGTAGCGGCAGCGGCAGCGGCGTGGCGTGAATCTGGTTGTAATTAGTTGATTAAATCGCGCTAAACGAAGGCGGGGCCTAGCTAAACGTTTCTGCGAACCGAGCAGATGATCATCTATTTAATTTGCTACTAATGAAAACATGCAATGCTGTAATTAGTAATCACTCTTATTAATAAATAAGGAAATTCTTTTTTTTCTGTTGCTATATTTACAAACAAACAAGCACGTGTCATCTTAGTCTCGCGGTAAAAGGAAAAGTTGTTATAAAAGCACTATCAATTAGCCCATTTTTTCCATATAAGTGTAGATAATAGACTAATCAGAAGTTGATACTACTATCATATACAATAACGGTGCCGCTGCTCCCCTTGCCAAAATAGATCAATTACTTAACCTTTACAGGGGTTGGTGTTTAACACGGTTACGCGTTGACCCCCGTTAGGCAAAGAGTGTAACAGATTACCTTGTGTAAGTGGAATTCTTCGCATTTTGCGGGTAATTCCGCGGCGCCACACTTTTGCTGTTATCAATGTTATCATAATTACGCAAGATAAGTCTGAAATCTTAACATTCGTACATAACGACCCTGTGGTTTGATCCTGTTATCGTTGTTACAGGAATGGCCCGTGAGTATTCGTATAGTTTTAAAAATGGGGAGAAAACGGATAGAAGTTAATCTTTCAGTTCTAGAATATTATCTATTTGATACATAAGTATACCTTTAACGCTCATTTTAGCATATAGCCGATCAAAATCTGTCTATTATTGTTAGGCAGGGTTCGTAGCCCTCTATAAGACCTATTGTTACACTATGCTTTGCAATAAATAAACACGTATTGTAATGATTAAGAAAAAAAGCAACGAATATCTGTAGAGGTAAGTTTTATATAGTGTAATTTTTTTTCTGTTTGAAATCGTAAGACGTCCTCCGATGTTTAGATAATAAAATTTTAAACGAAACTATAGACATTACGTCAAGTTGATTTACTTTATGCTACAGCCGAGGCCTATGCCTGAATGCTCCGCTGAACTTTGTGATTGCCAACCTATTTGGAGTCTGCGCGAGTTGCAACATTTTAACGCGCGCGGGAGAGCGTAATGTTGTACGCAGGATTAATTAAATTTTAAGCGGCAACACATTTATGTCACATTTCCCTTATAATTGTATTAAAATAGCACAGATTTACTAAACGAACAATTTTTTTATGGATTTTAAACCCAAACAACACATTTTTGTAAAAAGTGTCCAACTTGACTCTGGTTTTATTGGTTATCATAGCGTATACCTAACCCTAGCGTATTTCGAAGTACCTTGGTAAATATAGGGCTTTACTACAAAACGGTGTTTGAAGTGAGCCTCGTGTTTATCGCGCGTTTAAAATGTCGCATCTCTTAGGGTGGATTCGACCAAACTGGAATAAGACTTATTTCGAGATTAGTCTATACAAATTCGGCGTTTAATCTAGGTATAAGACCTTATTCTAGTTTGGTCGAATCCACCCTTAGTATACTACTGGCGGAAAAGTGAGACCATCTGTTTTTTAGACATTGTCTAACTTTTTACATGGTCAACATTTTAGAGTCATTCTGTCAACCCGTATGAGTTCAAAATATTGGGTTTGATCCAATCAACTCAAGTGCTATTTTGAGTCCTCAAACTATTTTTGTGCAAAAAATCACCAAGATCCATCAGTCTGTTTCATCTGTTACTCATACTATATTATGAGTTATGAATGATACTCGTATATGAATCTAACTGAATGTTAATCATAGTTACAATTGCCTCACAAAAATGCCTTCACAAAATGTGTCACAAAACATCAACAAATACTAAACGCACACATTATGACAACACATGTGTCGCCGAACCAATAAAACAATGCACTGGCTTCTGACGCCACAAAATAGTCCACATATGCAGGTATTGGTCGTGGGAACATACATTGTGGCTGTTTACAGAGAAGTTTACAAAGTAACGTAAAGGTTGAAGATAAATTCAATCAGTGGGGAGTTTGTTGACGACAACGATCCAGTTGATTGAAGTTCACATCCGTTGAATAACAAAGTGTTTTTTTATGAATAGAAACAATGTTATTAGAATTTGACATGTTTATCACCCAATCTGTGGCCAGCGTGGCAGCTTACTCGCTTATGAAGATGATGATGATGACTTATTCGTTGGTTGTTTAGATGTGGTTATAGGCTTATTGGCTACCTTTACCTAACCCTCTAAGGGTTAAGGTACCGATAGACATGTTCATTACTAGCACGAAAGCATGCCACTATTGAGCAATTGCTACTTAGTTGTATGTGTGTCAAAGCGTTGCTAGTAATTATCATGCTTATTACGTATACGCTTGTAATAAGCATACTTATTTAGTAGCATGTCTATAGTTATTCATTAACTATTATGAATAAGAGCTTGAAACAGCCTTTCTGACATTGGTAAAACATATAGATTTACATTACATGCCCATTAACAATCCTATATCATGTTTTGCATCGGTTAACTGAAATTGCTATTCAATTGTTAATACTTAACTGTAAACCTTCAAACAAGCAAATAGATAAAAAAAAATCGTAACATTAGTGTTACTTGATTTAACATAATAATGAGTATGTTATTTCAGCATTCCGTATAATCTTCTTCTAATAAGCGTTACAATAAGCTACAAATAAGCGTTATCAACGTTATCGGGCAATTTAGGCGGCAGTTGCTAGAGTACTACCAGCACACCATATAAGGTAATGTTAGTGAATTTCAGCCGATAAGATAGCCGTACTACGCTGGCACTGATAAAAGACAATAACATGTGTTAATTACGGAGTATTTTTTATTGTTTCACTATCATTAAATCATTATTCATTACAGCCCCAGAAATGTTCGGAGAAATATGTATAACATGATATATAATATATCTCTCTTTGCTCTATAAGTATACTTGTATCTTAAATATTCACTGCTAAAGTGCAAATTTGGTTCATTTTAGAAGAACTTTGATTAGTTTTTCGTGTTTATTGAAAAATGCACTGTAAAAATGATATTATTAGTAATTGTAAGCCTTGTCTGGTCATTTGAAACTTTTGGAAGGGTAAGACTTTAAACTATCGCGTTGCATTGCATTAAAACTATTTTAATATGCTGCGGCCGTGGTCACATGTGACCACGGCCGCAGCATCGCAAGCAAACGTCAAGCAGTAAGTAGATATGTACTTACTTACAAAAATTAATCGTGTTAGGTCCCGTTAAAATAGTTTTGGAAGGGTAGTCTCTCAGAAGGCGAAAGGTTGTGGGTTCTAACCTATGCCTCTAGGCATAGATAAAGGTAATACTGTCGGAGGTCCACCTCAGCTCGGAAAATATAGATTTAACTTGTTTGAATTAACGTTATTTAATAATTATACTAGTTAACGCTCTCCAAAATTAGCCTTAAAATGTGATGGGAATGGTACATACTAACGTACCTATTTGTAGAAATTGCGTGTGAACAAATGATTAAGTAATGAACTTGTCGCCGCTTTGTGATGTTATGAATCCCTTTGTAGCTTAATACGTATCTCTGTGAATATATTCTCTACAATATGCCTCTATCTTGCAAAACAGTGCGTATGACAGTTCTAATTTATGAAGTCTAAACGTTAATTAAAACTTGTTCTGATCCTACAACAAAGCAATATTTAATTGGATTTCTGTTTTAATTTCAGAGGAAAGAATGTCCTCAATCAAAAGAGCGAACTGGAAAGGGCGCTTTCGAAACACAAAGAGAAGCAAATTATGAGCCAGGTGCGTGAACACAAGGAGACTCCAGGTAATTATCAACGAATAAAACGTAAATGGCACCATTATAAGAAGATAACTCTTACAAACTAAAAATATTCATCCTACTCGATGAATAAATTTTTGGAGATATGCGCGAATATACAAACGCCAGCAGGCCACCACAAAATGACAAATTTCTTCAAGAAATTTGAACCCTATCTTATTTCTACTTTGATCAATGCAGCGTGTTAGTTAACACAAGGGACATATTTAATCCTATGGTAGTTTATGCCTGGGTAAACATAAAAAAATATTAATCAAAGCACATAAAATAATTCAGAAAATCGATGTTAAAATTTCATAAAATGTTCCTTAATGTTTGGGCACCCTAGTGCTTTCGACTCATTTACGCATATGATATTGAATAAGTAGCTGTCGTGGTTGGTGTGACTCGTTTTTCCTTCATACTTGATCATATTTAATCTTTTCCCGCGCTTAGTGTATAAGTTCGTTAACATTATTTAATGCAAAAAAATAACATTTTTTTTAGTGAATCGGATCAAAAATCGACTACCTAAATAATGTCCTCTCTCAATATGTCCCTCGGTTTAACTAACGCGCTGTATATTGATTGGATAATTATGACAGTTATTGGTTGATCTGCTGGCGTGTGTACCTAGGCTGTCGCATGCGTCAGGTATTTGTGGCCTATCCAGATTTTGACGTGTTTGTATTTTTTTTTAAATAGCATTTTTGAAAAAGAACCTTGTCATGTTGAAACTTAGCTCGCATACTTCCAAACGAAATGCATACCTAAACATCTCGCCGGGTACTCTTTGTATGCAGACGTTGTTAGAGCGTTGATAGCGCATGTACGAGTAAGTAGTTCTTGTATGTGATTGAAGCTAAAACTAAAATATTAAGGACACGCTTCATGTCGGTAGATAAGCGATCAGTCTTTACTTGCCTGTTAACTACTTTGAAATGGCACAAATATCGGTATCCATTATAAATGTATAGACCGACCGACCGACCGCTGAATCTATTAGGGACACCACGACCAAGTTTAACGTAGGAAGGGAATCGATCAAAAGATTTTGTAGATAAAATTTTTTTTTTTTAAATGTCTATGATGCCCAAATATTTTAAATTGAGAAATAATTGTTGAAGATAATGAAACATTACTTTCATTAGAAAAGCATCGGTATAGGTACCTAGTAACTTACCGAATCAAACGCGTACCGATTAGAAATAACGACTTGGAAATCGAAAGTGATTGAATATTTTTTATTAGTCAACTTACTAAACAGTGTGAAATTATTCGGTTTATGTTTCCTACTTTGTTTTATTTGCGTCTTTTGAAACAATACATTTTCGACATAATTTGAATGTCGGTAGGATATCCAGACGTTTTTCTTAATAAGTATTTACGATGAAGTATTCTTTGCTCCTTCTTGCAATTGTTAAACAATTCTTTTTAGCAGTGTTCTTTTAGATGTGTTACATGGACAAATATTTTTCAATGTATTTATTTGGTTCTTACATAGAATAATTCTATAGCCATTTACAGAAATAAGCTATTGGTAACTATAAAATAATAAATCTATAACTACTTCCGTCTCATTGTCATTATCGTTAATATCAGCTTCAATAGATTTGCAATCGTGGCAGGCAGATTAACCTTTACCTTTTCACATGCTGCTTTGCATTATGTATTAGGTAATATTCTCGTAATCAATATATTATTATAAGAGCTTCCTTTAATCTTGTAGATAGAAATTACTTCGTTCGCGTAATTATCCTACCCGTGATCCAGAGCGAATTTTTAAAAGTCTAGAAATATTCCCGATCCTAAATTATTGCTAAAATATTTCAAGTTGTCTCATCAACAGAAATTAATATCCAGCCGAATTCGTTGCGACATTCCTTTCGAGTTCCACGAAGGAGTTTTGCGTAATATTTAATTTTGGCGCATTGTCTTGTCACACCTCGTCATTCAACAGCGGATAGCTTTCGTGGAACCGGTCTGAGTTTTTCGCTGCATATTTGGCCTCGGTCTTTATTCGGCCCACAATATGAGTGCACAGGTGCACGCGGCCGTTCAACTCGCGGCTCAGTGCGGACGCACCTTTCATTAATCGGTCAATATTTGCAACGACCTTGGCGATATCCCTCTCTACCAGAATTCTTCAAGTCTAAATAGCAGAAATTTTACTATTTAGGGCCGAAGGGAAGAAAACTCAATTGAGAAATATTTCTTTGACTGCTTGTAAAACATACTAATTTATTAAAATATTTAATATATGTGTAAAGATATGCAACCTCATTTTATACATACGTCTATGCGCATTTCTTCATTATCGGCGAGACGGTGACATTACTGATATTTAACAATTATGTCATGTTGTCAATAAAATAAAGAATTATTGTTGATTAGGGAATCGATTAAGTAAAACTTTAAATAAAACTTTATTATTTCAGAGCAACACTTTGAGTTTATTCTGTCGATTCCTGACAATCCATAAATTGTCTTATATATGTAGTTTAAAACGAAAAGAAAAGAGATAAATGTTTACTATCAAAATTTTTATTATGTTTTGTGAATACTAGGCGTTAGCACTTATAAAGTTCCGATAAGATAACAGTAACAACAAAAACCACTTTAAACTTTAGTGGTAAACACATAGGTACCTAAGTTATTTACATAAAAAAAATTGCTTTGAATTTAAAAAAGTTTATAAGTACACACAGTTAATTATACTAATCTTGGGGCAACAAGATTAGTTCAATTAACTGTGTGATGCCCAAGTGCTTACAAGGGGCTTCGTCCTGATTCTAATTAAAATAACGACATCATTATTAAATATTAACGGTAGGTACAATGGTTTTAACTCAATATCAATATGTCAACAATTAACGTAATACCTAATGAAAATATCAAGATCGTAGTAATTGGAAAACCGTCGTGAAATATGTGTGTAGGTTTTGAGCTATTATATTGTACCTCAATGGTAGGTACAATTTTATTGTGTAAGGCAGTTTTCGATATCCTATGAATGGAATTCTTTAGTTTTTTGTCAAAACAGATCTTTATTTAAAACGATTGGTAAATTATAACATATCTTAAATCCAGACAGCGACTGCACGTTCTGTACACAATTTACACCAATACTTACTAACATCGACATAATTATGTTAATGTTAATTAAACAACATTAAATATTATAAATTTATAAGTAATCCGTTTAATTTCATTGCCAGAACAGAACGGAACAAAACAACTTTTAGCTAAATAGTGTTAAAAAATTATTTCACAAAGCAAGCTTTGTCATTCCTAAAATATTGAGTCGTTCCTAATGTCATTCCTAAAATACTCGTATAACAAATCAGTAGCATTTTTAATATGACATTAAACTGATTTAATAATATACATAAAACATCGAATAGCGCCGTATGAAAGTGAAATTACAAACCTAACTACCTACCTACTTACCGTTCGTACGATTCCAGGAGATAATAATGTAGCTAAAGTACGGAATCGATTTTATGAATGTTCTATTAGAAATCTAAATAGACATTTTAATAATGTCACATTAATTTACTTTCACTAAGTGCTGCGCGAAGATTACCTGTATCTTGTTGTAGAGAGTAGTCAATTTAGACTCATAAACCTTTTTTGGTATCGTATCTTCTGCCTGTTAAGTAAGTGTTTGATCAGTTGCGTCGCTGATACGATAAATGACAACCTCAGACAATTGTTTACATAGAATCGTGGCGAATATAACATGTCTATAATTATGTGTAACCTAATAAAACATTTGTCCAAACATTATCGTTGGTTACTTAACATTTACGTAGTCGAGTTAAAGTGAATTATATATTCAATTATCGTAAATTACTAATTTACCTAAGTATGAAACATTAAAAAAATATTCATAGTCAAGTTCTGATTGCAACGAATCATCCATCAGAAACGATTTACATTATCCACCAGACGACCTAAACGTGAAAATAAACTTTTCTCAGTCCTTTAATTTGAAGAAACAGTCCTACTGATGATAAAAAGAAAACGTTTGCTGTCTTTCCAGAACTGGAACGGGCCATAGCTGAGAGAGCGCGGCGGCTGGAACAAGCTGAGCAGAGAGACGAGGAACTGGAGCCAGGCACCAACCCCACGCTGCAAGAAGTGCGCGCGAGGCTGCGGCACGCGGCGCCGCCGGCGTCTGCGCACTGAATTCCTCCCGTTGCAACTTATTCCCGGCATTCCTATTCTGTTCCCGGAGGTACCCACTCATTCAAATGGCTTACTCTTGAACTGCATTCTGAGTTATTGAAATAATTGTAAATTAACGATACTGTGCGCAGAAATATAAAATCTGTCGTCGATCTTCCACAAAATATGCGTGCACGTAGTGTTACCCCTTTACCCTTCCTCTTTTCATCGGAAGAGGTATCTTTATTCCACTTTTTCTTGAACTTCGTTTCGATCGATTGGAGTATGTTATAAATTTATTCCAAAAGGTGATGCAGTCAAAACGAATTCTGTCACCCACTGTGCTTGTACCGAATTAATAATATTTTGTGATAACACTGGTTTTATGACTGAGAGTCCGAGTAGAAGAATGAAATCAGGATGGTTTTCAAGAGTAGGTCCGCGTCGTTCTTTGTGTCATCATAATTTAATTTACACCGTTGGTCGATGTGCTGCGGGTCAGATCAGAGGACAGATTATGCGACTGCGGAGGTCTTCTCTGTATATCGAATTATTTCATTTTGTTCAAATGTGTACGCTGTAGTATTGGTACTGCTTTTGGTTCTTCTTGTCAATTTAAACAATCGAAGTGAATAGACAGCTAAGTTTAATAAATTACTTAATTTCCTGAAATGAATACATAATTTATAGTAACGAGTAAACAAATTAGTCATAAAAATGCTGTAGAAGAGAGTGCGGCAATTTCACTTCATGTCCAATTAGTAGAGTTAATTTCATCGTGTACGCGACTTGACCATCAAGTGTCTCGCTGCCTATTTTATGATTACGCTGTAAATCATTTTAGGCGGCTTACAACATTTTTATGGTTTCTTATTGCGATGAAATACTTCAAAATAAAAAAAATAAATTTAATATTCTTGTTAAACTACTTACAACTTATCTGTTTTTTTATTTTAGCAATGTTATTATTATGCCGCAGTACTCTCTGTATAAACGACTGGCGCCATCTATCCCCATCGATCCATAACACGTTGTAGCGCCATCTATGTTAAACCTATCGTAACAGAATGATCGTGGATGTTAATTATTATTGAAGTTCTAAAGAAATGTATAGTATTTTGTTCAAAATGAGCGAAAATGTATAAGGCAGGTGTTTATAAAGTATTGACTAAGGTGTGTGTCGCTGGTGTGATTGGTATGCTTTGATTGCCAAAGCTTTGTAAGAATTATTGTTTACTTTATTATGTAAGAGTGTAATTAAAAGGCTTTAAATCATTTTTTCATTGAAATGAAGTCACTTAAAGTGTCACAAATAATAATGTATGAGTTCTAACAGTTCTAGGATTTTTTTAAAACAAATGGAGGAAAAGACATTCCGTTTAATTCAAATACGAAATGATGAAACTTTATTGTTTAAAGTTTAAAGGATGGTTTTAAAAGTCGATGTAAGAAAAATCAGATGGGTTCACCAAAATATTATATTTATAACCATTTAGTTTTCTCTTGATTACGTTCATAGCACATTAGTAGTTACGTTTGGTAAATAAACGAACTTTCTCCTTATATTTTACGAGCTAATATGTTGTATCGAACAAACTTGACTGAGTAATCGACTGCGTGTGGTATATAAGGGTAAATGTCGACTTCGAGCAGAGAAAAAAAATATTTTTTTAGACTTTTAACGTCACATAACTTGAAACTTCGTAGTAATCCATTTGTACGCATTTACTGTTCTTGTTAAAAAATCCTTAAAAACTAATTGTATTTCTACATAGATGTCTAGATATACCTATCGAAATAATTCTCGTAATGCATATTTTATTACAATATTGTAGAGGGTAGATAGATGTTGGCAATTATAGATTGTATGATTTAGATAATAATACATTATATGCATATTTTATCAAGAGTAGAAATCTTATGAATGTTAGAATGAGAAAACAGAATACCATTGAGATATTTCATTAATGTATACCTACATTCTAAATTGATTAATCTTATTTGTTCTAGTGTATCTTCAAGTATTATGCACCAATAAAAGTTGACCACTATGTTTGAATTTGAAGTGTTCATGAAGGTGATAGATGAGAAATATTTTTGTATGTTGATGTAATTTCAGTAGACTGCCTACAGCTCTAATAGTGAAGTGTAACTGGACCCCTTACACAGTAATATATGTCAGTAGCTCATAGATACAATTTTATTAATGAATAATAGAAATATTGAATATTTTAATAGAAATTGTGAAAATATTGTCGTCATGATAATTATTACAGTTTCTTTTTGGAATAGTGGACATTACAGAATCTCTACATCTTTAAATATATAAACTATAATAATAAGAGTTGAAAATAACAATCACAAAATATGAGATGCAACATTGAACAATATTTTAACACCCTTATTAAATATAAGTATGATTTCAAAAATTTCTTTCTCCATTGTGCCTATTTAGATGTTGTTGGTTACTTTCAGAGTTATTTACGGTTATTGAATAATTATAGGACGATTCTCACAAACGTACGTAACAATTCTTTTTATACGAGTAGTCCACCTCACTTGTTATTCTTTCACACTCTGTTCATTTTGTTTAATCACATTTGTACCTATTTCTTTTACGTTAAGGTTATTGTTAATTTGTATTGTATCTTAGTACAAAGTGGCATCTTCATAATATATTCGAGCTTTGGAAGCTAGAAACGTGGCCATTTAAGTTGGATATTATGTGACTTAGTTTTAAGTATTTTATTCTTTGTAATTTAATAGTTTCACGATGCAAATGTATCAGATCCAATAAATTGCATAGAGAAATAAAATCGTTTTAGCAAAATCTCATTGTTTTATTTTATATTCTACGATTGATCCATAATAAGTTATGTTAATTTAATTTCAACTTATTTTATTTGAAATACAAAATAAAAGATTCTCTAATAAGATAGGATTTGGTTTAGGATGGAGTTAAAATATACAATTTTTCCACAACGGGAAAACATTTTGCCCTTTCTCATCTATTTGGTAAGTGACGATAAGTTAGGCCGAAGATGGTACCTAGCTATCTTACCGCTTAACTGTCAGAACACTAAATGCTAATTTGGTTGTAATAGCGATAGCGAACCCACCAACCCGCATTGGGCCAGCGTGGTGGGTTATGGTATATCCCCACGTGCTGTTGTCCACGTGGGAGGCCTGTGCACAGCAGTGGATGTTTAAAGGCTGATGATGAATAGCGATAGATATATGGCATACATATTTATAGTGACCGCTATTTATTGTCCCCGAAGGGTTAGTCAGAGACTAGGCAAAAGCAGCCCCATGCCACAGTCCACTTTTCACCAAATACTCGTAGCGACTGCACGTGTGTTTAGCGTGACAGGTTATGAGCCGGTTTAGTCCGTTAGTCGCCCTTTACGACACCCAAGAGGGGGTGGTGGTATTCTTTCACCGCTGCGCGACACGGTTATACTTAGATAGATTATGTAACCAAACCGACAACAAAAACACGTTGGAATTACTAAGAATTGAACGCTGGTCTTTTGAGTTTAAGGTCGGAGTGGTGTTCAAACCAGTGCGCCTAAAGAAAACAACGAAAAACACAATACTTACCCCTAAATCAAATTTTAGATTGTTCTTTATAAATATAGTAATAATCCCTAATTAGTTTTAGATCTGTTTTTTACTGTTATTCTAAATGTTGTGTTTGTGACTTTATGACGTCAATAGATTAGAAAACAATATTTTAGTGATCTTCAATAAATTATAGGTACCTAGTTTATTGAAGATTGTGATGAATACTGCGTTAAAATACCAAATCTATCTTTCATAACTAGCTTTTGCCCATGGCATCGCTCGCGTTAACTATTCGAAGGAAAAAGTAACCTAAAACCGTCTTCAGGTCAGATCGTCTATCTTCATACTTAGGTACCAAAATTTGAAATCGGTTTAGCAGTTAAGCGTGAAAGCATAACAAACAAACAAACTCACTTTCCGATTAAGGTAGATAGATTATTGTTCATTTTTGCACTTCTGTAAGAAAAAGGGAAAAGGGTAATGAAAGTTGTAATAGTTTCGTAGTAAAAAACCATCCGTCATATTAAAATGAGTAAAAACTACTACTTATTAAGTTATTACTAGACAAGATTATGGTCCATGGTCTACTGCAACCATTTTCGCCACTTTTGACCAGTTTTAATGGTCATTTTCTAAACATTTAACAGTAAATGAATATGCGCCTGTGCCTATGGAACTACGTCCCCGTGTTACCGAGATAAGACAATGGTTTTTGCGAAAGGCGTCTCCCAGCACACCCAGTCTAATAACCACTATAGGAAATAATTTTCTAAATTAACTCGTACCGGGAATAAAACAATCTAGACTTATTAAGGCTGTGAAATAAATAAAAACAAATTTTTCCATCACGCGTAAAAAATATAATCGAATGAATCTCGGTTCGGTTATATCCCCTTCATCTCATCCACTCCTTTTAACAAGGATATAAAGTATTTACCTTCTTTTGTCACCATTCTATTTTAAAAAACTGTGTCGCATAGTAGTGAAAGAATACTACCTCCCCCTCTCTTCCCTTGGGTTGGGTGTCGTAAAAGGTGACTAACGGACTAAGGGTGGATTCGACCAAACTGGAATAAGACTTACTCCGAGATTAGTTTAGACAAATTCGGCGTTTAATCTAGGTATGAGACCTTATTCCAGTTTGGTCGAATCCACCCTAAAGACTGCACATTAAATCAAACAGCATAGAGCGGCGATGTGCTCACCACCTGTCACGCTGAGCACATGTGCAGTCTCTATTAGATGAAAAGTGGACTATACTAGAGGGCTGCTTTTGCGATCCTCATTGCCTAGTCTCCGACTAACCCTTCGGGGATAAAAGTCGTGATATGTAAGTAACTATGTAATTATCAATTACACTTTAAAAGCGTTATCCTATTTGAGGATTTTTAATTCAGAAAGCCAGTAGTATCCTGCTGACTCCATAACCCGTCAGTGTAAGATAATTTACATGTCCAGTAAAATTTTTGAATGACCATATTAACTAAGTTCGATAATATTTACAGCAAAACTTATTTTATTAATATTTAAAGTTAATGCAGTGCTTCAAACAAATAGGTAAATAAGCGATAGCCGCTTTAAAAAACGACGTCAATGGTCCATACAAACTAATTCCCTTTTAACTATAATTAAAATTACTTAAATTCTTTTATTACCTTTTTTTTATTTATTGGTAACGGGTAAGCGCTTGGCCTTCATCTCACTTGATGGTAAGTGACGATAAGGCCGAAGGTGGAAGCGCGCTTCACCCGGAATCCTCAACCACTGAGGAACTGGCTATCTTATCTCAAACTGCCGGAACACAACAATGCTATAAACATCGTTGTTATGGCGACAGACTTAGATAAGATGGTGGTAGCTAGCCAGGCGGACTTAACAGCCCTACCACCAACCAAACCGAGCACACAAAGAAGTACCCCCCGCTGGGAATCGAACCCGGGACCTCTGGGTCTGAAACCGGTGGCTTAGCCACAGACCATAGAGGCGGCACACCTTTCTATTCTATAATGTATTTTCAAAACGTTATATTTATTACTACGTGTTAGGTAGGTACACAAGTAATGCTATGCTGCACAAATTATTTCCATTCTTTTTAAATAATTTGTGCTGTAAGTAACAAACAGTAAGTAGAATTAAAAGGAATGTAATTAAAAGGGTGCAAAACTTTTCTTACCTAACGATTAGATGCAATACTTACAAATTATAGAACTTTATGAAGCAGCACCCTAAGCTATTTGGGTGGCTTTGCTTGCATTAGCAATGTAAAAAATAAAAAACCGTTTACACTTAAGTAGAACTACTTTCAAACATTAATCCCACTTCAAAATCTTTTAGGTTTCTATTCTTTGACTAAATATTGTAGATACGATTAAATTAAAAATTACAAACTTTTTATTAGCAGTTGACAACCGGCAGTAGCCTGGTCATGTGTCAATGACGGAAGGCAATACTGGGAGGCGTCACAAGAAGCTATTAAATAGTTTCAACGCTACTCGATTGTTGCAAATAAGACGACCTGTTTGAATACGCCGCATACAATATTGTTGAATAATTAATCTGGGGAAATTTATTGAGTTTTTGAAGCGTGAAACGCTTTCGTTTTCGCAGGAGTGCTTGGTAGTGGTTGCGCCCACCCTCAGCGCAGTCGGCGCGCGCCCCAGTGCTCAGTCGCCGCCAACACCTCACGCTGACGAACAATGTTAACAGCGCGCCGCCACACGCTCCGGTGAACATTAAGAACATGTCTAAGTACATTGTATACGTGATCTTCATAGCGGCTTTAATTACCGTTATTGACGCTCAAGCCAAAAAGCCCAGAAGAATTAAACGTCCAAAAAATGAAGAGGACTCAACGCCACAACCAAGTGTAGTCTCGTACTCGACTTTCGGATTCAACGATGTTGGGTCATACGACGGATTTGTGCCAACCTCTCCAGACTACGCCAATTATTTGAGCAGCAGCAACCAGGAAGCGTCTACCCGGCTTTATGCCCCTGCGTTCCCATCTGCCGCGGATGCGACGGGCTTCAACAGTAATTTCGAACAATTTGATGGATTTGCCAATAACGACGATAATGAACCACAATCAAGCATGCTACAATATCCTCAAAGTTCGGTTAACTTTTTTAATACTCCTAGTTTTGACAACAGTGACCACCAAAGTAAAAACATGGCATCAAACGAAGTCCCTCCTAATACAGAAGAAGTGAATGGACCAATATATGGCACCAAAATAAATTCTAAGGGCAAAAGACCAATGAATTCGTACAACAATACTGAGTTTAGTGTGTACAGCAGCGGACCTGTATTTAATTCAAATGATATGGCTGGACGTTTTAATCAACAAGAATCGCAGTTTACACACGATAGCAAAATAAATATTGGTGAGTCAGTTAATAATGACCAAGTAATCCCAAGTTATATTCCAAATTACCCATCTGCAGATAACGAGGAATTAGTAAAAGCGCCCTCAAATCCGCATAATGCAATTAAATTTCCCAGAGTAGTCGATTTCACTAAAGTCAAACAGTTTTACCCCACTGAATTAGATAATAAATATCAAGTTGCTACTTATAGCTCTATATTAACGAAACAAAACGAAAATATGTTTTCGAACGATAATGGAAATGAAATGAATAAGTTCATACAGCCAACGCAGACGTTAAAGGAATCTTCTCCCTTTAATGTAAAGCATGTCGATGGGGATTCTGAGAAAGAAAACACTAATCCAAACTTATTTTCAAACTCAGATTATTCTCCAAATTACATAAAATCAATGTCAAAGCCTGGCTTTAAAAGTTCTCATTCAAATTCTGATATTAAAGATAACTATAAACATAAATGGTCCTCAGATAATAGTGACATTGATCCAAAGAATTTGAGAAATCCATTTAGAGGATACGAGTACTCAACTGACTATAGTAATACTAGCTTTAAGTATGAATACACTCCTGACAGGAAACCATTCAATAGCGACACAAACGAGCCTGTTCCTGCAAGTAGTAATGTTGATTTGACTGGTTACAACTTTCCTGATAACGATTTTTCTAACTTTAAAAAGATACCAGAAGTTAATATTCCTTTTGACGATGACTTTGATACAGTACAACCCAGTAGAAATAAATTCAAATCTGAGGAATTTATTAATCAATTTAAAAACCTTTATACGACAACTCCATCTACTACATCCCAATGGGGTGACGCTTTTAAGTCTTCAGACTATTCTTATAAACATCGTTTAAAGAGACCTCATTATGAAGACGGTATAACTAGTGATATCGTGCATATACCAAAGAGACCATTCAGTTATAACAAATACAACTATGGAAAGAATTTAGATGGGAAACAGAATGACTATGCAAAACAAAGACCATATAAACCAAAGTTCGAAAAACCACGTGATTGGAGCAAAGAAGTGCCTAACACAAGATTTAAATCGGAGGAGGACCTGCTAGATCTTAGAAATCACGACACTTCGCATCCATCGTATCTCCCATCACAAAGGCCGCACGGCAACGATCTGTTCGATGAAACTGATTATAAAAAAATTGTTGAAAAATGGAGACAATCATATTTGAAGTCAAAATATAGAGACGCACATCGGGATTATGAAAGCTACGCGTCATCAGAAACGAAACCTCTTCATGTCCCCATTCCAAAACCATACCCGGTAAGTGGACATCAATATCATCATTTTGTAAATATTTGTATGATAGTACGTGATAGCTTAAGTCTGCGATCGCCTTTTTATGTAATTATCTAGCAAAAACTGAGACGGAGGAATGCGGATCGGAAAAGCAGACAACGCACGTCGCGCACTAATTTTCTCGCTTGCTCTTAGTCAATAAAATGATGCGCGTCCGTGCACTTGGGAGAAATCATGAAACTAAACACCACTCTGGACTTAGCGTTGGGTGTGGATTTGATTTCGAATTCTTTCGCAGTGCACTCAATGAAGTTGCAATCGAGATTAACCTTAAAATTTAAAGGAAATTATTTCTCTGATGTTATGTAAATGTTATTCCATAGAAAGCGAAAACTGGACTTCTATTACAGGGTTGTCAGACCAATTGATGGTTTAACGAGTGGCTAGGCGCTGGTAATGAGCTCGTCGACCCTGTGACTGCAGTCACGGTACATTAGCTCCAACAGTTTCATTGTCTAAAGAGAAAGCATTATAATGCTTAAGGGGTGTACTTTTATAACTTTTTATACCTTAAAAATTCTTTAACTCTTACGCTAAGTCGTAATTGTTCTTTAGTAGTTAGCACTATTCACTATCATTAAGTCCTACATTAAGTGCATGTTTATTAATTCTTCATTTTTTGCACTTTCCACAAGTTTGTATTTATAATGAAAATAAATTTATTGTTTTTTATATAGGCGAATAACTGCTGTTGGCTGCTGCTACTCGTATATTAGTTTAAATTAATTTCTAACTTAAGTCGTTATTAATTTTCTGAATTGAATCAAATGTTAAATAAGATACTTAATCAAAAATAAGTGTATTGGTTAAATAAGTATTTAAATCTCAATAGGATGAAAATAAGATTAGATTAAAAAATCTATCTTTAGGATCGGGTAATCTGCCCACCCAAGGAAGAGGGCGGGTGACAACTCTATTGTTTTCCAGATAGAAGTTCCTCATCCAGTGATAGTGCCGGTGCCTCAGCCTTACCCGGTCCGGATCCCGGTACCGAAGCCGGTGGCGGTGCCGGTCATCCGGGAGCTCACCGTTCCGATTGAGAAACCGGTTCCGTACCCGGTCATCAAAAAGGTCCCTTATCCGGTAGAGAAGCTCGTTCCTGTACGGGTCGAAAAGGAGGTCAGTGTAAAATAATTTTACAGCAAGCGACAATAACGATAAATTCGAGGAGCAAAGGTCAAAGAACACCATATCGTGAAATTTACGTGAAAATGTTTTAAAATAAAAGAAAATGAATTGACTAAGGAAATTCTACGAAAAAACATTACATTGCATGGCACTAATAAACTGCTCACATGTCATGCGAATGATTACTTGTACACTTTTATGTGGAAACACGCATCTTTTCTGTATGTAAATAATCACTAACTGCTTTCTGCATGACAATTATTACTCAACTGGATCAGTTTGTGTAGAAACTATTGTATGCCGGTAGGTAAAGGCCTGTTAGAACTAATTGTACATTTACATATTAGATAATTATCTATAAACTTCCTTCTTCGTTGACTACATAATTATAGCTTTTTTCAAATGATTTACCTACACGATTGATTTCATTACATTCATCATTTGATTGTTTTTTTTCTCATTTAGGTAAAAGTACCGGTAATTAAACCTTACCCTGTGCACATACCTCACGTTAGGCCAGTTTTCCACCACTCGAGACCACCTCGGGAGGACTTCGACTCCGGAATAGATGATGACGATTATTTGCCCAGGCCAGAAAGCAACAAGAAAATACTACCGTATAAAAAGAGGCCGAAAAGGTGAGAATATTTTTTCTTTACAAAATCACTAATTTTTCAGGCAGAATAAAATGAATTTATCAACATAATCTAGCGTACGGGTATCTGTTAGAATATGTCGCACATCACATTGCATATACAATCAGGGACTTCGGCCGGCATATAAACGGTTTCAAAGAAAGATGAGGATTATTTATTTATGTTTCTCGAGATCAATAATTAAGATATTTCTCTACCTCTCAAAATTTAATTTGAAATAAAATTCCAAATAATGTTTTTCATTTCCACGTTTGGTGTTTTCAAAAGATACTTATTAAAATTACAGTACATGAACATTACGAATGTTGCATAACAACGTTAACAGGCTCATTCAACACCATACATATTAGATTAATGATAGCAACCGTCTAGTTTATTGTTAAGATTGCAGAAGCACGCACCAATTCCCGTATTATGTAGTGTTGCGTGTTGCATTTCGTGCGTGAAGTTCAAAGACACCTCGATGCCTTAATTCCAGCACGCGCGGCCGTCCACGAAGGCCTACGAGAATGACATACCACGACCGAAGCACGAGCCGAAGGCGAACGCCACCAACCCACCGGCCCTCGGAGACCAGACCTAGAAGACCTTCGTCCAAGGAGTACCACGCACCCTACAGACACCGCGAATTTGAAGAGGAGAGGGATTACGAAAACGACAACAGTGACTACTACGCTTACTGTAAGAGAACCGGTAATTGTTGAACCGGTAACTGTTATTAGAAGGTGTAAGTAAATGAGATCTCTCTTGTATTAACGTATTTTGTTAGAATGTTCCTAAACTTCATTCTAAATTCTACTTAAATATGTACTTCTTCGAAAACAACAAACTTTTAAAGCTGCGGTGAAATTAACGACGAATTTTTCTATATATTTATCAACGTTACTTGGTGCTTGAATGAACATACAATAAAATAGTTACAATCCCGGTGAATCCCTAAGAATTTTTATGTTGCTGGGCCATAGCCTATAGAAATCATAGAGATATTTATTAGTTGTGCCTCAATAAATTGGGAAACCTGTTAAAAAGTTTAAAATTTTTTTACAGGATCAGAACTGATCAGGACAAAATTTGGAAAGCAACCTTCCTTCTATTTTATTACTTTTTAATTTGATATTTTTATCGTATTAAACTTAAAATATCATTTTAAAAATGGTTTGTGCTTAGTCTTGCCATAAGTTCTGTCCCAACTTATATTTGTTTATGGTATTTAAAAATAAATAAGTAATATGACGGTTGTAATATTATTAGATATCATTATATTAAGTAGGTTTTAAACTATTCATTTCGATCTAACACGTACATGGAGTGGGGTACCACAGAGAATCGCGAGAGCCAATAAGTTGTTGCAGCAACACGCAGACAATGGCCACCGGAAAATTCTCTTTACGGGTGAAAACATTTTTACGACTCGATATTTCGATAGTAGGCTTTCCCCTCTATAATATTCCATAAGCAATAATCCAAAGGATTAAGATCAGGACTTGGAGGGGGCAGGAATCTTCAGAGGCGATGAAATCCGTTAAATTCACGTCTAACTAGCGCTGGGTTGGTTTCGCTTTGTGCGTTGGTGCCGAGTCTTGTTGAAAGATCCATTGTTTACCAGCGAACACAGTGTTACTTAGTGGCTTGACCACCTTCCCTAAAATATCGCTTTGGTAGTTAGTTGTTCGTGTTTTCGCCCCTTGTTCACAAAAATGGAGCTTTGTCACGCCTTTGTAGGACACGCCCCACCAAACCATCTCAGATGCTGGCTGGTGACCCCTTTTTAAGACCTTCGGAATTTTCTCAGTAGTTTCTTGGGAGCTGTGTGCATACCCTAGCGTTTTGACGGAAGAATTGTCCGGTGGCCACCGCCGTCTGCGTACTGTCTCTGCAACAACTTCTTGGCTCTCACGATTCTCTGTGGCACCCTATTCCATGTTTACACAGCCATGTGTTAGATCGAAATTAATAGTATAAAACCTACTTAATATAATGATATCTAATAATAATTCTACCGTCATATTATTTATTTTAAAATATCCTTATTTAAGTTGGGACAGAACTTCTGGCAAGACTAGGTATTATAATGAGGTCGTGAAGTTATGCCTCGAAAAGTTAGTTCGTATTATATTATAATGTGTCGGTTCTATTTATTAATAGCAAAAACTGCATTTTTAGAATAAGTAAATAGAAAATGTATCATTAGCAAACAAGCGTGATTCATCTGTAAATACAATTTCGTTTTCTAACAAGACCAATTGTCACTAATATTATAAAAAGCACAATTTTATAAGAAATTAATGTAAGTAATAGTATTTTGAGTCTGATTTAATATCATTAAAATCAATGTTTTATAGAAATCGTAATCAGCAACAGCAATAAAACAGAAGAGATCATTAGTTTTTACTACAATTAATTACTACGTTGATATGTTGTTAACTCACTTGTAAAATATTATAATTTATGACAATAACTATACTACCTGTGACGATGTAATAGATACACGAAGAAACAATTTCCATACTACTAGTGAAACTTTTCTATTCACTCACATTCATTCCACTTAGAATGAAGTGAGTAACAGTTACATACATTTTGAAGACTTTTTTTAAATGTGGGTCTAAAATTCTTTGCCGAAAGTTGTAAAAACTGTCAAAGAAGAACGAAAGACTATTTGTTAAATTCAATTTCCTTGTTTTCTATTTATAAGACGGTTTAATTAAATCTAATCTTCTGATGCTTGTAAACTATTTTTCTATCTTTTATACTTACCATGAATGTTTTACATTATAATACATAGTTTGATGGATATCTATCTTAATTTCGATCGTTGTTTCTCTACGTGCCAGCGCTATTGTGCATTTTCTTTATGTTAATGACCATTGTTGTAATATCTTGATAGTATAAGTAAGTTTTAATGATCTTTTACGCATTTTTACAACTTTAGTATTTTAAAATATAAATTAACTAATGAAGGATAAGTAAAGTGTAATGAAATAAACATGGTTTTATTTGAGCTTAAACTGCTATGTTTAAGACCGGCTTAGTCGATACCCCTTCTTTTCACACCATGCACCATGCATTGACAGCATTTCCACAGGGTCGAATACCATTTCTCATAAGGAGTAATTTAAACGAATGGCGTTTCTTAGATGTATTTCATATTCCCCTCTTCAAACTCATAGTTTTTTCTACAAGCAAAATTGAAATTATCGGATCGAATACTTTAAAAGACTGTTTTTATGAATACTGTTGCCACTTTATTAAAATCGTCGTGGTAACTCTAACAAAATTATATGTTTATGATAAGTTTCAATCGTAGCGATACGTAGAAAAATGTAATTACTTTTTAGCAATCTGAAAGTTCGGAAAGGTCTGACGCCCGCCAGCGCCATTCTTCAATACTTCGATTTTCACAACAAGTTCTCTCAGTGCGTGTTATATTTAGCTCGAATGTGATTTTTGCGTTAAATGCCCATTTTCGCTATTTGTAGTAATTTTACAGTTGTATTTATCGTTTTTGTCGAAATAGGATAATAAATTCTGGCTTAATATTACAAATCTCCATTCTGCGAGGATAAGCTGAGTTCGGACGGCCGGCGCATCGCATTTTGTTGTAATTTTGCAGTTGTATTTATCGTTTTTATCGAAATAGGATAATACATTCATTATAAAATCTTTAGATTTATTATCTTTAGATTTATTTAGAATACATCACTTAGAATAATTCCTCATGAAGTAACAATTATTCTGGTATAAATTTTGCTCAATAAAATTATCGTAGGTAGGAGAAATTCACAGTTAACTTAAAGCGATTTTCGAAGTTTTTTGGTTTAGAATAATATTTTTTTCTGTATAAAATCAATGATATCTAAAAATTCCGAGACTGCTACGCACTATACGACTATATAAGATATAAAATTCAATTTTTTTTTTATATTTTGTTTAGAACAGTAATTTAATCGATGAGCTCTAAAAAGTGCCTTCGCGCATTTTATGAAAATCTATCTCTGCAATTTTGGGTTTATTTAAAAACTTAAGCATTTACAAAAAGCGGAGCCGCTACGAACTAAGTCAATTATACACCATTCAATAAGTCAAAATTGTTAATATATTTATGTTTCTGAGATCGAAAACGTCAAAATTGGCCATTTTACGCAAAAATCACAGTCGAGATGTAATAGGACTCTTAATGAAGGTTCAGCGTCTTCTGGTGACAAACGAAGTAAGTTGCAATCCAAATTCTCGTATTGGTTTAACGTGAACTAATGGCAAAAAGATTCTCACTAGGCACTCTGCAAAATTCGTAAAGGGGGGTCGCCATACTTCAATACTTCATATTAATACAATTAACGATAACTGCACATACATCCAACACATAGGGCGGCGATGGGCTCACCACCTATCATGCTGAGCACATGTGAAGTTGTAATTTGGTGAAACGTGGACTATGGCAGTGGACTGCTTCTGCGGTCCTCATTGCCTAGTCTCTGACTAACCCTTTGGGGATGATAGTCGTGCATGTAGGTATGTAATACTTCGATTTTTGTAGTAAGCTTTCCGTATAATCAGGTTGCGACTTAGATTAAAACAAAAATCTAAGGGTTGCGATGACGAATGCTGCGTCTGCGCACACACCTGAGAGCTGAGTGTAAGTTTTTAAATGTGCAAACGTTACTATCGCGTTTGTGTTAAGAGTTTTGATTCTTGATCTTATTCACTTAGCTTAAGATCGATCTGTCAAAACTTAACTCAAACGCAATAGTAACGTTTGAAAATTTACAAACTTACACTCAGAACGCTGAGTGTAAGTTGAAAATGTGCAAACGTTACTATCGCGTTTGAGTTAAGAGATTTGATTCTCGATCTTATTTACTTAGCATTAAGATCTATCTGTCAAAACTTAACTCAAACGCGATAGTAACGTTTGCACATTTACAAACATACACTCAGCGTTCAGCTCTCTGGAGATCAACGGCCAGTCTCGCATGGGCGGACGCTTTTACCTACGCTTCGATCGCCGCGCTCACGACTTCATGTATTATTTATTAATTCCAGATCATCGGTAATTTCCGTACGGAATAATTGTTTCCATGAATGTGATACAATTGATAATTTAAATTTGCATAGTTAAGTAAGTCGATGTTATATAAAGATTCCATCTGGATTGTCGAAGAGGTAGAGGTGGAATTACCGCAGAATCTTCGTGAAATCCAAATTAACTACAAGAGATAACAAGATATTGGAGACTATAACCAGCTAATAGGAGCTAGGTTAATACGTGAGAAGTTAGGGGATAGTGCATTTGTAAGATAGGACAAGACTGAACTTTTATATATCATTCGTGTACCTGTATCGTATCTAGGTCTACTCTACTCTAAATACCTACCTGTATTTCATGACTTAAATTTTTTCTTGGACATTTTGGGACGATGTCACTAAACTGTAGGTATAGATAAAAATAAACAATAAACTTTCCTACACTCACACAATTATCTAGCCCAAGAGAAGCTTCGTTATGAAACTCGTTAAATGGTTACTAGACAACGGATAAACATACTTAAAATACTGAAATACATACTTATTATACATAGAAAACACCCAGACCCGAGACAATTTAGAAAAACAATAATTTCTAAATTGACCCGACCGGGGATCGAACCCGGGACCTCAAAGATGGAGACACCATGAAAACCGGTGTACAAACCGCTCAACCATGGAGGTCGTCGATAAAAATTAATTGCGAAATTAATTGCTAAGCGCAAAATTCGAGTACGGCTCGACCGATTTCACTGATTCTTATTTATTGTTGTGTTGGCAATGATATTTGTGTGTTGGTAATTAGTTTACAAACACAATAATGTGGTCAAACAAAGCTGCGAGTGGTCATCGCAGCTGCCCGGATTGCGGACGTGGATTCGATTCCTACCTCAGGTATTAAGTAATATTTAAAACGTTTAATTATCATAGAGATTAATTGAGCATTATTAATGCAAAAATAATCAAATATTACCAGTACTCATTACTACATTAAAAGTAATAGATTACCGCTGGCTTGCAGAGTAAATCGTCAAACTAGAAATAATTCAACGAGTCTTCTGGGGTCTCTGTAGCTTAGCGGTGAGAGCAGTGAACCGGCAATCAAAAGGTCATGGGTTCGAATCCCATTCGAGCTTCCTGAGACTGGTTGATATTTTTCTAGAAAACATTTTATCCTAAAGACTAAACACTTTCAATAATCGTAGAATCATAAAAGCGCAAACACTTCAATCAACTACATAATTATGATCAAACAAGTCACAAATAATGCAGCATTTCTGATTTGTAACGCTTACATCCGGGGTGTAAATCCTTCTTTATCCTTTTACTAACTGATCGCTACCTGATTTATATAAGAGTTACTTGGATTCATTTCAAACAAACTCACAAACTCCTATACTCGTAGTCGCAGCAGAGGAGGCTGCACAATTCTTATTTATTTTCTATGTAACTTTGTGATTTGTTTGTGTAACGTGATTTTTCATCAATAATTTTGAATTCGGTTTTATTTATTTTGAATTTTTTTGTAGTTACAAGCCTTAAGTAAATGTAAATGCTGCGCGAGTGCTGACAAATATTGTTTGCTACATTAAGTTATTAAGTATTTAGTATAAATTCTTACTTTTGTAGTGTTAGCAAGCGATGGCAAGTCAATTAATTATTAACTAAACTCAACAATGCAGACGATAAAGTCCATGCAAGCGTATGCCTAGCGTAAAAGTAACAGCAATGTCTAGAACGTTAATGTTGAATGAAATCAGGCGCTTCGAATTTGAATTATTGAACATGTAAAATAAGTAAAGACGCGAGGAACGATAATTCATAATAATAAATAACCCAAATGTTAAATTTGGGAGACAAATCACATTGAAAATCTACCTAATTAACTAACCAAATCACAACATAGCAATGGAGTTATTTCATAACAACACTAATTAAGCGAATGCGGGTCATTGGCAGTGGTTTTGGTTAGTCGTTAGTTAGTTTGTTAGTCAGCGTCTACTTCGAAATTATTCCGAGTGTCTCCTTTGTAGAATAGATGACACAGTAACATCTTTCCCATAAAGGTATTTGGGTAATAGAAACACCGTCCGTTTATATTATAAACTATATTTTTTAAAATCTTTATTGTTAAATGTTGGCTCTACATTTTAAAGTAGATAAGGCATGATAATGTTTGTTTGTTTGTTTCTAATTTTTATGACGGATATGGTTATAATATCTGGCTAGCTTGATGATTTGTGGTAGCTCATAACCTCTGTGCTCATAACTTTTAAGAACAGGTAGTTTGTAAAGACGCCGTCGACCAACTATTAGTAGTTAGCTCAAAAAAGTGTTTTTTTAATGTAAAAAGGAGGAAACGAGCAGGGACGGGTCATCTGAAGGAAAGTAATGGGCGATTTACTGACAGCCCCAATTAAAAAGTAAAAATTAGTTCAAAAACACTCGATAGATGGCGTTTTATGAAAGCCGAGCCGTACCTACCTAACCACTCAACCGTCCACGGTAGTTTTACTCACCCGGAAAAAATAAGTGCGAAACGTCCACGGTAGGTTTACTCACCGAGCATTTAAACCTCCAACCGTCCATGGTAACTAAACCTACCCGTTTTAATAGGTCAAAGCACGTAGTACGTGGGTCCGTGAAAAAATTTGAGGTGGTTCTGTGGTTACTAATTCATCATACAAGTAAAAAAATCTATATATTGCCACAGAAAATTTCACAGAAAAAAATAATGAAATTGACGAAATTGACAGTTCGCCAAAACGGAATTTTGCAGCGTAAGCGTCTTTAAAAATGTCGAAATACTCTTCTGCTCCCCATATTTCCTAAATAAGTGCACATCAAAACAATCGCAAACTAATTATCGTTAAAGATTGGATAAGTTTGTTTACATTCGTAGACAGTGTCATTGCAACTAAATTTTTTTCTGACCAAGCGCCATAAACACGGCAACGTTCTTTGATAAGGTTGTTGCCCACTGCACCTAGTTCGTAGTTCCGCAAGAAAATTTGAGGTGGCTGTATGGATATCAATTGATCCGTAGAGCAATTGAAACTATGGCATAGTGTACGGAAACCTTTAGTAAAAAAATGAAATTGTTGACAATTTTGACGGTTCGCCATTTTTTTTGCATAGGATTTTTTTGGTGCTAAAAATGTTGTTATTACTCTTCGTAATCATCCTTCTTCCTAATAATGTGCACATCAAAACAATCGTTATGGTTTTAGCTATCGAACATGGTATGATTCTTTATAGTTTCAAACAGTGACTTCCAAGTAATAATAATTTCTACATGTCGATATATGTTTACGTATTTTTTTTTTGTCTTGGAATGTTTATTTTTGTAATTTTAGTAATAGATTTTCGTAATTAACTGTTAATTTATTAAAATACTGCGTTTTCTAAGCATTCCGTACGTATATAAAGTTTTGATATAGCCTGAGTAGTTGTTTAGTTCTAATTTTTTTTGTCAGCCCAGTCAGGGTTCGTATTCTTCTGTACACTCTTCTAGCAGCTCTGTAAACAGCTGGACGCTGGGCGCCATGTTGTATATAGGGGCTCGGACGCTTAAGGGCTGTAATAAATTCTACACTTTTGCTTGTCTACCAAAAAAATAAAAAATAGTACTTACCTATTTTCATTCAGGACATCCAGGACCTATTTCTATTAGGAATGGAATAAATATTACGCAGCCTTATACGTGTTCTTCATGGACTCGCCTTTTACTAAACGCCATATTAATCTTTGCCAAGCGCCATCTATGAAGTCATTTACGAACCAATTTTTTTTTTTTATTTGATCTCGGAAAATCGCCTATTATCGCCGCCCATGGATACCTGCAAAACAAGAGGAGTCCCAGATGCGTTGTCAATCTTGAGGAAGGAGTAGGAATTGTGAGAGAGAGAGGAGGGAGAAAATGAGAAATTAATTAAATAAAAGCTTTTAAAAAGAATTTATAGAATTTTTAAATTAATCGATAACTGACGTAGGTACTTGAATCGGTTTACACTAGCGTAGTGGGTAGAGGGGTAATCGTGAATTACCCGTCCATGCACCCACCAGTGGGAAAGTCCAGTGGGTGGACGGGTCGTCACTGAAATTTAAAACTATGCACATTTTGTTTTTAAGTAATTGTAATGTAACATACGTATGTATTAAACTGTCTATGTTTATGTTCAAAGAGGATGGGGATGTTAAATAATAATGTAAATAGTGCTTGCATGTACTTATTTACATTTATAAAATAACATTATTTTGTATAAGACTTATTATAAGGGTGTTGATCTGGTATGATAACTCTACGGGTGGTTGGTTAAAATAATCACCGGTACTTATTTACAAAGTATGAAATTTATATTTACCTACTGTGCGTTTGACACACAATTAGACAATTTAGTTGTCCGAGCAGCGGATGCGCGGTTGCGGTGCGCGAGGCAACCTTGAATTATTCGCGCTGAATTCACAACGCGGCTCGCTCGTAACGTAAAGAACGATTCAGAGTGAACCGAGAACGCTTGGTGGGTAAGTAGATATAGCCATTTATGCAGCTATTTGTTTTATTCTGCAAAAAAATTACGAATAACGATAGTATTTGTAATCGTGCATGCGTTTTGACAAGTGAAAAAGGAGAATGTTACTTTTGAAATACTTTTGAAAACTCGCGCATAGTAGTGTGGTCGCAGTAAAGAGTCCTATTGAAATAAAGGGGCACTAAGTTTTAATATCATTCATCAGTCATCACCATCTATCACTACAAAATTAAGAAAATCTACTTTGGTAACGTAAAGATACTGAGGCCACGACCTCATGTGAACCGCAAAGCTCGGTTATGAGCGCTGAGTGCGACTTTTCAAATCGAGTTAAAGTAAACTATAATCGATGCAGTTTACGATGCAAAAGTCTCGTTGAGTAGAGACCATAGGGAAAAGGCACCCTCCTGGCAGACCTTAAATACACTGGTACTATAACCTGAAGAAGGTGGCCGGCTTCAAGAAAGCTCAAAATAGGGAAAAATGGCCAAACTATCCACAAGATTGAGTAAGGCTAAGAACAAAGAAAGACGATAATTTGTACAGAATCGAATCAGGGCTACCTGTGACGAACTTGTCACTAAGGGCGTTGCTCATAGTCGAGAGCGAATATCGAAGAAAACTCTCACTCTAGTGCCTAGTTGCAAGTCAGCTCATTTCTCAGTAAGAAACACTACAACATCAATTCCACACAAATTCTCGATTTCTTTAAAGTTAATGTTGAATATAACTCAATAGTCTGTGAGGTATCGCACGTTGTAGTGTAAACCTTCCTTTATGGGCACGCTCACACGTAACAGGGTAATTCGCGTGATGACCAGATCCCATTGATCGGGGTAGTTGCTCAATATTCAACTTATTTTGTTTGACCTCATCTGTGGGTACATATTGTTATTGGTTACAGTACGTAACCATGTGTAAATTAACTGTTAATTTGTTTGCTTTTCACAGGTTTAATATGGATATAATGCTTAGTTACTATTAATTTGTAAATATCGTTTTTAAAATTTATTCTGCATTATGCGTACACCAAACTATAGCGTCTATCTATCTTCATCCCCGTTTTAAGGTTTTATGGTAAAAAAAAGTAAAAATCCATAATTATTTACTAAACTTATTAATTACCATACTTAGTAAAAGTTACAAAAGGCAATAGACACACTGCAACACTATCGGTATCACTTACGCAATGCCGATCCTGTACAATAAAGTGACGGTGATTTCATTTGCACGCACTCCGTCGGCGGTTCCCAGTTTAACAGATTCGCAGTTTCACTGATTCCCATTTTCACAGGTTCTCAACTTCACAGATCCCTAACATTACGAATTCCCAATTCTACAGATATCTATATATCTCTATATATACAGATTACCAATCCCACTGATTCACTATTTAACCATTTTTAAAGATACTAATCATAAACTTGGTATAATTAGAATATGGAAATCTGTACAATTAGAAATCTGTAAAAATGTGATTCTGTAATTATACATGCAAATCTGTAGACATGACATGAGAATCTGTAGAAATGAGAATCTGTAGACATGATAATCTGTAGATATAGGAATCTGTAGACATGGAATCTGTAGAAATGAGAATTTGTACACATGAGAATCTGTAGACATGGGCATAATCGCGTTTTAGGCATCCGTTCAATAGATCTTTCAAAACTTCTGACATTTATCTAACCTATAACCTTATAATCCTAACCATATCCATAACTTAAAGCTCTACCACCAACTAAACCGAGTACAATATTATTACCCCCGCTGGGAATCGAATCCGGGGTCTGTGGGTCGTAGAGCGGTGGGTTGAGCTATTTTGAGATGACGTGTGGCGTCTCAATTCTTGAGACTATTGCGTCTGCGTTTGCAAGTTTTCAACAGCAGTCTGGATAGTTCACAACCCCGAACTTTAGTTTTATAAGCTCCACGGAACCGAAATTCCGAAATATATCTATCATGGAACAGTCGGACATCAAGTAGAAACATTAGTACAACAACAGACGATAATGGTTACAATTAAGCTATATTTGCTAAGCTTCGAAAATGAGAATTTTAATGGCATTAAAGCGGTGCCTCCTGCAGTGCGATTCTTTAAGTTAAAGCCTTGGTAGCAGCGGCTGCCGCAGCGCTGAGGATTGACTCTGTCTCTTTCACATTCATAGAATTAGAAAGAGACAGCAGATCACAGCCATGCGCGCGGCGTCTATATGTTGCATAGAACCGCATAGCAGCCGTGCGATTCTCTAAGCTAAAGCCTTGTTAGCTGCGGCTGCCACAGCGCTGCGAAATGACTCTGTCTCTTTCATATTCATAGAATTAAAAAGAGACAGCAGATCACAGCCATGCGCGCAGCGTCTACAGGTGACAAACGCGGCGAGTTACAGTTTTAGATTTGACTTTAGGGGTTTACGAATTTCGGTTATCCATACACAAAATTCCAAGTTTAAAATTTTACAAACTAATGAGCCAATTTTACTGAAACTGTGTAAGACATTGTAATGTTTTTAACAAACTATTTAGATATAGGATTTTTATCCTAACCACAGACCGACTCGGAGATAAATAAATAAAGAGCTTTTAATATGCGATCTACTTGGGATGAAAAACCCAAAATTCCCTAAACTTCTAATCCTTATAAAGTTTCCAATCTATTAGATAATAGCATTAATAATAATTTAAGTAATCCCATATTTAGTTATGAGGTAATTAGTGGCACAGAGTATATAAATTACCAAATATTTTAACCTCAGAGGTTTATAGCTAGTTTAGTTTTGCCCTCGGAATTGCATGGATATTAAATATCCAAAAAAATTTGCTTCTAGTGCAATTGTGAATTAATAAATATTTACTTAAAAATTGCAACAAAAAAAACTTTTGAGTTCCTTTAACATAAAACACTCTAAAAGGTTCACTGTTAATTGTTTAGCGTTCATGTTATGTTTCTAAACGGTAATAACGTATAAAATTGTACTATTACAACAGCATCGCAGCAGTAAGATGTGTCGATATAATAATAACGCTACTCCATATCAAAAATAGTACAAAAACGTTTAAAAAGCCCATTTCCGAAAGAATCGAACAAAAAATTCGCAGAGCGTATGGTATGATTTGTTGTTGTGTATAAAGGTGAGAGAGACGCGAACGAGTTGGCAGTGCTAACCGGTGCCCCTTGACGACCGGACGGCTGACGGCTGAACGGGCCTTTAAAACACATACAGGAATATAAACACGTAAGTCTATTTATATTTAACAGATACGTATAGGGATACAGATGATGAAAAACATTCATCATAACCTCCATTACAATAACCGATATATAATAAGATCTTTTGAAAAGTATGTTTGATAGATAGGTTTAAAGCTTTACATATTAGGTACATAGAGTCTACTCTTTAATTTATACATGCATTCAGATATATTTTCATAGGGTTCTTTTCTTTATGTTCGAGTCCTTTTACTTTAAATATATAAATCGGAAAATATGCTAAACAATTTATAGATTGTTTTTTAGTGTTGTTATAAAATAATCTTTATTGGTTGTTAAAATCGTATCAAGATATTTTTAATTACAGCAAATAAGAGTTTCCATAAAGCTGCGTAAATGTGAAATTGTTTAACCATGATTAAGTATACAAATTATAGACCAGTCCCTCTATGACGTCACCAGATACATAAAATACTATACAGTACATTTAACATATACAAGACAAACTAATAATTATCATAATTCGACTTTACAAGACCATTCGGATCTTATTATAAAATACATTAAATTGGCAGGAAATATAAAGTACAAATTGATTATTTCTAACAATAGCCTTTGATAAACTCATGTACCTTTCGAAAACTGATAGAATATAAACTTTATGCCTGTCTGTCAAGCTGCAGTTTCACGGTCACTTGACCATCAACTTACCGCATGTAACTTTATTGAATTTAATATTGGCTTACATTAGCTAAAACAAGAAGAACCAGTTCTGGTGGGGATTTACAGATAGCTCTAGCCTGTAGAGCATAAGTTCACCAGGTCTACAATAATAGAGAACTATCTTTCATTACGGTTACATGAGGGTTACATCTTGTATTGTCAGATCTATTTGAAGCTCAAAACTCTTATAACCGATCCAAAGTTGGTATTAATTGACAGTTTCTAAGTTTATATAAACCTGATGACAGCGTCGAGATAGTCCTTCGTGTACACACCCCAGCATATCAACCCATGCAAATCAATGAATATAAATCAAATTAAAATTTAAAAAAGTCAAATTTCTCCAATTGAAATTGATCCTTATACCTATAAGTTCAAAATGTATAAAATAATTGAACTAATAACGTTTAAATTAACTATTTGGTGAAAAGTGGGGCAGTTCTCATTGCCTAGTCTCTGACTAACCCTTCGGGGATAATAGTCATGATTATATGTATGTATGTATATGTATAAAATAAATTTGACATTTTGTGTTAGGTTGTGTGGTGTTGTATGGACCTGAATGATGATGAAGTGCTGGCGTATGGACCTCGAAACAGTCTTGGCAGTTGTTTTCTAATTAAAGTGTGAGTTAAAAAAAGTAAGATGTTGCTACGAGTAGAAAAATATTCACTCACCGACATGTCGTGTCCTTTGTAAGGGTAGTTCCTGTACGTTCTACAAAGTCAATGTCGGAGTACCGCTGTGTTCTGTGTTCTCACCTACTCTATTTCTTATGCATATAAATGACATGTTGTCCTTGGGCAATATTCATTGTTATGCGGATGACAGTACAGTGCATGAGTAGTACTTGGGACATCCTGCGGCGAAGCAAGCCGATATCGTGATGAAATGGCTAGAACAATGGTTGCCAAACTAAACTTGACTCTCGATCGTGTCTCAAAGTGGGGATCAGAAAACCTGGTCCAGTTTAATGCCAGCAAAACCCAGGTTTGTGCATTCTCGTCCAAGGTCCCTTCCTTCCTTACTCCTCCCTCTCTTCAGAACTCTCCGTTACCCATTTCGGTAGACCTCAGTATTCTTGGCATGGACATCAGCCAGGAACTAAATTCAAAATGCTACATTGAGAGTGTTATTTTAACTGCCTCCCGTAATATGGGTATTCTCAATAAGGTGAGGCGGTTTTTCACTCCTGAGCAGAGCTGTTTGCTGTACAAGACGCAGGTGCGATCGAGTATAGAGTATTGTTCCCATTTATGTGACGGCTCCGCTAAATACCTCCTCGGTGGACTTGATAGACTGCAAAGGCGAGCGGTACGCATTATTGGAGACGTTGAGGTTACAGCCTCTCTTGAGGACTTTCAACTGTGTAGAGACATTGCTTCTCTCAGTGTTTTCCACCGGAATTACTACGGAGAGTGTTCTGAAGAACTTTTTGATCTAATCCCGCCCTCTTCTTTCCTCTCCCGAACTACACGTGCTGGTCTTAGGAACCACCATCATACTGTGCAGACTATCAGCACTCGTACCAAAAAATTTGGCAATTGTCTGAAAGACAATTCGGCTTTGGAATTCTTTGCCGGCTCATGTGTTTCCCAGCTCCTAAAGACCCGGGTCTTTATGCAGGCCGTCATGAATGGTTGCGCTTGTCACCGTGCTTGTTCCACGGTAAGGAGCACACTCATTATTTTGGACTGCATCAGCTGCTTAACATAGGGCAGCATGTGGTCACTATGACGAGTCACAATAATAAAAAAAACCATGTAAGTACTTTTCTCACGGGGTAAGTAGATAAGGTTGCTATAATATATCATCTGTAGTCTATTGGTTAGTCCTCTTTTTTCTGTAGTCTTAGTTTGCTCTAAACAATTTATAACATCTGTAAATAAAAATAAAAAAAGAACACTACGACGTACGAGTCGTTACATAAAGCAAAAGATAAGAGAGGTGATCCTCTAAATTTGTCTTTAAATGTTTCTTTTTCTCAAAACCGACAACTCTAAAACTTTTTGCTATGTGCAATTTTATGGTTAACATGTTACATTTCATAATTGTGATGATCGATCGAATAATAAACAATCAATCGATATCTACAACTTAATTGATTTTACAGCACAACCTTTCTCACATAGAAAAGATTGCAACGCACGCGTGACTTACGTTAGCGCCTCAGATTAATCAAAATATAACATTACAGATGGTTACAGGTAAAACGTTACAAGTTTATTAACGTTAACAAACATTATTATAAGCATACAGTTTTGTTTTTAGGTAGAAATATGTAATATAAAGGAAATATGTCTCTTTCGCGTGTGCGTGTGATAGTGAAAAATGATATACTTGATGATACTTTTCTCTGCGGAGAAATGTTGTGTTATTAATTTATCAACGATTATTATTTAAAACAAAAAGTAGTCATGGCTATACATCATACATAAATCAATGGCACTCGATAAGCTCTTAACGGTCTTTCTTCAAAATTTGTCTAACTAAAGCAAGACAATGTCATCCTCGTCGTCGCGTCGACCTTAAGTAGTAGTGCTTTGTGGCTGACTGCCTATTCAATTGCTTTTTAACTTAAGCATTGTCAACACAATGCTATATATACCTAGTGATAATCAAACAAGTTCAGAAAAACAGACATGTGACCCAAAAAGGTTTCGTGGAAGACTCGTTAATTATTTGCAAAACTACAGAATAATGTTAGCAACCTCGTTTGTTTACCGTGATCAAACTCAGATTCGAGGTCCTGGGTTCGTTTTCATGTAGGGTACCTATCAATGTTCTTGTTAGTGGTATGACTAGTTTTGAGTCCGTTTAACTAGCAACTTTTATATCTTAAACTAAGGTCGTCGTAACATAATAAATAGCTTGAGATAAGATGAGATTGAGTAAAGTGTTTCGGGTGAAGTGTGCTTTCACCTTCTGCTTTATCTTCATTTACTATCGGGTCAGTTGAAGGCCCAGCGCTTTCCTGTTGTGGAAAAAATGATTATCTTAGGAAATTACGGTTATAAAACCTTGCGCTAAGACACATAAGTTAGTGCTGATTTTTCAATCCTCGGATAAAACGTATTCATACGTCTGTAATGTATTACGCGATCAACCTTAAATGTCACCAGTAAAAAACTACAGCATATGACAATACTAGCGGCCGCTTGCGGTTTTCACCCGCGTGGTTCCCGTTCCCGTGGGAATATCAGGATAAAAAGTATCCTATGTGTTAATCCAGGTTATAAAGTAACTGTATGCCGAATTTCATAAAATCTATTCAGTAGTTTTTACGTGAAAGAGTAACAAACATCCATCCATACTTACAAACTTTCGCGTTTATACTATTAGTAGGATACTTACTTATAAATACATTTTCTTATTATTTCAATCATCCATCCATTCATCCATTTGGGAAAGATTCAATTATGTAGATACAATAATGATTTCATCCAGTTGAGGCGACAAATTAATTAATTTTCTCCTATTACGAGTAGCGGCTCATAAAAAGAATAATCTCACCCCTTCTCTTCCCTTGGGTGTCGTAAAAGACGACTAACGGGCTAAAGACTGCACATAGATTCAACAGCATAGAGCGGCGATGGGCTCACCACCTGTCACGCTGAGCACATGTGCAGTCGTTAATTGGTGAAAATTGGACTATGTATGGCAGAGGACTGCTTTTGCGGTCCTCATTGCCTAGTCGTGATTATATGTATGTATATATACAATACAATTTAATACTCATTATGTTTTCGGTAGTTGCCACCATCATTATTTATTAGATACCTAGAGGAAAATTCTGCAGAAGTTTTTTTTTTTAACTGTGTTATTTTTACCTTATCCTTAACAATTTTATGACCACATCATACATAAATAATATTTGCTGATCGGCCTACCTGGAATCAGCAACTCGTTATTACAACGTGCTCCTTTTCTTCATAAGTACTTAACTTAATTATTATATTTTGGGCTAAACCTCTACGTTATCACGGTCATTAGGTAACAATGAAGTTTCCTCATTAACTAGAGCTGTCACTCTTTCATGTATTTTTAAAAAATATATATAATTATGTTTACGCTGAATGCGACCTGCACAAGACCGGTTGTGGTGGAGATCCAAAACTTAATTTATTATTTGTATCAAACTTAAACGAGAAAAAAAAATTGAAGTAAGAAAGTAGTAAAGATATTTATAATACAAAAACATCGTAATAATCCTAATAATAATTACGCTAACCATGACAGTTCAAATAATTATTCAAGGTTACTTTTTTGAAGATTCATAAACATGTTTGATGTAAGTGCATGTTTACATTCATCATCAGCCTATAAACGTCCCACTGCTGGGCACAGGCCTCCCATGTGGACAATAGCAGGTGGGAATATTGGGCTATAACCCACCACGCTGGCCCAATGCGGGTTGGTGGGTTTTAACGACTGCCATCTTAGGACAACAACCGGGACCAACGGCTTAACGTGCCTTCCGAAGCATGTTTACATTACAATATTTAAATACAAGGTCATTAGAAAGATGTCTACAGCCTCAAAAGGTTTCGTTTACGGTGATATACAGCTCAACAACAACAACTTTCTTTAAACTTATTGTCATCAAGCTCTGATTTTAACTTGTGATTTTAACTTCGATCACATATAAAAACTTTGATGGTAGGATTTTAAATATACCTATTCGTTTGTTGAAGTAAGTACCTATTATATATTACAACCAGTTTGAAAATAGAATATCATTTGTGATATATTTATTATTGAAATTTTGCATTCACAATGCCCTTCATATACATATATAGGATAAATAATGTTTACTAGATAAAAAAACTTTTTTCTATTAAACCTTTGTCATTTGTGATGTCTTTTTTACGGGTGATATTGTAGGTTGATCGCGTAATACATTATCGACATTTAGATAAGTTATGTTATGTTAATGGAAAAGTATAGCAATACTGTCTCACTGCTGGACCTCCATTAATGAGATGATTTCTTTGGTTTTTTTTTGATTTGTCATAGTGACTGCATCCTTCCTGATGGTAAGCAGCCGCTGCAGTCCAAAATAATGAGAGCGCTCCCCATCGTGGAATAAGCACGGTAACGAGCGCACCCATTCATGACGGCCTGCATAAATGCCGTTTCATGCTACGCTTAAAAGACCCGGGACTGTAGGAGCTGGGAAACACATGCGCCGGCAAAGAATTCCCAAGCCGAATGGTCTTACAGAGGAACGACTTGCCAAATTTTTGGTACGAGTACTGATTGTCTTTATTTCCTAAGACCAGCACGTGTAGTCCGGAAGAGGAAAGGAGAGGGCGGGATATTTGTTATTGCATTGTAGTTATCGCTACAACTTATATGTGTATGGGCCTTATCAGCGTTTTCCAAATGCGGGTTGATGATCGCAAACGTACCTATACGAGAAAAATCCGAGCACACTTTTCTCTACCGACTCCGGATATCGTACTGTGCGCTTTTGGGACACAAAGGTTGACAAAAAATATACTGAAACTAATCAATGTTTCTTAGGTACATGACTTGCTTTAAGCATTCAATATGTTCAAGCGTACTACCGCGGGCCTTGAGAGCGCTAGCAAAAACACGTGACGTGACAATCCCTTCCTCCACATAGTCCGCTATGCGACATACTTGCGAGGAAGTGGATTTAATCGGCGTGCAAAGGCTAAAGACATTTTAGGTTATCCTTCCTTTCATACGTTACTTGACTCGAAGAATCTCGACATGGCTACGTAGGTTACATTGATTGAAACATCATAGCGTTCAATAATTTTCGTAATTATTTCAGTATAAAATAATAACTAACCCTTATGATATTAGTGTTTTTTTTAAATAACAACGTTTTATCTCAAGAAAAAGTAGGCGCAAAATTGTCGTGTTAAATTTTTCTTTCTGTCGCCTTTATTGTCTAACTGCCGAAGACTTCCCTACATCCTTCCATCTACTATATTATCCTGAGCCACCTCATGCCAGTCGGTCTGGTGTGTGTCAGATCGTCTCGCGACCTTTTTCTGGGCCGACCTCGACGGCGACTTCCATCTCCAGGAACGAATCGAAACCGGCGAATTCGGTCGAAACGTCGGGTATAAATAAAAGGTATGCGTAGGATGCCTTTACTAAATAGTTTTGTGTTAAATCCCGTTTATATATGTGTGCACCGTTTACATATACAATAGTATATGGTCCTATTTTAAGTCGTGTTAAGACTTCTTTTACTAAAATTTTTAGGTATTTTTGACCACAACATTATATTTTGATCAATTTAATACTGATCATAGTCACTTATTAAATTGTGATCCAATTGGCTGTCCATAGTCGTAGAGCTCTAAAACTTTGCCGTCAGTTTTTGCAGCGTACAATTTACTACTATTTCGGTTAGCAATCATTAAATCTGATTCGATCAACGGTCGTCTCTGAAGTCCGTTATTTTTACAATTACTTCTTAAAAAATAACTAAACTGAATTCTCTGTAACGGAGATTGATATCCGTCAACCTTACCGAATGAAACTCGCCATAAAGGCTGAGTTGGCACTATTCGACGTTACCAGTGCTTGTTTTTTTTGTGGTCAACGTACGCACGTACTATTAACAGAGTGTTTTATTGCAAGTTGCGGGAGTATTTACTATTCCATCACGTTGTCATATTATAATATATAAAAACAAATAGTATAAACTAAAAACCAAATAGTATAAATTACTTACTTACCCTTCGGGGATAATACTCGTGTTTACATGTATGTACCTACGTATGTATAAATTACTTAAATGATAACATTACGAAACGCCGACCGTTTTATGATCGCCATCCAATAAAAGCCGTAGACATTACACTTGCAGTACACAACGCATGCCGAGTTGTGCAACCCGTCACAATTCCCATGCCATCCGAATGCATAACAAGCTCGATCCGTTGATAAGGAAGAGGCTGACTCCCCAACTGGTTTCCCAATTATGAGATCCGCAAAAACGTGAGCGAGCTATTATTATGGAGTTTGTGAGATGCTCCGCTTCACAATACTGTCATTACCAAGTTACGACACTTAGTTGCTCGCTTAATAAAGAACACTATGAACTAAGACCTTAAAATTTTAATCTGAGAATCGAGACTATTATCCGCACCTAAACATTACACAATCATGAATAATGGAACGAGGTATAATAAGAGCTGGTAGAGCGGCTATCGCATGAGGGTTAACATCATGAATGCTAAGTTACTTTCGCAATGCCATGGGTGGGTGGATGGATGGGTTCTCGGTTTTCAATTCCACGGAAGGCACGTAAGCCTTTAATACCCTTTTTTTAGTAAAATAGTCACCAAAGACCCCACCACCTATCCCTCCTTACCAACCAACAACGCGGGTTGCGTTGTACGCGTGTTTGAGTACCTATAACCCAATCTCCCATTGTGTTCTTATCCTCAAGGTAAAGCTTGAGCCTACAAATGGACTCGGACTTTTATAAGCGATGACGATAATAAAGAAATAGTTTGTTCTGTATGTACCTAACTATGCTAATGTATAGTAACTTATAATGTAGGTAGTATTACAGTATCGGCAGTATGACAGTAGCCTTTTTGTGTTTGTTACAGACAGAAGATGAGGGCGTTTGGAGTACTGTTTGCCCTTGCTGTGGCCACAGTTTGCGAGGCGGCAACACCACAGCTCCGATTCGCGTGGAAGCAAGTGGATTACGCGTGGAAGACGCCCGCAGACCGGGAGAATGCTATAAAGGACGGCACATTCGTTCAAGAAAACAACCTTCCCCTAGGGTTGGCGCGGTGGAAGAACAAACTGTTCATAACAGTACCACGATGGAAGAGCGGCGTAGCTTCCTCATTAAACTATGTGGATGTAGATGGTCCTCAAGATCAACCGTATAAGCCATACCCATCGTTTGAAGATAACTTGGTGCCGGACACAATTAAGGAGTTGAAGACAAACAGCACTATAATTTCAGTGTTCAGAGTTCACGTAGACCCTTGCGACAGACTGTGGGTTTTAGACACCGGATTGGCAGACATTTGGGGTAAATATAAATTTGTTGTATTAAACAAGTATTGTAGATCGAGACGTGTTTAGTGGTGGCATTTATAAGTTAACGTCATCTAATTAAGGACTAGGGAATCTACCATAAGAGCTCTTGATTACTCAGATGCGATAAGCTCAAGATCAATGGCTGTCACGTTGTGTATAAAAAAAAGATCCCCTCATCTGTCCCGAAGACTCCTAGAAGTGGCTAACAATTGAATCTCCATTATTTCTGGTACAAGTAATACGACAGTTGAGCTTTTAAGACAGGCGTATATATGGTCATCATCATCATCATCAGCCTATAAGCGTCCCACTGCTGGACACA
Source organism: Scoparia ambigualis (assembly GCA_963921215.1). NCBI lineage: Eukaryota > Metazoa > Arthropoda > Insecta > Lepidoptera > Crambidae > Scoparia > Scoparia ambigualis. The sequence continues at coordinate 26,861,444 of OY992506.1, forward strand.
GGCCTCCCTGGCCCATAACCCACCGCGCTGGCCTAATGCGGGTTGGTGGGATTTAACGACTGTCTTATGACAATATCCGGGACCAACGGCTTAAAGTGCCTTTCGAAGCACGGGTATAAATGATACTCGGTGTCTATCATCGGTTCTGTCACGTCAATACTCATTATTCCCTATTGATTGTTATCCATGTCTTACAGAAAGGTGTTATTGTAAAATGTAAATGCACATCATAGACCCTGTTGGGCACTGCAATTGGAAAAGGAGAGGAGGGCGATTAGAAGTAACGAACTATTAAAGTCAAGGCTATAGGGATTAGGTACCACGTTTTTTGCACCCGTAATTACGTGTACATATGTGTTAGTTTCTTAATAATACATTTCTTGTAAGTTACTCATTATTTGTGCAATGCATTTTAAATTGTTTGGTTAGGTAAGGGAAACACGTATACTATTAAATAATTTGTCATCGCTCAATTTAGTGACTGATCTCAGTTATAAATTTATAGAATATCTGTTTATTATGCACATTTAAGTGTTATACTTAAAAAGCATTTAAAAACCTTTTGATATAATAATTGCTATGAATCAGTTCATTAGATCACCTATGATACTCAAAAGATATTTGATTACTAATTAATTAATCGTAATACTTAACTAGCATATTATCAATAGTCAGAAGATGTTCAGTGATAATGATAATATATGTAAAATCATATAAACATTTTTGTATCTAAACCAACCTACAGGAAATGGAACAAACACAATGCTTTATTCATTAAACAAGCATCTTGAAGGTATTGCTAAGAACTCATTGTTTTAGATTTAACGCAAATTTTCCACTGTATCCTAGTCAGGTGACTATGTACTTTTAAGGTCAAAGGTCTTTCGTAGTAACAACGACACAGTTTTTTTCGTTTCACTGATGTAAAAGTTATTCATTGTAGAGGTAATTTAATGATAGGCCTGCTCCGGGTTTCTAGTTTTATAGAAGCGTACATCATATTGTAATAAAATTTAATTAAAAACAAGGTACCTAAATAAATAGTAGAGACATAATCAATCTACGAGTATATATTTACTAGAAGGCTCTAAAACCGTCAAACAAAAATCACCTACATTTGTTTTTTTATAACATAAATAAAGATTTACCTTTTTATCTTTTATTCTGTTACCTAAATATGTCAATGCCTCGGTGTCCTAGTGGTCAAGCGCGGCTTGATGTCCGGAGGTCCCGGGTTCAATTCTCAGGTGGGGCAAAGTATGTTTTCGGATTTATCGAGCTATGTGCTTTGTTTGTGCTCACCAACCCAAAAAGTACAAGAGGAATAAACGCGAGAACTTGAATGAAAGAGAATTAGTATAAAAATAGACTCCGATCCTAGATGGAACAGGAGATGAAAAAAAAATAAAAAAAACCCCGCTTATGGCGAACGCTATGATTAAGCCAATAACCATCAATTGTAGCTTCTAGACTTGATTTCAATGATGGAAGCCTTTGCCCTGTATACTTTACTTTACTTACCTACCATGAACCTATATAAAAAAAGGTTACAAACAAGCCTACAAACCTTTATTTGTAGGTTCATTACATCTTAGTCATTCAGTACTATATTATGTTTCAATTCCGTGTCGCGTAGCGGTGAAAAAATTCTACCACCCCTTCTTTTCCCTAGGGTGTCGTAAAAGGCGACTAACGGACTAAAGACTGCACATACATCCAACAGCATAAAGCGTCGATGGACTCACCACCTGTCACGCTGAGGTGAAGGAAGAAGAAGTGAGGAAAAGTGGACTATGGTAGAGGACTGCTTTTGCGGTCCTCATTGCCTAGTGTCTGACTAACCCTTGGGGGATAATAGTCATGATTATAATGTATGTATGTTTCATTTTGTCCAGGTTCGCCTAACCAGGTCGTGGGACCGTCCATCGTGGTCTTCGACCTTAACACCGACAAGTTGATCCACCGCTACTACTTCAAAGTAGACGACATGAAGGAAGACTCCTTCTTTGCCAATATTGTAAGTTGTTTGTTTGTTTGCATTCTTTTGTCAAAATAATATATCATATAAAGCCTGCGATAACAACAGGAAACAATTTGACTACATTTTTCTTCGTATGATTCCGTAACACCGCCGGCTACGTATCCAACCAGAATGTATGGTACTTACCTACCAAATTGGCGACGTTGCCAGACCGTCGCCAAGTGAGTTAGTAGGTACCACAGATCTATGTCTGTGGTTAGTACCATACATTTCAATATTAACTGCTTGGATACGTAGCCGGCGACGTCGCCATGGCGTTTTAATGAGGCAAAGCTCTTAGAGTTCATGGTAATACACCGTCATAAATTGATGACTAATCCCAACTAACAATATAAACTTATAAAATTAAAATATAAGGTCAATACTCTTATAATTGTTTTAAAATAGCAATCAATATGTCAATGAACCTTATAATGGTACATTATAAGAAGATTTAGCTAATAATACCATTATTCTTGTAATTTAGTTGGGTAAACGGTAATAAATTCAAATAATATAGCCACAATAAGGGTTCTAAATGTGGTATTCTTATAGGAGCTAGTTACATGGCTTTTTAGCCCTATAATATTTAAAAGCTACGTAAATGTTTTTATTAGGGCCAATATTCTTATAAAAGCAATGCACAGAGTAACTATATTGCTTTTTAATTTATAGGAGCTTTTTATAAGATGTCTATATGACAAACGAGTAAAAGCATTCTTTATAGTCTTTATAAGAATTAAAGCAAACCATATTCGATTTCATATTATTTTATAAGAGCGTTATTCTCTATATGACTAAATTCAAGTGTTCTATATAACTTTACAAAACCATGGTTCATCATGTTTGAAATTATCTAGCTGTTACAAAAAACAGCCACGGGTTCCGTCGCCCTACTAAATCCATTGAAATTGTGGTGTAGAGATATAAAAGACTGGGCAGTAAAAATCAATATTTTCTTTATTTAACTTTTAGCAATTTATTTTAAAATATTACAGCATGTAAGTAGTTAGACAATTAGGCGCCTAGATAGCTGGCTGGCTGCTGAATTACCTACTTAAAAGAAGGAAGGACTGAAAGAGTCTATTACTATTGTTTCTGCGTTTTCTTTATTTCTTGTTTCAATAGGTTAAGACACATTACACTTCTATTACTTCGGCTTTATCAGCCGTAAAATATTATTATATTGCAAAAGAAATAAGAATTAAATTATGAACAAAACAGTAAAGTAAAATAAAATAAGTAAATGTTTTCTGGCAATAAAATAAATGTGGGTACGGGATTTTACTGGTGAGAAAAGAACCCTAAATATATACAAAATGGCAATAGCATAAGCTTAAGATTTCTTATAAACGATGTGCGATTCCTTTTCCCCTTATAATAGCCTTATTAAAAACATAAATAAATAATTAACCATTTTTATATCACAAAACAGCCTAAATTTAAGGGCGCGTTGATAATATAACACACTGCGTACCACATTTTGCCATGCATTTGAATTCCCACACCGTTTTCATTATATACAAAGCACATACTCAGTAACAACATAAAATAAATTATAAACTTACTGTTCTTGTCATTTTAGTGGTTGACGCTGTCACTTTAATTTTTCGCCAAGCTTTTACGAAAATGTAAATCACTATCTATCCATAATATTTATTACAGAATCATGCATGGGCAAACAGCTTTATAAAATACTTTGCTTTGCTGGTAGAAATTTTACTCCCTTGTTGCTGGCCATAATAAAACACGTATAAGACGAAAAAGCTAACAATAAATCCACTATAAGGTGGGTATAAAGTTACAGTCCTTATAATTTGTGCCCAAACGGCTATTATAAAGCTATTAATTTTGGCAATGTAAGCCATTATAAGAAAAATTTTTGTTAGATGGGATGTAAACAATCAACTCACACTAAAATATAAGAATTATTTAATTTTAGTGATGGTATTGACATTTAGGATAACTACTTGGGTAAACTACGTTGCACACCATGCTATATGTATAAAGCTATACCTCGCGTTTGGACACTGTTTCACTTGACATCGGACAATTTGGCTGATATAAATCATCTACTACATTCAACCGCCTCTGGTGGTCTATTTGCTAAGTCACCGGTCTTAGACTCAGTAGTTCCGGGTTCGATTCCCAGCGGGGGTACATCTTTGTGTGCTTGGTTTGGTTGGTGGTAGAGCTTGTTAGGTCCCCCTACCTAGCTATCCTATCATCAAGATCTTACCTAAATATTTCGCCATAACGTTAAGGGCACTTGCATTGTAATTGTACTCCTAAAGTTAGAGATAATATAGAAAATTCATCAGTAATTGAGAAATACGGGTGTAGAGCGAAAAAAAAATTTAAAAAAATCAATTAATTTTTTTAAAGTTCAATTTAAAAATTTAAAAAAAGTATCCTACCCTAATCTAACAGCAGGTGAGATCAAAGAACGTAAAAGTTTTTTATGTTCTATGGGTGAGGTGAAGACTGACTGCTCATCTAAGGTCAAGTGCGTACCTACCCATAGAAATGTTTGCTAGTGCCAGATTTAATAAAACCTTTTCTTGCAGGTGGTAGACACCGACAAAGACTCATGTGACAACGCGTTCGCGTACGTACCAGACCTGGGAGCATATGGCATCGTAGTTTACAGTTTGAAGCAGGACGACTCCTGGCGTATTTCTCACCACTACTTCCACTTCGAGCCGTTGGCTGGCTCTTACAAGGTTGGAGGAGTTACTTTCCACTGGACGGACGGTGTTTTCAGTTTAGCGCTGTCAGAGCCTAGGGAGAATGGGTGAGTCTATTGTTTCTATTACTACCACCTACTTATAGGTATGTAGTCGTTCTTCGTTTGTTTATATTCAGCCAGTGCAGCGAAGCTTCTAGAATGCTGGAGATAAAAAAACGAGGTAGAGAGGGGATGTGCCACTTTGGCAACTTTACAAGGGAGTGATTCTTTTTTATTTAAAGGAAAAAGGGTTTCTTCGCTTAAGAGGCCTTATACATCTCAAATGTGATTTTTGCGTAAAATGCCCATTTTTGCATTTTGTAGTAATTTTGCAGTTGTATTTATCGTTTTTATTGAAATAGGATAATAAATTCATGCTTAATATTACTAATCTCCATTCTGTGAGAATAAGTTGAGTTCGGACGGCTGGCGCATCGCATTTTGTAGTAATTTTGCAGTTGTATTTATCGTTTTTATCGAAATAGGATATTATATTCATTAATTAATCTTTATTTTTCATGAAGTAACAATCATTCTGGTATAAATTTTGCTCAATAATATTATCGTAGATAGGAGAAATTCACAATTAACTTAAAGCAATTTTCGAAGTTTTTCGGTAAAGAATAAGATTTTTTTTCTATATAAAATCAATGATATCTAAAAATTCCGAGGACACTACAAACTATGAGAATATATAAGAAATAACATTCAAATTTTTTTGTTTTATTTATTTTGAACAGTAGTTCAATCGATGAGCTCAAAAAAGTGCCTTCGCGCATTTTATGAAAATCTTTCTCTGCAATTTTGGGTTTAATTAAAAAGTTATGCAAAATTTACAAAAAGCGAGGCCGTTACGCACTATTCCTATAGTTATTCTATACTATTCAATAAGTCATAATAGTTAATGTATTTTTGTTTCTGAGATCCATAACGCCAAAAATGGCCATTTTATGCAAAAATCACAGTTGAAATCGAACGGGCCCTTAACCGCTGAATTAAGTAGTATCTTTCGTATTTTATTTGAGTTATGTGAAAATACTTCTACATAGAAAAGAATTATTATTTTCTTTGCAATGTTAGATTATATTTTTTTCTCCTGTAAGTGAAATATCCGAGTTTGCCCTCTTGCAATCTTCAGCGTACTTCAACGTTGATAAGTTAGAACTTTAACTTTGTATATTGCTACACGGGTTAATCAAATCAACACTGTTAGATCTTTCAGAATATGGGAAATTATGAAGGCTTTTTAGTACATACTTATAATATTATATACATTATTTCACACAAATTATTGCTTCATTTACATTATTTATCCTTTTACTATTGTGACCATCGTTATGGCTAAGATAACTTTAACTGAATCGGTAGTAAGTGAAGAACTTATATTATATATACTCTGGTATATCAACTCTGTCCCGTCTATGTTCAGGGACAATACGTGACTGGACCACGAAGTGACCTTAATCCATATTGAATTGAGGTTCAACAATGTCTGTTTTGCACGAACAATTTATTTTATTTATGTAAGTGCAAAAACATTTATCACAGCTCGACACTTAGGCAAGGTTTTGTACATTTACACTAATTTAAATAACATCTTTGAAATCAAACAATATAAATATTGAGTGGAAAGGGAAGCATAATAGGGCATATCATATTAAAAGTCTTAATTTAGATTAAAAGTTAATTTATAGATATTACACCGAAGTTACGTGTTGACGAAGGTCTGTAATATATTTTTTTTAGTCTTGGTTGTGTTTGAGACTGCTAGCCAGTTTAAAACGGAAACTTTAACAAAAGGAAGAAAAGAAAAAGACCCTGCGAAGGACGCATACCAAACGAGTTTGCGTGCTTGTTAATGACCGCACATTTTTTTACATGGCAATGTTATAATAAACTTAATAGTATGCAAAATTCTTTAACGAGCGCATAAAAAGTAATTAGCGATATAATTTTGCGAATACAATTAACGATTACAAATTTGCACAATAGCAACATAAGTTTAATGTGTTAGATTTTATCGGACAGTTATTTTATGGCTGACAGTGGTATAAGTGGTGATAGCAATTTCAATTTCATACAGTGTAAGGTTAAGATGGTCCGTAATAAAAAATAGTTACTTAGTATCGGCAGGTTATTGTTCCGGCATTGACCCCAAAATGAACCAACCGTTCGTTTCTGAGGCCAGTCAAAGGTCGCAGTGTTAAATTCACTCATTACTTTTGTGCAAATGTTGCGTAACGTTCCATTGACAGCTTCATTCATTCATTGTTTTAGACACCAGACATTTTTAATCATAGATAAAGCCGGGCTTAAAACCGTTGCTGTATTATTAATAAGGAATAATAATAGCAGCAAATGCAAAGTAGTAAATGAAGCAATGAAAGTGTAGAAAATGTGTGGTCTCTGCCTTGAAAAATAGCTGCGACAACTGGAATGAATGCGAAGATAACACGACTCCAATCATGTTGGAGTAGATATGTAAAAAAAGAGCTTCAGGAAACGGGCGTGATTTTTAAACGAGTAATAAAAGACGGTTTAAACAAAAACTGTCAAAGTATTTGTTTAAACTAGATAACCCCCTCTGTGGTCTAGTGGCTAAGCTACCGGTTTCAGAGCAGACCCAGAGGTCCCGGGTTCGATTCCCAGCGGGGGGTACATCTTTGTGTGCTGGGTTTGGTTGGTGGTAGGGTTGTTAAGTGCGCCTGGCTAGCTACCACCATCTTATCTAAGTCTGTCGCCATAACAACGATGTTTATAGCATTGTTGTGTTCCGACAGTTTGAGATATGATAGCCAGTTCCTCAGTGGTTGAGATATGATAGCCAGTTCCTCAGTGGTTGAGGATTCCGCGTGAAGCGCGCTTCCACCTTCAGTCTTATCGTCACTTACCATCAGGTGAGATAAAGGCCAAGCGCTTACCCGTAGAAGAATAAAAAAAAAAAGAAAGATAAAATTGAAGAAGTATGTCAGGATAGTAGCAAATACTATATGTATATGTACCTAGTATATAATACATGTAGAACACACAAACAAACAACACTCAATTCCAAAATTTTAATGTCTTAAAACAAAACCTATGTTATGACAACGTCTAAAACGTCTAAAGTGCGAGCATCTCACTTTTTCTTCTATACCGAGACACGAGACAGAGTAACAATATTTCTAATCTTCAAAAAGGTACTATTGATAGTAACGCCTTACGGTTCTGTATCGTGTCTAAATTACTCTAAATAACAAAATTCTTGGTTAACTTCTTTGACCACATGGTCTCTTAAAATTTTTCGTAAATGAACTTGTAGTAACTAATTTGTTTAATCATCTTTTTCTTTTTGCACACTACTTTTAGGTAGTTACTAATAATAGTTATTAAAAACAAGTAAAAAAAATAAAAAACAGATACACACAATTTCAAGAAAAGGATAGTATCATATATCTACCTATAAACGTCTCTAGGCTAGGTTCAGGAACACTATCACATAGGAAGAACAGCCACCATAACCTACCAACAGGAACACCCTAATACTCCAAAAGGCTTATTTCAGAATTTGAATATTCCGAATTTCAAAAATACATACATACTACTCTGTCAAGAAAGTACCGGGAATAGATCAATAATACACAAAATGTTAGTTATTCATCCAAATTTATTTTATCGCATTCAAAGTATGCTCCTTCAGAAACGATATACTTACGCCAACGAATAATCCAATCATCAAAACATTTTTTAACGCTTTTTCCGGAATTGAGTTCAGTTCTCGCCGCGAATTCTCTTTTATGTCTACTACCGAATGAAAACGGGTGCCACGAAGTGGTAATTTGAGTTTAGGAAAAAGAAAGACTGGAGCTATATCTGGTGAATTAGGTGGTTGCTCGATGGTATTTGTTGAGTTTTTGGTCAAAAATTTGTTCAAAATGATGGCCTTGTGCGAAGGCGCATTCTTGGATTTTGCACCACGATAATCGTGGTACAGTCAGAGAAAACAGTCAACATGACTTTGACTTTTGATCGAATTTGGCGTGGTTTATTCGGTTTCGGATCAGTCGGAAGGCGCCACTCCAGCTTGTTGACTAGTTTGCATGTCAAACTCGTAAACCCACGTCTCGTCACCAGTAACAATGCTTTGCATGAATGTTGGGTCAGAATTGGTCCGTTCTAGATAGCGTGTCCTCAGCGACTCCTAAGCGACTGAGTTTTTGGAGAAAATTGAGAAAATTCAGGTCTTTTGGGACTAGCCAAGCGGCAACATGTTTCATACCAAGTGATTATTTAAAATGGTACTGATCGACTCGTGAAACACAGAAAGTTCAGCGGCTATCTCTCTCAAACTTGAATGGGGATTTTCAGTCACCATTTTCTTCACTTTTGCGATGTTAACTTCAGTTGAAGACGTTGATGGCCTACCAGAGCGAAGCAAATCTTCCATCACATTTCGACCGCTTTTAAACGCTTTATACCACTCGCATGCACGTTTTTTTGATAAAGTCGATTCACCGTAAGCCTTCTGTAACATTTTCAGTGACTCCAAACACGAAATTCCATTGGCGACGCAAAATTTAAGACAAACTCTTTGTTCGATGTTTTTATCCATTATAAAATTCGCAATACACACTAGGTTTACACTAACTAAAAACACCACTGTATGTATTTATTCTTAATAACAGAACAGATGCAACTCAAACTCCGCGCCAAAATGGATAACAGTTGTGTCAATCTAACAACAACAAAAAACAAAAAAAATAATTTGGAATCATAAACAAATCATCCGCTCCCGAAACTTTTTTGACAGAATGTACATAAAAGTACCGAAGGGTTAGTCAGAGACAAGGTAATGAGGACAGCAAAAGCAGTCCTCTACCATACTCCACTTTTCACTAGTGAGCCAGTATTAAGAACTTAAGTTCTATTTTGCAAAAAGGGATTAGTCAAACGAGGCGTGAAGAGGCACTTTGTGGGCAGAGTGAGGGTGATTGATGCTACGTCTCTTACGTTCCATCAGTTGCGCCTGTCCAGGTGAAATCCTCCACTTCCTCTTAACATCAGGTGGAGAGTAGTTATTTGCCGGGCTTAATATAAGAAAATAAAGTGTTACCGCACCTCATACATAGATAATTTATTTTAAATGTATTTTTGTAGATTCCGAACATTGTTCTTCCACGCGCTATCCAGCACCAAAGAGTTCTGTGTATCGACCGAGCTCCTTCGGAACTACACACACATCGACAAAGACGAGGCATTCCATGACTTCAAGGTTCGTATGACAACATTGCATATTCTTTGGACACCACAAAGTTATACGTCCAGAATTAAGTATATGTACTACGCGTATACAGATAATCCTATTCTCTGTCTACGATACTACGGCTAAATTCGATAAAGGATGTTTGTTGACAAAATATTGACATTTCTTTGTGAAAATATGTAGTATCACGCGCATTTTTACTTTTTCTTGAGAGATATTATATTGGACGACCTCTTGGTCGAGTGGTTTGTACACCGGTTTTCATGGTGTCGCCATCTCTGAGGTCCCGGGTTCGATCCCGGTCGGGTCAATTTAGAAACTATTGTTTTTCTAAATTGTCTCTGGTCTGGGTGTTTTCTATGTATAATAAGTATGTATGTAAGTATGTTTATCCGTTGTTTAGTAACCATTTAACGAGTTTCATAACGAAGCTTCTCTTGGGCTAGACAATTGGTGTGAGTGTAGGAAAGTCTTAACTTTAAGACAGACCTAATTTTAGCTGGCTATTGGCTGGCTATATTCACGAGAAAATTGCTAACAATGGTGTCTTTCTTTCAAAAACTGTAAAATTCCAAGTGACACTAGATATTTGTACAAAGAAATGTCAATAATTTGTAAATAAACATTCTTTTTATCCGTAGCGGTGAAATAATACTAATACCCCCTTTCTTCCCTTGGGTGTCGTAAAAGGCGACTAAAGGACTAAAGACTGCACATACATCCAACAGCATAGAGCGGCGATGGGCTCACTACCTGTCACGCTGAGCACATGTGCAGTCGCTATTTGGTGAAAAGTGCACTATGGCAGAGGACTGCTTTTGCGGTCCTCATTGTTTAGTCTCTGACTTGGGGATAATAGTCGTGATTATATGTATTTATGTTTTTTATCGAATTCGGCCATAGTGTAGCATAGAGTCACGACTATTTGAAAACTGTACTTATCAATAATGTATTATTTTCCCTTTTTTATAATTTTTATCTAAATGTTCTTATGGCGAAAATAATTTATAATATTTCTCTCTTTTACAATAAAACTATGTTTTACTTAAACATTCCAGTTTTTTTAGGAAAAAAACACGTTTTCGCTTTTTAATTATTTACGTATGTCTGTTTACAGTTACTGGGTGACAGAGGTGAACGCACTCAGTCCTCCGCCGGGGTGTTCGATGCTAAAACCAGCGTGCTGTTCTACACACAGGTTAGTAGGGTCCTTGTATAGTTCTTGACTTGTCATGTAAACAATTGTAACTCTAAATGCATTGAGAATAGTCCCAAACGTCGTATTATTACAACTCTTAATACAATAAGGTAAGACTCATAATGTCATAAACAAAGAATTAGTCAAAAGGGGTTTGGATAACTGTGCTTGTGATTGTACCGGAAAGTATGCTCTAACTCGGAACAATGGTGCTACCAGCCAGAAGTGGCATAGGTTTATGGACTGGTAACAATAGAAGTTAGTTATTAGTTGTTACTAAACTATTTTCCTGTTTGTTTGGCAAAATTATTTCAACAGCAGGAGCGACTTTAGGTTAGGAATTTCTCGGAAGCTGGATTTTCTACTTATTTTGTTCATTCACTTTCAAACCATTTTTTTAAGCATTTACGTCAGTTTGAAGTACTCTTGACTTATTAAATGTTGGTGTTCAAAGACACGCTAAATGAAAAAGAAGGTCTAGTAATGATAGCTACTTACATAAATTATAACTTTTATCCAATCTCATTGTCAAGGCGATCTGCAGTCAGCACAGAATTTGTATCGATTCAGTCTCTCCAAGAAGCTGACCTTCAATGAGACAATTTCGTAATTATTGCTATTGCTCCGTACTGTTAATATATGTGCATTATTCACTTACATAATTACCTCGTAGACAAGTTCACAAGTGCTTTGTATTAAATCTTGATGTAAAGGTAGGCGCACACCGCACACGCTATAATTATCTCACACTCTTAAATCTGATATAACAGTTGCGTGTTTGAGTTACAGTGGAAAAAAATGCTGCTAGTTTTTTAACATTCTATATACTTAAGACTAAATTATAACTTAACAAAGTTACTGTACAGTAAACAATGCCTTCCTTCTACGTTTAGATAGACATAATCATTGAAAGCGCAAAGGGTTAATTATAATTAAGCATTCTAGTTTACATAATTATGTAATTGGGTTTATACCCGTTTAATTATGTTTAATAATAAATAAATTAATAATAATAAAAGTAGATAATATCGAGATTTATGATGATATACATTCTGAAACCTTCAAGTCTCGATTTCATAAATAGTAAAAATCCAAGACACAGAAATGAACTCGAAACTTTCGAGTATCATCCATAAATGTTGTAGTACAAGTCGTAACGTAAGGTGGTAATTAACCTACTCGGTAAATTATTGGGCTTAAATTACAGAGAAATATTAAACTATACATTGAAAAGAGCAACTTTTGAGTTTGTAGCCGGACTCTACGCGATAGAAGATTGCATTCCGAACCGAGGTAGTAGAATCACGACTAGATAGATAGACAAATTCTTTATTGCACATACATGTGAAACAATTTTACAATACAAACTTTAATCTAGTATGAGCAAAGGCGGTCTTATCGCTGAAAGCGATCTCTTCCAGACAACCTTTGGTTTTTGGACCTAAGAAGGAGAAAGAGGAAGTGCGCAAGTACAGCAAAATAGAATTACACGATAGATAATTAATAAAAACAGATATTATAAATATATATTTATAAATATATTTTTAAATTAGACATACATATATAATAACGATAGATATAATTATCACACATACATACATATAAATTAAATAAACTATTACATGTTACTATTAGCAGATGACTTAGCTAGTTGAGTAGAAAGTTTACATTTCTAGGAAAAAACGGGATTTTTACCATGTTTATGTTGCATGCCCCATGATCACGGAGTACCTAACGTTACTCCGTGATCATGGTTAATGCTACTGCGCCGAAATATCGTCGGGGACTCAATATCAACTTCATGAACAAAGTCCCGTTCTTTACTAAAAATAATTGTTGTAACCATGAAAGTATAAAATGTTATTTTGAAATTAATATAATTATCCTTTTTACTCATTAAGGTATTATAGACTAGACACGCGCAATCACTGAGGCGTTTGCAGCCCATGGGATGCAACTCACGGCGCAAATACTTGCTTTGCGGTGTCATCGCCTCCAGTCCATATTACCTTATTTTTTTTACTACTTACTATTTCCTTTTACCCGTGTGAGATTGACTGAGATTCTAGGTTAGACTAGTAAAATTAGATGATCGAAGGATAAAATGGATAATATAAAATGTCCTGCAATGCAACGCTATGTACGCGTCCTAACGAAGCGAGCTTAGAATGAGCGCAATAATTGTGTTGAGCAAGGGTTCTCAGTCAGTCCTAGAGCTGTTGCAACCTCTTCTCTGGCGGTAATTAAAAGATCTGACGCGGCCAGTGTTGATCTCCTAAGGTCGTTCTAGCTTTTATTGCATTATATTTATGGTTTATGGTTTTGTTCAATATTTTTAATTTGAACTTTTGATTAAGTTATGTTCTTATTATATATATATAGTGAAGTTATTGCACTGTTATTGTTGTTTCTATATCCTTGAAAAAAACTTACTGATACACTGAAAACCGGCTTTCGTTATTTAACTAATTACTTAGGTTTTTCATAAATGAAAAATGAACAGAAATTGTGAAACTAAATAAGTAGGTATTGAGTTCAATAAGAGTGCCGGTTTATGTGATGTGAATGTTTTGAGATTAAGGGTTTCAGTGTTTCAGTAAGTTTTATTAATCTGAAAAAAAAAACAGCAGATCGGACACTAATCAGAGCTATTGTGCTTTTTTAAGACCATACTTGTACATTGGAATAATGACTTAAGATTTAACTTTCGCCAGGGTATCAGTCAGAATCACCCTATATTGTTATATGACGTTACTTTTAATTAACTTACCGTTTTGTTGAACAGGTGAACCGCGACGGTGTGGGCTGCTGGAACACAAACAAGCCATACACACCTGAGAACAATCCACTCATCATCAGCGACGCTAACCTTTTGGAGTTTCCTAATGACTTAAAGGTAAATACCTGGCAGTCACCTGACCTGATGGCAAGTGACGATAGGGTCGAATGGGTCTCGTGGTGCAACTTCATCCTGGTTACGATGGGCACGTGCTTGTGGTGGTCACACAAAACCGAGAACCGTTTACTTAAAACGTTCCATAATTTATAATAAAGCTTTTTCACTCTCACTCACACCAATTAACTAGCCAAAGTTAAGCTTCTATTAAAACTTGTTTTTATTGGTTAGATAACCGATAAACATACTGATTATGTGTCTATAGAAAACACCCAGACCCGAAATCAATTTATAAACAACAGTTATTTCTATATTGACCGCAACGGAAATCGAACCCGGGACCTCAGAGATGGCGACGCCGGAACCGGCGTGCTAATGCTAACTCGCTCACTGAGGTCATCCTCTTGCTTCATTTACAGTTAATAACACTGACTTATACTAACTAATTATACGGGAATTTTCTTAGTTATCTTCGTTAATTAAAACAATTGTACATTTCAGATTGACAGTGAAAGCAACCTTTGGATCTTGAGCGACAAAATGCCTCGCTTCTTATACAAGACCTTGGATCCCAATGAAGTCAACTACAGGATATTCAGCATAAGCTCACAGGACGCCATCGCTGGAAGCACCTGCCAATAAATTATTTATACAATAATTTGCAACAAAATTACAAACATACTATGTATAAAATGTGGTAAACGCCATCTTTCTTACTATTTCTCAAGAAATGGTATTATAATTTTGTGAAATTATGTGACAATACAAATTAATATACAGTATTTTTAGGGTTACAAAATAACATTAAGGTGAAATTATTGTACTCAGAATCAACATTTATTAGATCTCAGGAAGAATTGCTTATGTAATTGTTTAAAATTGGTAATGAAAAAGTTGAAAGTATAGGGTTACTTAAAACAGTTTTGGTTTTATAACATTGTTGTTAACACGGTACTTGGTATAAGTATGTAAATCGTGAAGAGGTAAATACTATTATGTAATTAATCATACAATACATACATTTATCGCACACCTACTTTCAAATACCAGTGTTACCAACACAAAGGTTTGCGATAAATCAAATGTTTGCCACACAAGTGAGTCTCTAGTGGGTGATGCGCCTTAGTTTCAAGAGTTACTATATGTTATCAATCTTAAGAAAGATAACCGAATAAGTGCAAAAAGGGTTATCATAATAAATTAGCTTATAACAGTTTAAAACGTTAGTTTTATTTAATAAAATAAATAAAATAATTTGAATTCTTTAACAATTATTGTGCTTTAGGACCGATCTAAAACAGCTTTTAATACTTCTTCATACTGACTGAGTAGAAAAGTAGTGCCTACTATTAACCCATTTAATAAGCTCCACCAGTTTAAATGTTTTATACCTAAACTTTTAT
This sequence comes from Scoparia ambigualis, assembly GCA_963921215.1. Taxonomy (NCBI): domain Eukaryota; kingdom Metazoa; phylum Arthropoda; class Insecta; order Lepidoptera; family Crambidae; genus Scoparia; species Scoparia ambigualis. The sequence continues at coordinate 26,876,931 of OY992506.1, forward strand.
TTATTAACGTTTATTTATTTATTTTTACACATTACTTACATACCGAAAGTAACCGATCTTATACCGAATTTATTTCAAATTAGTTATTTCCCGCAATAAAATTGACTGAAAAGTTTAAGAAAAAATAATAAAAGTATTTGTCACAACTAAAAATATACAATAAGTAATACTGAATGCTTTTAGGTATTTTAAATAAAAATGTACAAGTTTTTTTTAATAAAAAGAACTCAATACTAAGAAGGTTTTTTGTTGATATCTTTACTTCTCCGATCCGTAATTAGTTTTTTTGTTTTCAATAGCTATACGTATTAGCGTGACTGATTGTGAGCCCATCGCCGCTCTATGCTTTTGAATGTATGTAGGTACAGTATTTAGTCCGTTAGTCGCCTTTTACGACACCCAAGGGAAGAGGGGGGCGTGGGCCACACCGAAATTATCGGGAATAGAAAAAACTACAAAGATAAATACAATAACATTTAATTTCATTGTTTTTCGAAGTAGTCTCCGTGACAATCGATGCACCTTTGCATTAATTCAAACCAATTATTGTAACAGTAATTCTACTCTGAAGTGGACATAGTCGAAATGGCCGATTTGCAAGCTTCGCCTGCCTCTTTTGGACCTTCAAACCTTTGACCACGAAGCAAATATTTAGTTCTTAGGAATGTAAAGTAATCATTGGGGCTTAGGTCAAGGCTGTTTGGAGGGTGGTCCATCAACTCCACGTTTTCCAGATTAGAAGTTTCATGGAATTATATTATTTTAACATTCCCAATACAAACACCTTAGGGTCAACCAATTTACATGACAACTTACTCATAATTAAATAAATTGTGCCATGCAATCAATAATTTTGAAAACCAAAACCAGAGTAATCACTTGTTTCCCTTCCTACAACGAAAACGCGGTAACGCAGGACACAACTCTCCCCTACAGCTTATAAAGCGCAACTTGGAACAAGTATCAGATGGGAGGGCGGAGCACTACATGCATAAACTATAGGTGGGCAATGATTTCATGTCACTCCAGAGTAATCAACAAGAAACGTCGGACACGTATTTAATTTGATATTGACGCAAAACTAATAAGTATTTACATGAAATTAATTTGATTTATCAAAACAGCATTATTTACTAAATTTATGAACATTTTTCTAGTTAAATATGGGTTTTAGAAAAAAAGAACTATTAAAGAATACTTTTTAGTTTGGTGGTTTAAAAAAACTATTTTTTTGTCGTTTGGAGAACTAGCCAATTATTCCGTTCACTGACTATTTAGACACACATACTTTACTATTTTTGTTGACTAACAAAAATACTAACTCATGTTAAGTTGCGACTTTTCTGGAACCTATATTAAGTCTAATAATGAATGATTGTTGTTGTCATAGTAACCATTTTAACGAATTTCATAACGAAGCTTGTTACGTATAGCTTCAGCACCAATATCGCCGATCTGCAATTACCTCATTATAGCGGCGCATGGAAACGACCAGAATCTAGGTGCCGAGCACGTGCCGAGCACGTGCCGAGTCAGCGACACGCGTGACAGCCGACACCCGACGGGCCACAGCGAGTTTCGTCACTTTTGGATCAACCATCGACCATTAGGCATTGTACTTAGCTATAATTAAATAAATGTAATTTCTTTTTATTATACTTTATTAAATAAATTTAGCTTAGCTTCTTTTGGGCTAGATAATTGGTGTGAGTGTAGAAAAATTTATTTTTTTATTCATTTATTTATTTTTAAAAAAGGTCGTTACCAAAATACAAATTTTAGGGGGTCGTTAATAGGAGCTTTTACGTTAACCGTTCTCCGTTTCTGTAAAGGAATCGTAGCCAAGTTCGTAAGTAAGTAAGTCCGGTTTTCGATACAAACGAAGCGACCATTTTTTTCGACAAGCTACGAGAGCGCCCACCTTATTTTGCTTGACCTCATCATTCGTAGACCCAAACAGCCGATTGGTGTTTTCTTTCAGGCTCATATGAATAAATCCACGATTCATCACCCGAGACGATATTGTAAACAGCATTTGAGCTCCCTCTACAGAACCGTTGTAGAGCAGACCGACACCAATTAACACGAGCAGACTTTTGTTCTTCGGTCAAACGATGGGACACCCAGCGGGAAACTAGCTTCCTGACACCCAGTTCAACATTCACTATTATTTGAATGGCTGTCATACCAATGCTGAGAGAAGCCCGTATCTGCTCGTATGTCACATGTCTATCTTCTTGTATTAATTAGCGTACAGCATCGATGTTTTCTTGTGTTACCGCTGTTTTTGGCCGACCAGTAGAGGGAACTGTGGTAAGAGATGAACGTCCTCGACAAAATTCAGAATACCAGCGATATATTATAGTCGTTTTACTAGGTGCTTCAAGTTTATAAATAGAAACAAGCACGGCTAGAAATTGTTCTTGAGATAACGGCGAAAGTTGTGAAAAATGATCGCACGGAAATGTTCGGAACAGAAAAGCTCCATTTTCTCACTGACTCCTTAATTTGAAATGGCTGCCACTCTTTTGTTTTAAAATTGTTTTTTTTTCAAAAACGGAATTAAGTTTGAAAGAATACTAACTTTCAAATACCAAAAAGATTTTAAGTCTAATTTTTTAGATGAATGATTGGTCTTGCTGCGCTGCGCAACGAGACCAATCATTCATCTAAGTCTAATTTATTCAAAAGTATTCCATTCCCGATCTTTTCGGTGTGGCCTATGTAGTTGGACCGCCTCTGTGGCCAAGTGGTCAAGCGCTCGGCTCGATATCCGGAGGCCCCGGGTTCAATTCCCTGACGGTCATTAGTGTGTTTTCTGATTTTCCAACGCATAGCCCGGGTTTGTGATCACCAATCCGCATTAGGCAAGCGTGGTGATTAAGCCAACACCTATCTATTGTAGCGATGACTTGATTCCAATGGTGGAGGCCTTTTCCCGGCAGTGGGACAGTATACAGGCTGTACTTTTCTTAAAATTTTATACGGGTTATTGTCTTGCAAGCAACAATTTGTCGCTTTTCTGACGAAGGGGCGTATCTGACATTTACTAAATTGTTCAGGACAAGCTTTTTTCGTTTTCGCACTACATAGGTAGGTACTTTCTTCGGCAGAACGATCAAATAAAGCTTTGTTTAAAGAAAGTTATTATTTCTATGATCTTTGAGTTAAGATCTTTCTAATTATATGAAATACATATTTTTAAAAATTTTTAAGTTCATATTTATTTAAATAAAAATGTTTTAAAATAGCTACGATACAGATACGCCATTTCGAGAGAACCTTCTCAGGTATGGTATCAGCTAACAGATACATCGGTATTTAAACTGAACAAATAAGTAAATAAAACATTATTTAGAAAATCAACTTCTTATTTATTGTCATGGAGCTATTCTGACATAAGATATTCCTTTCTTAAAAGCCGGCAACGCGTCTGCGATTCCTCTGGTTTTGCGGGTGTCCATGTAATGGGCGACGGTCATTACTTTCCATCAGGTGACCCGCTTGCTCGTTTGCCTCCTTCTGTTATAAAAAAAAGATACATACGTGGCTTTTGTTAAAATAATCAGTCTCTAACAGAAATAGCTTCATCAAAGTTGAAATAATTACATCACAGAATAATCACATGAAATTATTACTGTAACAATAATGTCCTTCATCATCTTAAAAAAATCTTTAAACAATTAGTTATCATCCAATCTTGTAGCAATCAACAGTAATCTTTTAACTTGAAAATTATTTCGTAACACATATTAGACACATTTACTTACACATTTACATTTTTTAAATATTAATATAAAAAATTAACCAATCAACAAAGACACACCAAATTAAATTTGGTAGACGCTTAAAAATTCTACATGCCCGGGTTTAGTATGATAAACATTTAATACTTAGGAGGCCTATTACATCTCGACTGTGATTTTTGCGTAAAATGCAATCTAACGACAGGTGTGTCACCAATAGTTAAGAAAATTAAATCATCATTCTTTTCTTTCGAGATCTTTAGACAACTCATATTCAAAACGCCAAGCTCGGATTGGAGTTAAGACGAAACATTCCTTTTTGATGTTACAGACAGAGAAGTGTGACTATGTTAAAAAAAAAAAAAGGGGTTGTGGGCTTAGATGTCATGACGGAATACTCAGTCATCACCGTCCAGTTAACGTTCTGTCCTAAATTATCTGTTCGCAACGAGAGTAACAGGGGACAGATTTTTTTAAATCCAAGAAATCCGAATATTGAAGTGCTGTAACATAATAAGGATTCTTCTTGCTAGTCTAAATATCGGGATAAGTTGGGCTGGTGTAAAAAGGTCTCCAGCTTTTTTAACGGTATTTATACATATCCTATATTCATATAGCGCTGTGGGAACAATTCCCTTCACTTTGACCGTGATATGGAAAAATGCAATTAAATTTCTTCAATATTGAAAGAATTACTTATGAAATACAATAAAGCTGCGAATGTTATGGAGTTGCGAATTTGCCCGCTGCGTCCATCCATCCGCAAACAAATATATTTTCTTTAAGAGGGTTTACGCATTTCGGCTTCCCATACAAACTTCCAAGTCGAAATTTTCAAAAACTATTAAGCCAATTACAATGAAACTTGGCATGCTAAAGTAACATACAGAGATCTAAATAGTTTGTTAAAAACATTTTTAAAAAACGTTTCAATCACTGAGTTAATGCGATTTTAAACTTTCTATATTGGACTTTAAATCGCCATTACTCAGCTAAATAAACCTTTGAAATGTTTTCAACAAACTATTTAGATCCATATATTTTGCTTTAGCATGCAAAGTTTCATTAAAATTGACTTATTGGTTTTTAAAAATTTCGACTTGGATGTTTGTATGGGAAACCGAAATGCGTTAACCCTCTTAAGCCCCTGCCTGCTATAAATTTGTTTTAGGAACATGTATAAAGCTGTAAAAGTTTGCTATGCTTGTAATGCTATGTATAGCAGTAGCAATCTTCAGCTGTCATGTCGTATATTGTATAATTATCAACCGACAAGCGCCCTTAATAGAAAACTGCACTTTCGTTACTGATCGGTAAATTACCGACTTGCTGCATATTAAACATAGCACATTTTATAACTTTAGGTGTGCTCTTTGATTCTTCTTCACATATAGTTTTGTTTCCACGAAATGTTTTCAAAAAGTTTTAATTTGGCTTCTTCATCGCTTGTTTTAAAAGTTACAAACATAATACAAGTGATAAAATGACAGTTTTTTGGTCTTAAATTTCAGAAACGTCACTAGAGGTGAACCGATAAACTTTTCTAAAATCTTATTAGATAAAAGTGATTGTAACTTACGCCCCTTTGTTTTTTTTTCGCAAATTTGTATAAACGTCACCCGTAACATGTCCAATAACAGCACAGACGTATAATAGAAGTATACGTCTGTAAATAACAGCGATCTATAATAATACATTATGATACAAGTGTGCTATGTTGGACATTACAATCGAAGCGGGTTATGAGCCCGAGCCGAAGGCGAGGGCCTAATGAAGGCGAGGATTGTAATTACCAATGCATGCAATCGCGTATCATACGACGTTTTTCAACACACTTGTGAGGCGTGTTTTATTGTTTTTCTAGTGTATAAATCTTTGGTATGCCAACATATATTTTTCTTTGGACTTAGATGGTAAACATTTTGTGCTTCACTTAATATTTCCGGCGGTGTAGACTGTAAGATAATTATCGGAGTTCTAAAAAAAATAATTTGGTCAGTGGGTTTTGAATTGGGCTTTCATGATATGTAAATGAAAAAAACTGCCTTTTTAAGCTAAATAGCTTAAACACGCAGTTTTTATTAATATGGCTCGAGAGAGAGTAATACTATTTGCGGTTTAAAGTTTAATTTTTTTTATTGTTCTATTACTAAAATTTCGGAATTCCGAAATTTACGTAGTCAATTTCGGAATAATGGGAAATTCTTGTTATTTCGGAAAATTCCGAAATTCCAAAATTTCGGAATTCCAAAATGCATGCCCTAAAGTACCGACTCACACCTTGTCGCTATTACGCGTTTCCCGAAATCCGAACAGAAAATGAATGACAGACAACGAATGTCAATGTCACCTCACAGTTTTTACTTTTATCGGCCCGTCCATTTTGGTAGGCAAAGTACCACACCCGTACAGCCATTGGTTCCGAACAGTCACTCACCCGGACAGGTCCCGACATGTCCTTAAACAACAGGCAGTCGTGACAACGTTGTTACAAAATACCATAGTTTAATGCCTCAAAGTTAGCGCGGTTTGTCCGATCACGCGAGCTAAATGTCTTGCCGACTTAACAACAGCTTCAAAATGCCACCCCAGTGGGGACATCCCGGAGGACTGACGGTGCAGTTGATGCCCCGACAGGAGAGGGCTGTTCCGATATCCACCCGTTTTACATTAAAACTCAACTACCTCTCGTAAGTAACGTTTCGCACCCACATATAATTGGTTCCGTTAACAGAACGGATCCGCGACGGCAGTCCCATACGGGAAACAAATCTGTCCAAGTTAGGAATAAAAGCTTCCCGTCGTCAGATCAGCAACTACTTCGAAATGGACCGTCTTGGTAGATAGACAGACAAACAGGTGGCAGGCTGAATCGTGGCTGCCTTGAGCTGATAACAAGGCAAGCGTCACAACACGAGATTCCGAACCGTACGACGTCCCGATAACGCGTATAAATAAGAATATTTTATTAATATATTAATTGTTAATGGCGTTGCTCAACCAACCCGCAAGCCAACTCAACACAATACAGCCCTGATTCCAACCGAACGCGAGCCTGGCGAGCGCTGCCATCAGAGCTCCAAACCCAAACAGAGGGTGTAGGAAGCAAAACAGTCTCTGGTTTGCGGTTGGGCAAGAATTTCCAAATTGGGACCCGAGTTACCTCCCCTCTTACTGGCACGAGGCGGGAGGCGCCCTTGCGCCAACTGATCCCAAGCACCACAATAAGGTGACCGTCTACCATCCCGCCTGATGTAGGTCCTCGCGGAGTGCTCAAATCTTCCGAACACTGGAGGAAATGGCTCCAGGCGTGGGCGCTCCATAAGTGGAGGGGATAGCTGAGCCAATGGGAGAGGGGCCGGCGATGAAGGTAGGGAACTAACCCACGATCCCTGCCACAAGCATGCGCGTACGGGGTGGTGACCGAACCTCCCCAGCGTAGGTTGACGGTGCCCAATGGCACCCGCCCACTGCAGGCCGATCTTTGCCCCCACTGGCCCTACCTCTCCTAGACCTACTCCCCGTAGGGACAGGAGCATGCGTTACAAGACAAGAATTGGCCCCCCGATCGGGCCCCTCATCAGAATATTTTTGGTTGGGTCCCGAACCGTCTAGGGTTGACCCCCTTAGGCCCAACATGGGAGGGGGCCCCCGATGGGACCTCTCCTCCAACCGTCCTTGCGTGGGTCCCTGACCCCTGCGCGCATCAGAAGGCGGTCGCAACCAAGACCCTCCCGGTGGGGATCTACTTTCGTCAGCCTGTGGCTGTTCCCGTGCAGGACTCCTAAGTCCTTGCTGGTGGTTTGACATCCCGGGCATATTTAGACAGAGGAGGTCATGATGCCGACCACCACGAAAATCGCAAGCCCCAGCTTGTGAGCACTGCTGCGCTATGTGTGGACCTAAACACATGTAGCACCAGCCCCGTTGCTGTACAATAATCCGACGACCTTGCACCAGTTGTGTACCGAACTCGTCGCACCGAGTGACGTCATGCCCAGGCTCCCGACAATACGAGCACCGATTTAGCTCCGCCTGCGTCACTAGCGCATGCAAGCGCTGAGTAGGTCCCGTTCCATCATCCCCCCTTGAGGCACCCGACCTCACGTGACTCGTCCGAGAGTCACGTGGCCTCAAGGGAAGTGATAATACTGTCATGTAGTCAGCCCGTCTACATTCTCCCTCCGGAAACGACAACAACTCAGTCAACATAGGAAGGCCTTCGTTGCCCCCGGTACGCTGCTGTTCGAATCTGGTCTGCATGTCCACTGGGAGCCGACCGAGAACAATATAAAATAATATATATGGCTTTAGTGGCTGTCGTCATCGGGTTCAAAATCTCTGTCCGAATTTTAGAAATCCGAGCCACATAAGGCATAGTGAAAATCCGTGTCAGTTGGGCATCTACCAATCGCCGTTCGTTTTGATACCTATCGAACAGTATCTGCCGAGCCGTAAGATAGCTGTCCTCCGTTACTGGCAGGTGGGCCACGAACTCCCCAGGATCACCGGTGACGGCCCCGCGCAGCTGTGCATCTTGTACGATGCCGTTAGGCTCTTCCGATCATGGACCAGGCTGTGAAATAAATTTATGAACCCGACCCACTGGTTCAGGTCACCGTCGAACACCGGTAGTTCGATGCTAGGTAGGCGTGACACAATGCTAGATGAAGATGGGTGCTCTGCCTTGTCTCCACCGGTGGAGCGAGCATTTAAAATCTCCATCTTCCTCTGCACTATATCATCAGCATACTGCTGACACTGGTCAAGGTCCTTCTCCGAAGACAGCAGCACATCACTGTCATCAGTCGCCAACTTAGTGATATCCGTTACATACCGATAGACTAACTCCATTCGTGCGTCAACATCCGAAGCGCGTGCCAAAAGGGCCTCCCGTCTGTCAGACCTTTTAATCAAGGCACGAGCTTACGCAAACCATCGCAGCTCACTTGCTATCCTGGCTTTAATCGCAGCGACCGTGGTTGGCGGCATGTTACTTACGAGTTACAACTCAATACAAAAAAATAAAATATAAAAAAAAACAAAAAAAATATTATTAATTATTTAACCCAAACCAAACACCCTATATAAAGGGGCACAATTATACCTAACTCCGATTAGGTCTATAAGCAATAACAACACAACATAAAAAAAAATTAACTTAGTATCAAATTACAAGCCTTTCCCGAGGCAAACAAATAACTATGTCCGATTTAGTTATGTATACCAACTTTTATAGAACAATAATACATGTTCCATTAACCGTAGTGCTATAAGAAATTACCCGAATGTAATTATTTCTATCCACATAACAAGAAATAAAATTATAACCGAACTGCATACAAACAGTATTATTAAAATAACTAGCAACCTATATTATGTCACTTGAAGTCCTAATTAACTTCTTAATAAAGGTTGCACTTAATGTAGGTAGGAAAATAAAATTAGTGTGGCACACCTATTCTGTTCAAGGCACACTCCCACTATCTTCTCTGAAGATAATTATCAACTTACCTATTCAAATGATCTAAATGTGGTTATTGCATATGACAATTTAAACACAATCACTTATCACTCTAGTGACTGACTCAAACCGATTCAATGTTGCAATGTAATAAGCATTGATTGAGTAGGTACCTACTTGTTTTCAATGACCGAGACAATAACAATTTCAAAGACAAAACCCGTCAAGCACTACCAACAATCAATGATTACACATACAATGTAATAAAATTTAATTACAAACTTATTAAATATAATTAACTACTATAAGCCAATCAGGTGGATACATTTATATGTTTATAACACATTTGCTCGTAAAGCGGCTCTTATTACACCAATTTCAGCATCGTAATGTAGCTTATTACGCACTAGTGCGGTAATGTAATTTAAAAATTAGTAATCATTTGAATCTATGAACAACATAGGCCTTTAGCCTGTTGGTATATTTATTCTGTGCCGTTAGTAGCTTTTACGACACCCAAGGGAAGAGAGGGGTTGGTGTGGTAGTATTATTTTGATGAGCCCATCGCTGCTCTATGCTGTTGGATGTATAAGCAGTCTTTAGTCCGTTAGTCGCCTTTTACGACAACCAAGGGAAGAAAGGGGTTGGTAAAATTATTTTGATGCCGCTCTATGCTGTTGGATGTACATGCAGTCTTTAGTCCGTTAGTCACCTTTTACGACAACCAAGGGAAGAAAGGGGTTGGTAGAATTATTTTGATGAGCCCATCGCCGCTCTATGCTGTTGGATGTATGTGCAGCAGTCTTTAGTCCGTTAGTCGCCTTTTACGACACCCAAGAGAAGAGAAGGGTTGGTGGTATTATTTTGATAAGCCCATCTGCGCTCTATGCTGTTGGACAAAGAAAAATATATGTTGGCTTACCAAAGATTCATGCACTAGTAAAACAACAAAAAAAGCAGTCATTTTCGGAAAATGTATTTTCCTCGCAAATATGTTATAAAACGTCGTATGGCATACGTGCGCTTTGATAATTACAGCCTCTGCTTTCTTGTAGCCCTCGCCTGCGGCTCGGGCTAGCAATATCGCCTCGGCTGTAATTTTCATCTTACCGCACTAATATCATAATGTACTATTATAACACATTTGCTCGTAAAGAAGCTCTTATTACACCGATTTCAGTATCGTAATGTAATAAGTTTCGCACTAGTGCGGTAATGTAATTTAAAAATTAGTAATCATTTGAATCTATGGACAACTTAGGCCTTTAGCCCGTTAGTAGCTTTTACGACACCCACGGGAAGAGAGGGGTTGGTAGTATTATTTTGATGAGCCCATCGCCGCTCTATGCTGTTGGATGTATGTGCAGTCTTTAGTCCGTTAGTCTCCTTTTACGACACCCAAGGGAAGAGAGGGGTTGGTAGTATTATTTTGATGAGCCCATCGCCGCTCTATGCTGTTGGATGTATATGCAGTCTTTAGTCCGTTAGTCGCCTTTTACGACAACCAAGGGAAGAGAGGGGTTGGTAGTATTATTTTGATGAGCCCATCGCCGCTCTATGCTGTTGGATGTATGTGCAGTCTTTAGTCCGTTAGTCGCCTTTTACGACACCCAAGGGAAGAGAGTGGTTGGTGGTATTATTTTGATGAGCCTATCTACGCTCTATGCTGTTGGACAAAGAAAAATATATGTTGGCTTACCAAAGATTCATGCACTAGAAAAACAACAAAAAAACGCAGTCATTTCGGAATTTTTTTTTCCTCACAAATATGTTATAAAACGTCGTATGGCATACGTGCGCTTTGATAATTACAGCCTCTGCTTTCTTGTAGCCCTCGCCTACGGCTCGGGCTGGCAATATCGCCTCGGCTGTAATTTTCATCTTACCGCACTAATATCATAATGTACTATTTACCTACCTGCCCGAGCTACAGAGGATCAAACAGGTCTCACTCTTACTGGTTTCCCGAGCAACACAAAACAGTTTCAAGTAACCTGCTGGTCCGCTACCTACTCAGCAGGCCGTGTCGTTTTAATTGAACCTACGCTCTCTGCAACCACTTGATTCAGACAAACCCTGGACCCTTGGTCTCCGATCAGGGCTTACCTGAACAGATGCGATTCGCAGCGTTTTAATTTTTAACCTAACTTCTAATCCCTACCTTATCCTAGGTACTTACCGACTTGTCCTATGGTTAGCCCGCCTTGCAACCTTAGGAGAGGACTGGGGTGGGGGAGGAAGGGATGGTTGCAGCCCAGCTGCTGTGAAGTAATGCGATGTGGCGGTGGCGTGCCTCGCCTGCCGATTCCGAAAAGGCTCGTCTAAATCGCTCCCGTACACACGTCCGCGGCACCGACCAGTGTCCCCTTAGTCCTTAGCCTCCGATGGCCTCTTACCCACTTGCAAGCGGCACCTTCCGAAAGAAGTGCCAACACGCGGAGGATTTGCGATATACGCTACCGTCAGCGTTAGTCCGTCCGAATAATTAAACACAATAGCCTCCGATGGCTGTTTACAAGAGATTATTAAGATTTTAACCGATTAACTAACATCTCACAAACTCACGCCGCCACGCGTGTGATGAGTTTTCCCAACTGAACACATCGAATTCTCAATAAAAGTGGGCGCGGGTCCTGCCGTCAGGACTACATACGCAAACAATCCTCACAGAGTTTTCTAAGCGATTTTTGAAGATGTGACGCTGTTCCACAGGTGGAATCCAACTAGCGTACCGACGACTCACACCTTGTCGCCATTTCGCCTTTCCCGAAATCCGAACAGATAATGAATGACAGACAACGAATATCAATGTCACCTCACAGTTTTTACTTTTACCGGCGGCCCGTCAATTTTGGCAGGTAAAGTACCACACCCGTACAGCCATTGGTTCCGAACAACCGCACTAGTGTGTAATAAGCTACATTACGATGCTGAAATCGGTGTAATAAGAGCCACTTTACGAGCAAGTGTGTCGATAAGACAGAACGAAAGAGCTTCTTAACTTTGACATTATTAACGCAGTTACGCTAACATTATTGTCAGTTACGCTCCATCGTCAGAAAAGCGACGAATTATAATGTTATAATATAACACAAATGATAAGTATACAATAATAAAACAACTGTTGAATACACTTAGGCATTTGCAATTTTGTATGGAACAGCTGATGTTTTTATCGCCGTTTCATTGATGCTCTCATATAAATAATTGTTCTTTAGTATATTAATACCATGACTGCCCTTTTAATTTTTAACTATTACTTCTATCCAGTCCAACATGGTTGCCTGGAAGAAATTGCTGTTTAGGGATAAGGCCGCCAATTGTATCTACCACAGACATAGATCTACTATGTCTGTGGTATCTACCATGTATTTGTCCTTTTGTATGTTTTCTGTGGTGTACAATAAAGCATAAATCTAACACCTGTTCAAATATTACTAAACACCCTGAATTAGTTGGCTAATGTTATACTTTATTGAAATGAACCTGTCAAAACGCAAAAAGGTGCATACAGTTCCTCAGTTGCTGTCGATTTCGGGTGCCTTCTGCCTTATTTATCACCCAATTACCATCAGGTGACATGAAGACTTCGTTTTCCAGTTGTAGGCAAAAAAATAGATTTTCCATACCAATATGCAATCCAAGTCCACCGAGATAAAAAAAACTCTTGTTTTGGCTTAACTTAACTTTTGAGTCGGTGTCAAAGTGAAAGTTTTTGTGTTTAAAGCCTTGCGTAAAAAGAAACCTTTTCATCGAAAGCTCTACGATCTTTTCTGCTCTACGACAAAGTAAAGTCCAAAAAGACGAATGGAATTTGTTTATAAAAAATATAAAAATAACATTTAAAACTTTCATGGTCACTTCAATTATTTTTATGAAAAAGCGGGATTTTTACAATGTTACAATGAGTTGTTGGTTTTGCGCCGAAATATCGGGGACTCAAAACCAACAACTCAGACATGGTAAAAATCCGACTTTTTCATAGAAATAAATATAAAAATATTGGTAAATTCCGGGCAGGTAAGCATGAATAGAAAACAACTGTGGGTCTGCAGTCCCTTTTGAGAAAAGATATAGAACTCTACTATGAATCATTCGAAGTAAAGTAAAAAACTAAATTTTTGTATCATGGAATTTACATAACTATTTTAAAGACTAAAATCTATTCTTTATTGTAGTGTTTTGCTATGAAGGTCAAGTTTAATTTCATTACTTAATTAAATGGTAAACAGAATGGCTAAAACCGCGTGACGAAGAAAAGTCTTAACTGTGACAGTCGGTAACGTTTTATAAGAGTTAATCTTACAAGGTAGGTACTTCAAAGACGTCACTCGTGAGTGTTTTGTTAAAAGTAACAATGGACTTTAATGAGTCTGGAATAAATTGGTATATCCTATGCATGTGTCGTGTTGCCCATCGCGACTATCGGTACTGTTATATTATTGAGTTGGTACGATAACTTGTATAGTGCCAGCTAAATACGCGGTGCTCGCCTTGCCTGTGTCATTCAAGGGTAGAATATTGTGCACCGAACACGCTTTACGGACAAAATGGCGCCAAAATTCAAGACCGAGAAAGTAGGAATCGTTGGAAGGTTAGTAAGCGAATTATTTACTGAACAGTTTAATAAAAAACGTCAGAGGCGGTGAAGGTTAAGTCATACGATTGTAGAGTAGCAGAGTGTGTTCCCTCTTTGCTTAGCAGGTCAAGGAAAATTTATGAGGAGACGTTATGTTTACTATGTAAGTATCGGAAAGCACCCAAAGATTAGGTGGACCAGAAATTAAGGACGCGACTAATTAGGTTTCTCGTATATATGAATCTATCCGATGTTTATTTTGCATAATTGATTACATATTTTGCAAATTCAAAATTGTGTTGTAGGTTTCTGTGCCAAACCTGTAATACTCGTACCACTAAGAGTTTTTGAGGTATTATAAATACGTTTCCTCAATATGTTTACCTTTGCGGCAATGCGGCATTAAGGTTCATATTACTTAGGTCCATTTACTTAATGGCTAGCCATAGCTGAGCCCCTAGACTGGAATATACGTGGGTATATTCATAGATAAATTGATGTAGTTATAAACAATTAAACTTTAAAGTTTAGTTTTACGTTTAAGTAATTTTGTTTAAGGAGTTGAGTCGTGTTGTTAGTTTGTTGAAGTCATGTTTAAAATAACCATTTACGCCTACGTCCACTTTCATTTTTATATATATAACCACAGTAGATATAACGGCATACTCAACGTTAAGAGGTCGCTACATAGGCCGATATTTGATAACTACCAATTATTTGGTTCAATTGCAGAGAGCGCTTTTTATACTTTTTTTTATCGCAAAGTAGGCAAAGACCTCTGTTCCATTTGATGTTAAGCGGTGTCTGTGAATGCTGATGCTGATATTATGTAGATGATAATGATGAAATAAACTAATAAATGAACAAGAGTTTCAATCGAGGAGTGGAGTAGAGCTCCTACTGGTAACATATAGGTCTGAGGTTAGATACATTTAATTTCACATACATAAGTAGTTGTAGTAGATGTGGTCGATAGATTCCCCTTACTTATATTATGAATGCGAATTGAGTTCGTTTGGTGGTTTGTTTGTAACGTTTTCACGCTAAACATTTAAACCTATTTTGGGACCTACTTTGGGAAAAAATTGGGACAGAGAGCGCGAGCGAAGACGCTAGCAAAAGCTAGTTTGAAATACATGTACGAACAACCAAAAGATATACACAAATCAACCCTCAATTTCAAAATTTTAATGGACCTAAAACAAAACCTATATCTAAAGCTATGACAACGTCTAAAACAGATGCTCGCACTTTTTCTCCAATACCGAGACACGAGACAGAGAAGCATATTTCTAATCTTTAAAAAGGTACTATTGTAGTAACGCCTTAAGGTTCCGTATCGTGTCTAAATTACTCTAAATCACAAAATTCTTGGTTATCTTCTTTGATGGTTCTCTTAAACTTTAACGTAAATGAATTTGTAGTAACTAATTTAGTTATTATTATTTTAGTTATTCATTTTTTTTCATATTGCACACTACTTCTAAGTAGTTACTAATAAGAGTTATTAAAAACCAGTAAAAAAACATAAAAACAAATAACACAAAATTTAAAGAAAGGATAGTGTCTTAATAGTACATAATGACATTAGTGCGGTAATTATCAAAGCACACGTATGTCATACGACGTTTTATAAAATTTTTGCAAGAAAAACACATTTTCTGAAAATGACTGCGTGTTTTTGTTGTTTTTCTAGGTAAGTATAAATCTTCGGTAAGCCAACATGTATTTTTCTTTGGACTTAGATGGTAATAGGCTGTCAACAACATTTTGTGCTTTGCTTATTATTTCCGGTGGTGTAGATTGTAAATTTAGTTCTTCATTACTAAAACATAACATATTTATTTTTAAACTTTCAAAGTAATAAGTATTGAACAAGAAGCCGCTGTTTGAATCGACAAAATATAGGATGTGAAAGGTAGGATAAGGCTTTCCATCCAATCCCTATTGTGTCGTAAACGGCGACTAACGCACTAAAGACTGCACATACATCCTACAGCATAGAGCAGAAATGGGCTCATCAAAATAATACTACCAACCCCTTTCTTCCCTTGAGTATCGTAAAAGGCGACC
Source organism: Scoparia ambigualis (assembly GCA_963921215.1). Taxonomy (NCBI): domain Eukaryota; kingdom Metazoa; phylum Arthropoda; class Insecta; order Lepidoptera; family Crambidae; genus Scoparia; species Scoparia ambigualis. The sequence continues at coordinate 26,892,793 of OY992506.1, forward strand.
AACGGACTAAAGACTGCACATACATCCAACAGCATAGAGCAGCGATGGGCTCATCAAAATAATACTACAAACCCCTCTCTTCTCTTCGCTGTCGTAAAAGGCGACTAACGAACTAAAGACTGTACATACATCCAACAGCATAGAGCGGCGATGGGCTCATGAAAATAATACTACTATACTAACCCCTCTCTTCCCTTGGGTGTCGTAAAAGGCGACTAACGGACTAAAGACTGCACATACATCTAACAGCATAGAGCGGCGATTGGCTCTTCAAAATAATAATACCAACTCCTCTCTTCCCTTGGGGGTCGTAAAAGCGACTAACAGGCTAAAGGCTTTCCATCTAAAGCTCCAGTTCAGTTGTTTCTTGCTGAAGCGTGGACTGAGTGGGCGTGGTTTGTGTTGTCCATAGATTCAAATTATTACTAATTTTAATATAAACTTTAAATAAATATCTCAAAAAAGTTGTTGATTTAAGTAAACAGTTATAGGTCGGGTCTTTATTCATGATTATTCTTTTTATAACTAACGACTTTTTCGTTTTTAGTAGGCTCATTGTCAATTGACAGACAAAAATTTAAAAAAAGGAACTATTTTCCCTAGTGGAAGAAATGCTATTATTTCTTCGCTCTGGTCGAGATTCTATTTTTTAAACTACATTACCGCACTAGTGTGTAATATACTTTACGATGCTGATATCGGTGTAATAAGAGCGAGTTTACGAGCAAATGTGTTATAAACCTATAAACGTCTCTAGGCTTGGTTCAGGAACAATATCACAAGAAGATCAGCTACCATAACCTACCCACGGGAACACCCGAATACTCCGAAAAACTTATTTCAGAATTTGAATATTCCGTATTTCAAAAATACATACATACATACAATCACAACTGTTATCCTCGAAGGGTTAGTCAGAGACTAGGCAATGAGGACCGCAAAAGCAGTCCTCTACCATAGTCTACTTTTCACCAAAAAGCGACTGCACATGTTGAGCACATGACATGTGGCGTGACAGGTGGTGAGCCCATCGCCGCTCTATGCTGTTGGATGTATGTGTAGTCTTTAGTCCGTTAGTCGCCTTTTACGACACCCAGGAAAAGAGGGGGTGGTAGTAGTCTTTTCCCGCCGCGCAACACAGTTATTCAAAAATCAGAATTTAATATTTCCGAAAATTAAAATTACTGACCATGCATGCGGGTTAAATTATTACACAAAATTGCACAATTGAGCATAATAGCTGTTATCCCGTTACTGTTATCAGTAGGTAGGCATTACATAAAACTGCCATAGATGTTACAAAACACTGTAAGATAACGGTATCATGGAGTCAGAAGAGGTTAAATAGGACAAATGTAAGGGCATCGTAAGATATAATGACACAAACTAGAGACTAATAATAATTTAGATCAATAACTCGATCGATACGATCTAACTTTTTTAATTATATTTTTTTTTTATACGTGTTGTGTTCACCATATAATTTTACTTTCATTTGAGTTTTTCTACATTACAAATAACATCAGCTGAAATTATCTTGTTAGCTGCATTTATTTAAGTAACGCTTATGATAACATATTTTTGTTTAAATGACATCATGTGGGTTTGTTTGTATACGTCATCAAATATAAATTGAAATAAAATCTGCAGTTTTTTTTTTATTATGTGACATTTATTTTACTGCGCAAGCGTAGAGAGAGACACTTTCTGTAGAAACTGCGTTTTTGTATGACGGTGTCCCGACGACACGACACCGTCATACAAAAATGCAGTTTAACGGCAACTGAGACCTACGTAGGTAAACGCAGGTATTACCGAGGTAAAATCAAGGTCTTCACCACCACTCACTTTTCTAACAAAAAAAATTGGCGCAACCGTCAACGTCAAATTTGACAGAACCGAGCATAGACTATGCGATATTTTGCTATCACGATGCATAAAATGTACCACAGAACCGAAATAATCAAACTTGTTCATACTAAAGTAGTCTGTAAGTCTATGAAAACGCGGTACAAAGTCAAGTGTGTTTTTGTAGGTGCGGTCTCATGCGACTGCTTGGGGTTTGAGGGGTTAAGGTTTAAGCTTTCGAAATAAGAATTTCCGATCGTAAAAACAGTTACAAGTATATGTTTCCTGATACTTTGATATCTGGACTTTAGGAATCTAATGATAAAAGATAGGTTTTGAGTAAATATGTAACGAAAAAAATAATTTAATATAATAAGCCGGATGAAGCTATTACCGAAGTATGCTAAAGTGATTGCAGCTAATACCGCGAATCGTGATTCTATGACCGAGGGTAGAAAAATAATTGGCATTTTGGTTCCGTACAAATCTTTATTAAAAACAAATTGTTGGCTATTCTATGTATGAGGGAAAACATCGTGAGGAAACCTGCACACTCAGGTGACTAAATGTGTTACCATGATCCAAGCTAATTAGGTTCCCCAGTGAACAGGTCCAAATGGTCCAAAGTTAAGGAGGTAGAGTTGGCGGTAAATCAAGCCCACCATTTTTTTTTCAATCTATGGGAACAAGAAATAAAAAATAAAGTTATTTTATTTTAAAAGAAAAGAGGTAGCCCGCCTACGTAAAAATTAAATCCTCAGTTAGAAAAGTAGGTAGGTAAACGTAAAAATAGGGTTGTGAATTTCATATAGGTATTATTTCTAGAGAACCCTAAACTGAAAAATAAATGCTTTTATCAGTTGGTATTAGATTTCTATGGTGAAGTTAATACCGAGTAATAACACTGGGTAATAGCTTCTTAAACAAGTTATTACCGAGTAATGGCTTGTTATCACCATCGGTGATAACTTCATTCGCGGTATTGTAAATAATCTAATTCCGAGGGATAAAAATTATAACTTTTAAACAAAACAAAAGTTTAATCGATAACCAATGAAGTTACCTAAACATATACATGATATTTGAATTAAGTACTGCGGTTTAAAATACAGACTAAGGTAAGGTTTCATGACGTATTCAATTTAGTGCTCTCATACAAAGTTAATTTAAATGACTCAATTTAGGACAAAAAAATAAGAATTCTAGTGCAATTTTCATACCGCGGAAATACTTTTTTACGATAAATACTAATTACCAAAACGAATTACCAAATCATTTAGGTTACTGCTATATACAATTTTCTTAAAAATTTAATAAAACTATTGATACTGATTTAAGCTATTACCGAGTATACCGCGGTCAATACATTCAAGAAGAAAATTGTAAAGCTATCACCGCGGTATTTTATTTTTATTAACTGTCGAAAAAAGGCGCAAAATAAAAAAAAATTAGATAGTTACAATCATAGCTGAAACTTTATTCCACCTTGTGACCTACTTCGAATCTGTTTAAATAGTTTCTTTACGACACATTAACTTTAGTAAAGTATTGAGTGTACTTACATACATTTGGCGACTCGCGTTTATAAGGAGGTCGTGCTCCGGCGCCGGTTTGAAGCAAACTAATCGTTGTTTTTTTTTGCGTTGTTGTGCACAGTCCGCGACGGATCCATCCAAACGAATATAAATTGCTCTTTCATAAAAGTTTTACTTTTTGAGTAAAATATGCCTGTAATTGCTTAAAACTACAATTAAATCACATACCTCGGTGTTACCTGCAGATTTTTGACTACCGCGGTAATACCTGCGCTTACCTTATCAACTTTTAGAGCAGTATTACTTTAATTAATTAATGTGCGTGTGGATTGGGACTTGAGAAAAGTACTGTATCTCGTTTCTCAAAAAGTGCTATAATTATCTATTTAAATATATTTTTGTGAAATAATTTCACCAACATTTTTAAAGATATTCACAATTATTCAATTGTTTTTAACGGTTTATTTTGATTTTATAAAGGTATCTGTAGAATATTCAATCCACCTATGGTACAGATGGATGGAGTGTTGCTAAAATCTCAAACTATGGCTACATAAATTCTTGACATTGTTATTCTATTACACGAATACAATCCCGAATCAATTTGTGAAACAAACATCTTAACGCAAAATATAATATTTTAAGAGTACTTAAATAAAAAAAATACTTTCGTGGTAACGTGCCGCCTGAGTGTTCCATATTTTAGCGTATATTTAATTAACCCGAACTTGTATGCAAACCGAGACTACATCAGAAATTGTGAAAATGTTTCTGTTTTTGTGAACGTTTTATTTACAACAATAATTAACTTTATATTATTTAGCTAGGAAATGGATTAGGCTGACCATGCATATATAAAAATAAACACATCCATGTGTTATGCATTTTATTACAAGAAAATACAGATTATTTATTTTATATATTATCTTTCTTTTCTAAATCTAAAAGACAATAAGATAAAGAATGGTAACTAATGGGGCCATCTTTACCAGAGCTAATTGTTTCTACTAAATCATCATAGCAGACCATTTGATCGTTAACAAAAGCATGTTCTTTGTAGTGGCCAAGATTATTAGTATTAATTCCTGGAATAAATTCAACGCCCCCTACCAATTTGTACTGTTTATCTCTTATAAAAATAGATTTAGGTAAATCCTTTAAGATAATCTTTTCTACCCCATTTAATTCAAAGAATATAAAATCCGAATGTCCATTTGTGACAATTTTTACACCATTTACATTCTTGCGTCTCATTCTTCCGTACAGTTTGAGATAAGATAGCCAGTTCCTCAGTGGTTGAGGATTCCGGGTGAAGCGCGCTTCCACCTTCGGCCTTATCGTCACTTACCATCAGGTGAGATGAACGCCAAGCGCTTACCCGTTGTAGAATAATAAAAAAAACGTGAAAGAGTAACAAATATCCATCCATACTTACAAACTTTCGCGTTTAAAATTAGTATATTAGTATAGGATAGTAGGATAGCGTCAGAATTATGTGAAATGTTTAAAAGTTTAAAATTAGTATAGGATAGTAGGATAGCGTCAGAATTATGTGAAATTCATACGTTATGTTTACGCACTATATTTTACAGCGGTCTCAATCGTCAATCGTCACAACGTCAGAAGAATGAGCAACTTCTACCCTTAGGGCTCTAAGACACGAGCAGCAGTTTGCTGACGGCGTATGTAACTGCATTCGACGTTAGGAGTCGGTGGCTAGCTGTCGACATGTCGTCGGCAAGCTATCGACGTTTCAACTGCTTACCGCAGGCAGGTCGACAGCTAGCTGACGACGGCAGAGGCGAAAGCAGACGCCGTCACCTGTTGGCATTGGCAGCTAGCTGTCGACCTGTCTGCGGCAAGCTACGGACTCCTAACCTCGACTGCAGTTACATACGTTGACAGCGAACTGCTGCTCGTGTGTTAAAACCCTAATGTTAACAGCAATTGCATACCCTCATGTTTACGCACTACATTTTACAGCGGTCTTGAGCGCTCCGCTATCTTTGACAGCGTGAGAATACTGAGCAATTCCTACTCTTATGTTTACGCACTTATTCCTACTCTAATGTTCACGCTCTTACGTTTTTCAGCGGTCTCATTGGCCGATCGTGGGCGATGCTGTTCGCATCTGTGGGCTACCAGGTGACGGTATACGACATCGTGGCGAAGCAGGTCACCGACGCTCTCGACGACATCAAGGTGCAGCTGAAGACCTTGCAGAAGGATGGCCTGTTGAGGGGCGAGCTTAACGCGGAAGAACAGTACCAGTGTATCAAAGGTTTGTCATTATTAGTTTTCTTAGTAGGGCAATGTCCTCCCCTGCCCTTAAACTACGAGATGCCCCGTTGATTATTTTGTTGTAAACTTGTTTGATTTAAGATGTTCTTTTTAAATTAATAATAATAAACTTACCTACTCTCACACCAATTAGGTATCTAGCCCAAGAGAAGCTTCGTTTTGAAACTCGTTAAATAGTTACTAGACAACGGATAAACAATACTTTAAATACTTAATACATACTTATTATATATAGAAAACACCCAGACCCGTGACAATTTAGAAAAACAATAGTTTCTAAATTAACCCTACCGGAGATCGAACTCGGGACCTCAGAGATGGCGACACCACTCGACCAAGGAGGTCGTCAAAATTGAATATTGATTGTGTCTATATCTACTTATAGAATTTTATTCTGAAATACTCTTCAATATATTAGGTATAGTTAATGGATTTAAGGATCAAAGAGGAGCTCGATGGCGCAGCGGCTAGCGCGTTCGACTTGCGATCTTGAACGCTAAGGAACATTTGTAATGCCGGGTCGCTGGATAGGTGACTGGTGGGTTACGGCCCAATATCCCCACGTGCTGTTGTCCACGTAGGAGGCCTGTGCCCAGCAGTGGGACGTTTAAAGGCTGATGAAATCTATTTCGACTAGAGAAAGTTTACAGTCTTGAAAAGGTTAACCTACTGGCGTGTGTGTACTACAAGCTTATAATCGAAGGATTGAGTTGCGCAAGGTGCGTAACCTTGACATTCAGTTTTTAAGTAGGTCTTTAGAAAGTAAAACTTATGATTATGTCTGACTAAAATAGGATCTATTAAACGGCTTATTATTTCTTTGATTCGATAAATACGTAACAGAAGCTTAGTTTATTATTTGTCATGAGTTATTGTTCTTCTATCAAATACAACAATAGTGATAGATAACATTCGCTCTTTATAGAATGAGTGCCTACATGCACTGTGCACAACGAAAGTCGAAATGAATGAAAAGGTCACTGTTTGATTCCCACATCCGTTCTTTATAAGATTTCCGACAATCGTCCATTTAATTTACCGTTGCTATAGGTAATTTAGATGGGTACTAGGTACCGTTTGTAAATTACTGATTAGATGATATTATTCATAATTATAATGTAAACAGCAAAGATAACAAATTTTTTTGGTAAACAACCAGTCAAGTGCACTTATCACTAAATCGTAAATAAATAACATGCTACAGATAGCATTTCATGTAACCTATTCAGATAGCTAAGGAATTTGAATGAAAATCATTGTATTATTTATAATTTTATTTTAATAAAGTTTCAAATTACTTATATCAATTATTTTATCACTCCTCTTGCTCAAAAAGACCGTCATTGTAGCGTTCTAGAGCGAGGCTAAAATAGCTTTTCTTGCCATAAGGGAAAAAGTTTTTTTTTTTAAATTTTTGTCTGTCTCATGTGAATGAGCAAAAACGAAAAAGTATTTAGTCATGTAGAATCATGAATGAAGACTCGACTTATTACTGTTTACTTATATCAACAACTTTTTTTGAGATAGTTATTATTAAAGTTTATGGTAAAATTAGTAATCATTTGAATCTATGGACAACACAGAACACGCCCACACAGTCCACGTTTCATCAAGAAACAATTGCACAGTCTGCACATGTGCTTAGGTGATGAGCCTTTAGCCCGTTAGCCGCTTTTACAACACCCAAGGGAAGAGAGGGGTTGGTAGTATTAATTTGATGAGCCCATCGCCGCTCTATGCTGTTGTATGTATGTGCAGTCTTTAGTCCATTAGTCGCCTTTTAATGGACACAAGGGAAGGGAGGGGTTGGTAGTATTATTTTGATAAGCCTATCGCCGCTCTATGCTGTTGGATGTATGTGCAGTCTTTAGTCCGTTAGTCTCTTTTTACGACATCGAAGTAAAGTCAGGGGTTGGTAGTATTATTTTGATGAGCACATAGTTGCCCTATGCTGTTGGATGTATGCGCAGGCTTTAGTCTGTTAGTCGCCTTTTACAACACCGAATGGAAGACAGGGGTTGATAGTATTATTTTGATGAACCCATCGCCGCTCTATGCTGTAGGATGTATGTGCAGTCATTAGTCCGTTAGTCGCCTTTTACGACACCCAAGGGAAGAGATGGAAAGACTGCACATACCTACTATCCAACAGCATAGAGCGGCGTTGGGTTCATCAAAATAATACTACCAAGCATTCTCTTCCCTTGGGTGTCGTTAAAGCAACTAACGGGTTAATTTTTAATAAAATAAACCAATTGATATTGTATTGGATTGTTTTATTTTCTTGCATTCGTAGTGAAAAGCAGAGTGTAACACACGGCGCTAAAAACCCATTAAAACTCGGTTTCTATTTACTCCCTCGCTAAAGTTTGGGAGTAAAACTACCTCGTATATAATGGGTCATTTTAGCCCCTTGTATAACAATCTACTATTAAACTTTGCTTGCTTGAGTCAGAAATAGCTTTAGTTCTCTAAATTTTTAAAATAGGTATACCTACCTACCTACTTATAAGATGATAATAATGTTATGGTTTTGAAGATTTAGTAAGGTTTTTTAAATCCTGGTTCCTACTACTAATTTTATGTTTTTTTTTTATATCTATAGACGTAAAAGAACTATGTATGTAACGGCTAGATGTATTTAAGTTAAAACCTTTATTTATATTAATTTCTTCCCACGCTCATTGGTTCTCTAGGCTCCACCGACTTAGCTGTTGCGGTGAAGGGCGCCATATTCGTGCAGGAGTGCGTCCCAGAGAGCTTGGAGCTGAAGAAAAAGGTGTTCCAGAACCTTGACAATGTCGTGGACGGGAACACCATCCTGTCCAGTTCCACTAGCACCACCCTGCCCTCGCTGTTCTCTGAGAACTTGAAACACAAGGCACAGGTAGAAAAAATAACATAGTAACTACATAGTTACCAACATAGATTTACGACATACCTACGGGGTATTACATACATTTGGAGGCGCACCCAGACCAAGCGCACCCAAACTATTCCTCCAAGCGCACCCGTTGGGTGCGCTTCAGAATAGGTAATTAAAATATTATATTTTTATTTCTCGAAGCGCACCAGCAGATAAAATGTGGAAAGAGATGAAGGGTGGTAAGTGGTGAGCATATTGCCGCTCTATGCTGTTGTATGTATGTGCAGTCTTTAGTCCGTTAGTCGCCATACGACACCCAAGGGAATTAAGAGATAGGATGGTATTATCCTTTTTAGAGTTCCGTAGCCAAATGGCAAAAAACGGAACCCTTATGGATTCGTCTCGTCACGTCACGTCGCGTCGTCATGTCTGTCCGTCCATATGTCACAGCTACTTTTTTCCGAAACTATAAGAACTATACTGTTGAAACTTGGTAAGTAGATGTATTCTGTGAACCGCATTAAGATTTTCACACAAAAATAAATAATAAAACAATAAATTTTATCAAACCCATACGTGTGCGGTATCTATGGATAGGTCTTTAAAAATGATATTGAGGGTTCTAAACTGAATAGTTTGCGCGAGAGACACTTCCAAAGTGGTAAAATGTGAACCCCCCCCCCCCCCCCCCCGTAACTTCTAAAATAAGAGAATGATAAAACTAAAAAAAATATGTGATGTACATTACCATGCAAACTTCCACTGAAAATTGGTTTGATCGAGATCTAGTAAGTAGTTTTTTTTAATACGTCATTAATTAATTGATTTAAAAAAATACACTATTATTAAAACATCGATCAAAGTTACAACGAACTACACGAACTTTTATATGATGTTACTTGCTGCTACGGAACCCTTCATGGGCGAGTCCGACTCGCACTTGGCCGCTTTTTATAATGGGCCGCCACCACACAGTAATATAAAAAGGGCACAAATAAATAAAATAAACCCCTAAAATATCCAATATCTAATATTCCAATTATTCCTCGTCAGTGAGTTGGTAAACCTACTAACAATTGAATTACTATTGTGTCTGGCGTTACTGCAGTTGACAGATACTATTGTTATATTTCAGGTGATCGTGGCGCACCCCGTGAATCCCCCCTACTACGTGCCTTTAGTGGAGATCGTGCCCGCGCCCTGGACGAAGCCCGAGGTGGCGAAGAAGACGCGCGAGATCATGCTCGAGATCGGGCAGGAACCGGTCTCGCTCACCCGCGAGATCGACGGGTTCGTGCTCAATCGCATCCAGTAAGTGAGATAGATAGCCAGCTAATTTTTTAACAGTTTTAAACATTTATTTCCACTTGCATATTACGAAGACTCCTAGAGGTTGCTAAAAATTTAATTTCTATTGTGTCTATGGTAGGTATTACAACATCTGTCTGCAAATATTCCCACCATATTTGTAAGTTTATGCGTTAGAGACAAAGTCGTAACAAAGTAAAACTGTGAAAATTTTCAACATGTTGTGCCCATTAAAGGTTTACGTGAACTGCTTAGTATCTAATTAATATTTTTTTATTGTAAGTTGGTAATTGCATACAAAAGGACGCCGAGGATTGTTCCTCGTCTGCGCCAGGAATTTATTTATTTAAACTTCATTGCACTGTTGCTTGACACTGTTGCTACATAAACATAAATTCAAAAGCGTTGAATAATTTCGTCAGGTCTAACCAATACCTCGATGGCGGAGTGGTCACGCAGCCGCCCGGATTGCGGAGGACATGGGTTCGATTTCCACTTGAGGTAGACATGTTTTCAACGAGTTCTATTCGAGTTATCTACGAGTTCATTGCACACTTAAGGGGGTACAAATAGCGGACATATCGCCGTCAGGCATTCTCAGCAAGTCAACCGGACAGCTGGTAAAGAGGCGGAGAATAACATAAAAAATACCTTTACGCCAGCAGGTCAACCTTGTCACCAACGTTATCATTTGGGTACATGGATCAATATTGATAAGAGAAGCTTCATAGTTTTGGTTATTGCGTATGTACATAAACACCACCACCATTTGAATCTTATACCTACCCATTTCTTTACAAGTGCTATACCTTTTCGTAGGTATGCTATTCTCAACGAGGTGTGGCGTCTTGTGGACGACGGGGTGGTGGACGTGCAAGACATCGACAAGGTCATCTCCGAGGGCCTCGGCATGCGGTACGCCTTCCTGGGCTCCCTGGAAGTGGCACACTTGAATGCAGAAGGAATGAAGAGCTACATTGAAAGGTATTGTGGTGTTTGAGGACTCACCTATGGACGGTAAATATAAATATAGAGTAAAGTAAAGTACAACCTGTAGGTGTAGGTATGTGTAGGTGCTGTCCCACTGCTGGGCAAAGACCTCCATCAATTAAATCAAGTCATTGCTATATACATACATATAATCACGATTATTATCCCTAAGGGTTAGTCAGAGACTAGGCAATGAGGACCGCAAGAGCAGTCCTCTGCCATAGTCCACTTTTCAGCAAATAGCGACTGCACATGTGCTCAGCGTGACAGGTGGTGAGCCCATCGCCGCTCTAAGCTGTTGGATGTCTGTGCAGTCTTTAGTCCGTTAGTCGCCTTTTACGACACCCAAGGGAGAGAGGGATGGTAGTATTTTTTCATGTCAAGTTCAAGCCGATCAAAAGTCAAAGTCATGTTGACTGTTTTCTTTGACTATCGCGGTGTTGTGCACTCGGAATTCTTGCCGGAAGGTCAAATGCTTGTCAAACGGTAAATAAAGAATATTATTGGAGCCTCGGACCAAATATCACAATTGGTCCGAGATTGGAGCATTATGCGGCGTTTAAGAGAGCAAATTCGACGAAAAATACCAAATTAGTAGAAAGAAAATTCTTGGATTTTGCACCACGATGGTGGTTGGTGGTGGATGATTCGTGGCACCCGTTTTCATTCGATAGAAAACATAAAGGAGAATTCGCGGCGAGAACTGAACTCAATTCCGGAAAAAGCGTTAAAAAAATGTTTTGTATCAAGGATTATTCGTTGGCGTAAGTGTATCGTTTCTGAAGTATACTTACTAGTAATACTTTGAAGGCGATAAAATAAATTTGGATGAATAACTATAACATTTTGTGTAGTATTGATCTTTTTCCGGTACTTTCTTGACAGTATGTATTTTAACTTTTTAAGTAACCACTCAAAACAACCCCAACGTTCTCTTTCAGATATGGTGACACCATCCACAGTGTGAGCAGTACTTTCAACGGTAAACCTCCAGTCAACCCTCGCATGACGCAGAGCAGAAGCGCTGACACCATTTGCGCACAGCTGAACGCCATGGTGCCTTTAGACAGGCTGCAGGAACGGCGCGCGTGGCGGGACGCCTGCCTCACACGCCTGTCGTTGCTCAAGAAGGAAATGAAGACGAAATACGAACAGTAAACGTTCCTGTATAATAATTGCCATTTTTTAAATTATTATTTGAACAATGTACATACCTACCTGACGGACTGCCTTTGTCGGACATTTTTTCATGTAATATAAAACTTATTTATGTTTAGTACAAAAATAAGTACCTACTTGTTCTATATATTTTAGTTACTTACACCTATCTACAGTAGGTAAGTATGTACATAAATGTAATGATATGCAATTGAAAATAAGTAGAAATTGTTTTTTTGTGTGAAGGTTGCTCAGTTGACTCCCCTTGTACCTGCCTGTGCCATAGAATACATAATAATTAACCTGTGTTAGAAAAATATGATTAATTTGAAGAAATAATGCATATTATTTTTCATGAGCATTGCATCATCTTTAATTAAGATTAATAAATTAAAATGTAAACGATTTTATTTTTTATTTATCAAGCTTAGTAAGGCAACGGAGTTAACAGCTCTCAACTGTACAGCCAAGCTGGTATCAGTTTTTCTCTGTTTTTTTAGCGGAAGTGGTGAGTTTTGACCACTTTTTATTTTCCTTGTTGTTAATAAATATTTTATATTGATCGTATTGATTTATGAATATTGTAATAAACGTAGGAAGTAACAATAATCTGACAAACCTGAAAAAACAGTTTGGTGCTCCTTCGTATAACAAACCCATTAACGTGATGAACACCGATCTTTTAATAAAAAAAGATAGTTTTTAACCATTCTAAACCGAAAATTTTGGTTAACGATAAAAAAACATTCTAAACGGCCCGGTTGATTTTATTTTAAGCCGGCTTTACATCTAAGAACACGACAATTATCCCCGAAGGGTTAGTCAAAGACTAGGCAATGAGGATCACAAAAGCAGTCCTCTGTCATACCTAGTCCATTTTTCACCAAATAGCAACAGCACATGTGCTCAGCGTGACAGGTAGTGAGCCCATCGCCGCCGCTCTATGCTGTTGGATGTTTATGCAGTCTTTAGTCCGTTAGTCGCCTTTTACGACACCCAAGGGAAGAGAGGGGGTGGTAGTATTCTTTCACCGCTACGCGACACGGTTACGGTTTCACGAACATACTCATGAAAGTCGCTATCAGTTTTCTACGGGTCTATAATAGATCGCCGAATTTTTTGTTCTTCTAATTGTCAATCGCACACAAACGATAAGCTTTAACTTTTTTCGCACAATTTTACTTGTCCTAAATGTGTTAAGCCTATTTTACTTCGTCTAACTATTTGATCGCCGAATTTAACTTCCCAAATGCGACATTAGGCGGAACCATTCATAATCCCTACTATTTTCGCACAAAGTTTAAACGCACAAGAGTATAACGCCTAACTATTTTTATATGGCAAAATAAAATGGCATGTAAATTGCGATCTATTCATGCTGGTTGTACTACGCCATATCGAATGCCAATATGTCGAATGCTAGTTGATCGGTGACAATTAACCAAAAACCCAATATATCGACATGCCATTTGATCGAATTACAAATAATCGATAGATCAATAGATCGTTAGGCCAATAGATCAAAAGCTAATTAGATCGATGTTTTATAAGATCGAATTGCAATTTGTTATTATTATTATTGTTTTTTTATTATTTATTACTACCATCAACCTGCGCCATAGTAAATCACTCGTTTCATCACTTCACTATGGCATTATTTATGCCAAAGACAACACAAAGTAATATAAACTATCCGTCCGTCCGAGTCCGAGTCCGAGGTCCGAGTGTGAAACGGAACTTAATCAAAGAGTAATGTACTTTGGACAAAAATGTTGCACATTAATTTATTGTAATGCAGTGTCATTAGATCAATGACACTGCGATCTATTGAAAATCGATTTATTGAAATTTCGATCAAATGGCATGTCGAAATATTGGGTTTTCAGTTAATTGTCACCGATCAACTGGCATTCGATATATTGGCATTCGATATGGCGTAGTAAAACCATTCATGCAGTATGCCACGCTGCGCTTCGCAATGGGCGGTTTTCCGAGATCAAAAAAAAAAAGAAATTGGTTGGTAAATGACTTCATAGATGGCGCTTAGCATAGATTAGTATGGCGCTTAGTAAAACGCGGGTTCATGAAGAGCACGTGTATGGCTGCGTAATATTTATTCTATTCCAAAATAGAAATAGGTTCTGGATGTCCTGAATATAAATAGGTAAGTAAATACTATTTTTTTATTCTTTTGGTAGACATTTAAAAGTGTAGAATTTATTACAGCCCTTAGGTAGGTACATAGGCTTACATAGGTAGGTAGGCTTTCATAAAACGACATCTATCGAGTGTTTTTGAACTAATTTTTACTTTTTAATTTGGACTGTCAGATATCGCCCATTGTCCTAAATTTCTAACCTATCACGAGACCTACAGGAGTAAGGCAGCTAGTATTTCTGTTGTCTAATAAAAAAATAACCTCGAAATTCAAGACAATCGCTACGCTGCGCTTCGCGATTGTCTTAAATTTCTAACCTATCACGTGACCTACAGGAGGGGTGTGTAATTTTTGATACACATAAATATATCGTGGTTTTTTTTTATTTTATTGGCAACGGGTAAGCGCTTAGCCTTCATCTCACCTGATGGTAAGTGACGATAAGGCCGATGGTGGAAGCGCGCTTCACCCGGAATCCTCAACCACCGAGGAACTGGCTATCTTATCTCAAACTGTCGGAACACAACAATGCTATAAACATCGTTGTTATGGCGACAGACTTAGATAAAATGGTGGTAGCTAGCCAGGCGGACTTAACAGCCCTACCACCAACCAAACCGAGCACACAAAGAGATACCCCCCGCTGGGAATCGAACCAGGGACCTCTGGGTCTGAAACAGGTAGCTTAGCCACTAGACCACAGAAGCGGTTAAAAATATAAATATGATGATGAGGTTTGATATAAATATGATCTAACGATCAGCGTTTCATATAATTTCATTTGATATAACAACTGACTTAATAATAAACATTTAATATAATTTTAGATTCTATAATTTCATATATTGTACTTTTGATAAAATATATATAAGATATTATAATCTAATCATATAAAACATCATTTATGTAATAAGTAAGCAGTATGCAAGCAAGCAGCGTGCAAGCAAGCAAGCAGCGTGCAAGCAAGCAAGCATGTAGCATTTAAGCAAGAATGCAGCTTGCAGGCAGGCATGCAGCATTCAGGCAGGCATGCAACATGCAAGTAGGCATGCAGAATGCAGGCAGGCATGTAGCATGCAAGTGGGCATGCAGCATGCAGCAGGCATAGTTTCTGTCACGGCTCCGGCGCTGCGGGACTCCGGCGGTTCCACGAGAGCTTCTCGTCACAGATGGCTTTCGCTAGCCGCCGTAGCTGAGGCTGGCCGGCGGAGCCAACCAGCAAGCCGAAGCTGCGGTTAAACCCAACTGCTCCTCAGCTCGCGGGCTGCCTCGTCCCTCCGCGCCTACGCGGGCTTAAATTACACTCTAGCGTAGGGCAGACAAGTCAACTTGGAGTCGGTTTTGCCGCGAATCGTTTCTGTCACTGAATTTTTTTAGCACAGCCATAACGAAAACCCAACGTATTAACTATTTAGGACAATATTTGAAATCGATTTAGGGTTAAAATGCTATTTTTATTTAAAAGCAAAAAATATATTAAAGATGATATTATAAGTAGAATATGATTATTCTACCAGTTATAGCTTTATAGAAAAAGTTGTTAGAGAATATGAGTATTATATCAAATGAATAATATACGTAATGTTGTTATAGGAAGTGTATTAGAACAAGTAAAAATTATATCCAATGAACGTTGTCTTTTGAAATTAGTACATTTGTCATTAGGTATATGAAATGATACGCACCACTACAGGAGTTGGGCAGCTAGTAGGTATTTCTGTTGTCTAATAAAAAAAATTAAAACTTAATTAATTAATTAGGCATTTGCCCAGCAATGGGACAGTATAGGCTAGCAAAAAAAAATTAAAGTTTGAACTTACTTAATTATTTTAATAAATTAGGGCTTTCAACACTAAAGCGTAAAATTCGTAAAGCCGAAAGAATGTTATGCCGATTGTTTGCCGACATTTTAGTGCATTTAATACTATGGAATCTAGAATTAGGGTTTTCAATTTTTAGGCAAAACTATAATAGTGCAAAAACAACTGTTAGGCTAGACAACTATTGTGCGTTATAGTTGAAGCCGACATACCTAGTTCGGCCATATGAAAATAGAACCAAAAGTTTTAGGCGAACCGAAGGGCACCCTATACTAAACCTAAAATTCCAACTCTCCTCGTTTTGTTACCAACTTACCGTGATCGATCAGTCACCATAGATTTTAGTCACTGAATCCAAAGTACCTACCCTAGGTGTTAGTGTGTGTTTTTCACCATTCGATCAACTAACTGTATTCCGTCTTGGGCAGTCCGCATCCATCCATTGTTCGCCACTTTCCATTAGTCGTCGGTCCATCCTACTCTGCGTTTGTCTAGACGCGGTCTCCACTCTAGGACATGGATGGATAAGGATTGCCCAATACCGGGATAAATAGTTCAGCAGAGGACGGCAATAGGCTGAAAAAATAATGAAATCAAATCAAATCATCAGACTTTAAACGTCCCACTGATGGGCACAGGCCTTCCCACATGAACAACATCACATGGAAAACTGGGCCATAACCCACCACGCTGGCCACATGCAAGTTGATGGGTTCTAACCACGGAGCATAATAATAGCTCCGTGGTTTTAATGACTGCAATTTTTTAAGGACAACCACCGGGACCAACGGCTTTAATGGGCGATTTTCTGACAGCCCAAATTAAAAAGTAAAAATTAGTTCAAAAACACCCGATAGATGTCGTTTTATAAAAGCCGTACCTACCTAAGGGCTGTAATAAATTCTACACTTTTACTTGTCTACCAAAAGAATAAAAAAAATAGTATTTATATTCAGGACATCCAGAACCTATTTCTATTTTGGAATAGAATAAATATTACGCAGCCATACACGTGCTCTTCATGAACCCGCCTTTTACCATGCGCCATACTAATCTATGCTAAGCGCCATCTATGAAGTCATTTACGAATCAATTTCTTTTTTTTTTTTTGATCTCGGAAAATCGCCCATTACGTGCCTTCCAAAAAACTTGCTTCGTTGGACACTAGGAGGCGCTGCCTGCCTTGCCATAATACGGCTTACATAAAGAGCATTAAACCAACAGCTTATACGATCAGACGTCGTCATTTTTCTAAAACAGTATCTAGGTACATCTATTTTACAAAATGTCCTAGTTAATTAATAATTAAACAAGAAATTTTATAATATTTATTACAATCACAAACGAGGATTACAATAATGATCAAGACTGTGATAAAAAAAATTTAAATAGGTAGGGTAGGAGTAAGGGTATTTAGCCCTTAAGCGACTTGCTGACTTTAGCTTTAATTTTTGTTAAGATGATTACACCAAAAAATTTCAATAATTCATTATATTATCCAAATATAGTCTAGTTTTATAAAACCCATTAATTATAAACGTACCTTTGGCTGGTAATTTACAAATAATCTATAAACACAAAAGTAGCAAAAACACAGGTTATCGGCCATTTTAATCAGTTATCGACCACCAGTTTACCGGTTATCGGCCGCATATTTCACAGGACAAGATTGAACCTTGTTAAAAGCTCAAAGGGTTGATATTCTTATGTTTATTCTAACACACGCATAACCAAACTAAACGCTGAAAATACAGCTCTTAAAAAGACATCTCTTTTCTGTAAGGACTGAAAATGGCTAAAATTAATTTAATACAATACGAATATTGATTTATTTTATAATCCGTTTAAGGTAAGTATTTATTTGATCGACATGATTATTGGTTAATATTATTTATGATTAATATTTCCTTCCGAAAAACAATAATCATTCTTGAAATTAAAAAAACGCAGGTAAACACATAATTAAATCTTAATTAAAATGATATATTAATTAAGATTACATTTTTATTGTTAGAGGGAGGGTGAGACTTGGCGGGGTTGAACGTGAGTTGGTGACGACTCGAAGGTCAGGGAAACAGCCAGATGATTGTTGCTGGTTTTATTGAAGCAGCGGGTACAATTCACGGGTACAAGGTACAGGGTACAAAGTACAGGTACTAAATAGGGTACAGCTTTTAGGGAGTACTGTTCCACACAACCACTTCCCAGGAAGGACGGAGGCTGGAGGCGGCAGATGCAGTTCGTTAATCAAAAAGGGCTTAGTTCTCGGTTAAGAGCGTAGTGAGTTCCAAGTAGCCGTTCCCAAAAGGACGCGACCGACCCCCATATGCACACAAGCAATAATATCCTCGAAATAGCTTACAAGTTCAAAATCAGTCACAGTATATATACACGGTAAGAAAAATGTTAATAGCGCCATGCAGAAAATGTACAACCAAGTACGGTGCCATCTATGAACAGTTAGCGGAACTAATAGTGGTTCTTGCAGATGTTTAGTGATTTCGTTACATTCCCTCCCTCAGTCCTTGAAGACGTCCCGGCGAGAGGGACAGATCAGTCAGTTTTCCTGGGGCGTCCGCGGTTTCAGGGGGATGGAAAACAGTGGCGGGTCAGCAGCAGGCTGCTTTCTGGGTCGTCCTCTGCTTCGAGTGGGTGGTACCTGTGTAGTAAGATTTTTCTTAGGCCTACCTCTTCTTCGAAATGGTAGAACTGGATCAGGAATTATAGTCAGGTTTTCATTTTGGTATGTGGTAAAGGCTGACGCGTGATATAGTTCGATGGGAGTGTGAGGTGCGGAAAGCGAGGCTACCTTAAAAGAAGCTGGGTCATGGGACTGGACGATTACATACGGCCCGTCTCTACGAGGAGCAAACTTGGCAGTGATCCCCTGATACGCCTTGCTTATAGGATGCAGAGAAACTAATACGAGGTCTCCTGGTTCATATGCGGGATGATTACGTCTTTGTGTATCTACTCTTTCCTTTGCTTTCTTATAAAATTCTTCTTGCACTTCTCTGGCTCTTATCATATGGTTAGCAAGTATTTTATGTTTAGGAGTTATCTCTGGAATTAGGTTCTCTGAGTGGACAACCTGGCGGAAGTCCACCTCATTGTCAGCTGGTGCTCTTAACTCTCTTCCAAAGGTTAAATAAGCTGCAGTATAACTAGTCGTGGAACAATGCGTAGTATTCATTGCAAATCGTATAGCTGGCAGTGTATCTGACCAATTTTAATGGTGTCCTCCTTGTACCAACATAACTGATTGCGTTTTTATGTCGCGATTCTTTCGCTATTCAGGATTAGCTTCGGGGTGATATAAAGGCGTGAATCTATGCTTGACTTTAAGGCAATACATTATTTGTTGCATTACTGAACTCACAAATTGCGTTTCATTATCGCTTGTGACTCTTCTTGGTACTCCGTATCGTAAAAATATTTCATTTATTAGAGTTGTAGCACAGTTTTCAGCAGACGCCGTAGTTAAAGCAAATAGCTCAACCCATTTCGAGGCCACATCTTCGACAACCAATATCCATGTTTTACCATCTACTGTTGGAGGCAGAGGCCTAAATAAGTCAAATGCAACAATTTCGAATATTTGACTCATAACGCTAGTTTGAAGTAGACCTGCTGGCTTACTGTTTGTTGGTTTGTAACGTTGGCATTCTAAGCATTTTCGTACATAGCTTTCCACGTACTCGCGCATTCCACTCCAAAAATATCTCTTGGCTATCTTTTTATAGGTCCTTTCAGCACCGTAGTGTCCGGCCAGTGGATCGTCATGATAAGTCGATAAGACGTTTGCCCATTCATGACTTGGAACTAATAGCTCCGCGTCATCGATCTCAGCCTCGTTCATGAAATAACCTTTATTACTCCAGTATATTCCATTTTCATTGTTCTCGCTTTCTTCTAAAGCTTCTATAATTTTCTGAATGTTGTTATCTTTTATTTGTTCTTCTCTTATTTCCTTTTTACTTCTTGTAGGCATGTCTATTGTGACTTTGCATATGCCACAGTCATTCATGTTTTCATCACAAATAGGTCTAGATAAAGCATCTGCTACTCTATTTAGCCTGCCTGGTTGGTAGCGAATAGTAATATCAAAAGCTTGTAGTAACAAAGCCCAACGAGCAAGCCTTCCAGTAGGGGACCTTAAATTCATCAACCATTTAAGTGTCTGGTGGTCTGTTACCACTGTTACTGGCAAACCTTCGATGTAACCCCTGAATTTATTCACCGACCATATCACAGCAAGTGCTTCTCGTTCTGTGGTCGTGTAGTTGCGCTCTGCTGGATTAAGTAAGCGACTCGCATATTCAACTGGATGTTCGTCGCTTCCCTCCCCCTGCACAAGAACTGCTCCCAAAGCATAGTTACTTGCGTCAGTCTTCAGTATGTATGGAAGCTTACAGTCTGCTTGTCGTAAAACAGGTGCCGTGGATAATCGTTGTTTTAGCTCTGTGTAGGCAGTTTCTTGCTTTTCAGTCCAATTCCAAGTTGCACTTTTTTAGTTAGATTTGTTAAGGGTTCTGCAACGGTAGAGAAATGGGCGATTTTCCGAGATCAAAAAAAAAAAAGAAATTGGTTCGTAAATTACTTCATAGATGGCGCTTAGCATAGATTAGTATGGCGCTTAGTAAAAGGCGGGTTCATGAAGAGCACGTGTATGGCTGCGTAATATTTATTCTATTCCAAAATAGAAATAGGTTCTGGATGTCCTGAATATAAATAGGTAAGTAAATACTATTTTTTTATTATTTTGGTAGACAAGTAAAAGTGTAGAATTTATTACAGCTTATAAGTAGCCCAGCTTTCATAAAACGACATCTATCGAGTGTTTTTGAACTAATTTTTACTTTTTAATTTGGGCTGTCAGAAAATCGCCCATTATCGATAAAACGTCGATACCAGGAGCACATGTGAAGAAAGGACACTAAATGTTTCAAATTTTTAGGAGATGGCTGGTCAACTATTGCTTTGAATTTGTTTGAATCCATCATCAAACCTTACGGAGTTATTATATGACCTAAGTATTTTATAGAAGCAAGGCAAAACTTGCACTTTTCTTGATTGATGGTTAAATTATATTTCATCATATTTTCCAAAACATCTCTAAGGTCTGAGAGGTGACTTTCTAATGTCCCTGAGAATATAATTAGGTCATCTAAATACGCGAAAAGCTTTACATGCTCTAAACCACTCACGCGAAACCGGTCAATCAAACGCTGGAACGTAGCCAATGCGTTGCGTAGACCAAATGGCATTCGTTTGAATTTATAAATTCCGAACGGTGTTATGAACCCAGTTTTGTCCTCATCCTCTTCCCTCATTTTAATTTGCCAGTGGCCAGACCTAAGATCTAGGGTCGTCATAAAAGGTGTTGGCTTAGCGGCGTGTAGAAGATCGTCGATCCTCGGGATGGGGTATTTGTCAGGAATCGTTACGAAATTTAGTCGCCTATAATCAATACATACTCGAACTTGACTATTTGATTTGGGTACTAAGATAACAGGTGCTGCTGCCCATGGAGATGAGCAAGGCTCAATGACACCTTCTTCTAACATTCTATCTATTTCCTTCGTAAGTATTTCTTTCTGACCAGGTGATAATCTGTATGGTGGTACAGATATTGGGATTGTAGTCGTAACCCTAATACAATGTTCACCTAGCGTGGAGGGTTTATTGTTACTAGCAAAAACGCTTTGATAATTTTCAAGAAGTTTATTTAAGTCGTTACGTTGTTGCTCTGACAAAAGGTTACAATCTACGTTTACAGAATTCAATGATATGTCAAGATTCAGTTCAGGGAAGAGGTCCTGCGAGTGCGGTGATAATTAGACCTTACTGTCTCTTACGTTCATTATGGCATCCCTCATTATATAGTTCGTAAACTGTGGCGAATAGTAATCAAACAGGGCTTTACGCTTCTTTGGGGAGGGCAGGTCTAATGGTATAAGTTTATATGATGAAGTCGGTGGAAGACCTGGTAGATTTGCAGCTTCAGATGGAAGTTGATGTATCATGAAGCATTCAGCTCGACCCCCTTCCGCTTTATCAGCATAAGATAATTTGTCACCATGAAAAACAAAATCCTCCTGATATAATTCATACGTAACGTCGCTGTCCACAAACTGGTAGGTATACTGCGGCAGGTTCAGTATGATTTGCGCATCTTGAATGAATCCTACTCCTTCTTTCGTTTCTTTCACCAACAATATCCGCAAAAATCAATAAATCAATTTTATTTCTTTAACTTTATTTTTGTTTTAATGTATTATAGTTTGTTGTTTGAAGGAACAAGCTAAAGTCAGAGACCATACTGCCATTAGATTATTTCTTTGTCGTAAAATTAAGTGTTACGTCGGTTAAGCTTAAAGTATCTGGATAATAATGAGTGATATAGTGTGACCGTTTAGTGCTACATGATATTCCCCCTATACTACTTTGAGTTTCAATAAAGATGTGGGACTTTACTGAGATTTCACAGGTTTTTTTTATGCTGGTAGCATTTTAAGTGTATACGGCATTCGGAAACCCCTTCTATTCAATTTTATGAATCTGCTTTTTTTTTCTTTGTTATCGTTATATTGTTGGTAGTGTTATTTCTTCTGTGTGTATGTTAGTTACAAATATTGTTTGTCATTTTGTTTGTTATAATTATAACCTATACATATTTTTTCTTTCTTTGTTATTGTCTTGTCTCGCTAAGGTCCCACCAGAATACCAGCACTGCAGCGGCTTGCACGTCGTTGCAGCACATGCTGAGGTTAGGACCTAATTGACCAGATTGCACTTATGAACTTTTATATTTGTTGTCGCTTTTTATTTAATTTTTTTTTCTTATTATTCTGTTTTCTACATTTTTGTTGTCAATGTGCTTCTGGTCAATTAAATTGTTTCTTTATCTTCTTTTATCTTTATCTTTAAAAGAGTACGATTGTCTTTAGAGTTAGGGAGAACCAGAAAAGTTGTTGGTATTACGCGCCCTTCCAAATTTACAAGTGCAGTGGTTCTCAGAACGGATTGAGGCTTATAAATTCCATCGGCCAGTGTTACTGTCACTTCTTCTTTGACGAATACAGACTTCCTTGTAACTTCTTGTAAAGGCTATATGATGCTACACTAGACTTCGCGCAAGTGTCGACATAGGCTGATCCTCTCTCACCGTCTATTTCGACAAAGACAACTGATCTCGGCCTAGTGTCTGTTCGCACGCTCAAAGAACAAAACCCAAGGTCATTGCCTTTAGCTAGAGGTGGTTTCATTCCAGCGCAAGTAACACAATTGCTGCGAACGACACCTGGTGCACTTATTCATAGCATGAAGGAACTTGAGTGGTTCTAGTGTTTTTTGATTGAGCCACAGGCACTCCAGGTTGTTCCTCTCTCTTTTTCACTCGCCGACAGTCTTGAGTGGTATGGCCCGCATAGTGACAAAATCCGCATTTCTTTTTATTGAATTGTTGCTTTCTTGGTGTTGGGCCAATGGAGGTTGATGGGTTTGTCAGTTTTTCTTTGCTGTCTTGGAACAACTGTTCAACGCCGCGAGCTGCCTCCAGCAAGTCATCGAATGTTTCAACTGTAGCTCGAGGTATCCTTTCGCGTATCCTAAGACTGAGCTGTCCGAAAATCATGTCTATCTGCTGTATTTCTGTATGAGCAGGATCAGGCAGCTGTGCAAAGAGCATCCGTTTATGGACCACAAAAGTTTCTGTAGGGGCGTCCACTATTTGCTTTTCACCAAAAATCTCTTGGTATACCACATACGCTGGCTTTTTTGGAGCGAAAGCGTGTCTCAGCCTATTTGTAAATTGCTCCCACGTGTCAACTTGGCTTTTGACACCTTGCCACCACATCACAGCTTTACCTTTCATCAGTAAAGGGATTCCGGCTAAGGCATCCGCATCGGAAACTCTTCGATCTTCTCAAAAATTCCAACACCTGCGATGAATGCTTCAACCGCTTCAGAGTTTTTGTCTCCGTGAAAGTATGAAGTGCAGGCCGCGAAAGATCCCTTCTTAACAGATGTCAACTTAGCCAGCAGCAGTTGAAACTGCTCATCAGACAGGTTCATAGACATCTTTGCTTCCGTACTTTTAGATTGCGTCGCGTAGCACGTTGCAACTCTACCAAATTTGGTTACAAACTTTTGCTTCCGTTCGGACCCACCGTTGGTCGCCAGTGTTAAAGGGAGGGTGAGACTTGGCGGGGTTGAACGTGAGTTGGTGACGACTCGAAGGTCAGGGAAACAGCCAGATGATTGTTGCTGGTTTTATTGAAGCAGCGGGTACAATTCACGGGTACAAAGTACAGGTGCTAAATAGGGTACAGCTTTTAGGGAGTACTGTTCCACTCAACCACTTCCCAGGAAGGACGGAGGCGGCAGATGCAGTTCGTTAATCAAAAAGGGCTTAGTTCTCGGTTAAGAGTAGGCTTGTGTCGATCTCGTTCATGAACTAATAAGACGCAATTCCTAGAACGAACTATTCTGTTTTGGTCGTTCAAATCGGTCTTTTAGTTCACTTTAGTTCATTATTCTCTAGGCGAAATCGGGCTCCTCGCGAGCGAGAGCCGAGTAAGGACGAACGATTATGTACGAACGAGTGTCTGAGCGAGAGAGGATTAATTAGAGACGCGTATGCGTGAGCGTGATGGAAGATGAACGAACTAGAACGCTTCTAAAATCACAATGCAGGGACGAAATGATCATCGGCCGCGCGGCTCTTGATTTGTTTTGATTTGAATACTGTCTGACAGTTTGTTGAGTTATGGAAACTTGGATTACGTAAACTGTTATTAATGTTACTTAATTACATGTTCATTGGTAATAATTACTGATTTTGATGTTTTTATTTGTTTTAACATTGGAAATGTTTTGTAAAACGGCAACGTATAAGTTTATGTACCTACCTAAGTTTGTTAATAAACTTTTTCATAGTATGGTATTACTGCTTTTGAAGAAGTCAAAACTTTATCTCCATCTTAAGTACAAAATAAGCAAAAATTAATACAAAAATCTAATAATAAAATAAAATGTATAGGTATTATAACGTATCACAGATCAGTGTAAATACTCAGTTGATTTTAAAATACACTATTTTAATCAGTCATTTAGTTTTACATAATTTAAACAAAGACATATAAAAGACATCATTGAATTTAAATTAATGCAAATGTTAGATTTCTCAAAATGACAGCCCTAAGCCTGCAAAGTATGAAGGGAAGTCAAATATTAATTACATTTCGTCGTGTGTCCTAATAAAATCAGTGAACTAAAACGTACTAATAGTACTAGAATACTGAACTAGTTCATTTAACGGATTGTACTAGTTCGGACGTTCGGAGCGTTCCTTTTAGTGACCGAGTAAAAACAAGCCTAGTTAAGAGCGTAGTGAGTTCCTTCCAAGTAGCCGTTCCCAAAAGGACGCGACCGACCCCCAGATACACACAAGCAATAATATCCTCGAAATAGTAATAATACTAAATGAAATATAAAATTAAACAAAAAATATATAATATATTTTTTTGTTTAATTTTATATTTCATTTAGTAAATGTACATAGTTAATAAGTCTAACATACTGCCCATCTGCACCACAGTTTGTCGGCAGAGTTTACTACAAAAGTAGCAAAAACACCGGTTATCGGCCATTTTAATCAGTTATCGATTACCAGTTTACCGGTTGTCGGCCGCATATATCATAGGACAAAATTGAACCTTGTTATAAGCTAAAAGGGTTGATATTCTTAAGTTTATTCTAACACACGCATATCTCTCTGCTCTGAAAAAGACATCTCTTTTCTGTAAGGTCTGAAAATAGGTCAAATTAATTTAGTACAATAAATAAAACAAAGAATTACGAACATTGATTTATTTTATCCGTTTAAGGTAAGTATTTATATGATCGACATGATTATTTTTTATTATTTATGATTAAAATTTTCTTTCTGAAAAACAATAATCATTCTTGACAAAATAGACCGCGTTACGTTTCGTTGGTCAGACTCTAGCTAGACCCTTCAAATGACACCAATAAAATTTCAAATCTGTTGGATGGTGGGGACGTTTCGTCCCATGGTCCTTTGGAAAAAGTGTTGATGGAGAGTTTTACGACCGTGTAAAGCCGGCATTTTTAGTTTTATGTCATAGACAATACTGTATTGTTTGACGAATGTCAAGTTTGTCATTGTCAAACAAAAAAAATAAAAAATTGTTTGTGGTTTTTTGTCTTGTGCTTGATTGCGAGATGATTGCTCGTATTTTATTTACAAAAATTGGAATTAAATAAATAAGATTATTTTATAAATTTCGTTTCTTCGTTGAGTCTATACAATTTTTTAAGAAATGTTTATACTTATACTTTGTTATAATTTTGTCTTTTAACTGACTATAAATTCTTGACAAAAGGCCTTGCAAATATCAGACAGTTTTCCAAATGTGTTGTTTTGATAGATAATGGATCCAAGAATGTGTAGGAAAATCAGCAGTAGTGAAAGTCTTCCAGATGCTGAAAATGTGGAATATGAAGTATCAAACATTGCACCGCAAGAAAGTGAAGATAATTTTTTGATTGAAGGTAGTCCAGAGCCAAACTCTGTAGCCTGGTTAGACGATGATCAGATAGATGAGTTAGATCTTAATTTAGACCAGACTAACCTATTTTTTCATCGAGTTGATAGTGCAGATATAATCTACAGAAGTAAGAAGAAAAAATGTAAAATGGTTGGGAAATATGTTATGGGAGATATACTAGGAGAAGGTTCTTATGGCAAGGTAAAGGAGATGCTAGACTCAGAATCATTATGTAGAAGAGCTGTTAAAATATTAAAGAAAAGAAAACTGCGAAGAATACCAAATGGTGAACAAAATGTACAGAGAGAAATTCAACTGCTCAGAATACTTAGACATAAAAATGTGATAGAACTAGTTGATGTAATGTATAATGATGAGAAACAAAAAATGTACCTGGTTATGGAGTTTTGTGTAGGTGTTTTGCAGGTATGTTATGGATGAGTATAAAGTTATGCTGCATTTACACGGAGCCAATACTTGAGACAATCCACTAAGCCAGTCCAATATTGGCATTGTGTAAATAGAGACAGTCCACTACATTGGATTGTCCTCAAGCCATTTTAGCTTAGCATTAGCATTGGCTTATTGGACTGGCATATTGGATTGTCTCAAGTATTGGCTTCGTGTAAATCGTGCATTAAGATTTAGGTCATTCCATTTCTGTTCCCACACAAAGTTTTTTTTGTACACACACACACTGCGCATGATTAACAATTTATGAATATTTTTTCAATCAAACTGGTTTTATAGTATGCTTTACAAGTGTTACACAATGATTCCACCTATTGACTACTTTATTATCATAATAACTTTAATAACAATTTTAATTGAAAACACCCGACAAATAATGTTTGTTGGACAAAATGATTACTAAAATTCCAGAATGGGAGGTACCTATAATATTCTAAACTAAAAAAAAAATTTACTTTATTTCTAAGGATTTGCAAGTACAATAATAAAAAGACTAAGAAGGGAAGATAAAGTTTGAGTGGTGTTTAAAGGGTCACTACACTATGGGTTCCCGGGTAGGGCGACACCACCGAGGTCGGCCTAGATTATTAGTGGCGAGACAATCTAGAAGCACAGCAGACTGACTGGCATGAGATGAAGAAGGGCGACACCGCCGAGGTCGGCCCAGATATAGGTGGCGAGACAATCTAAACACACAGCAGACTGACTGGCATGAGATTTTTCAGGATCGAGATAAATGGAGAAATAAAAAGGAGGCTTTTGCCCCCGCAGTGGGACAGTAGAGGTTGGAAAAAAAAAGATATCTAAAATTAACAATAAATCAATATGATGAAACAATGTCAGTTTAATTTTTATGTATTTTAATACTTTACTATCACACTATAGGACATGCTATACCATTTTAACATAAGTACCCAATAGTTTTTAGATGTTTTAATCTAACTTACTAAACTATCTTTTAATAATTCCCTATCATAGGACATGTTAGAATCGAGTCCCGGCAAGAAGTTCCCGCAGAGACAGGCTCATGACTACTTCACGCAGCTGCTGGACGGCTTGGAGTATCTGCACGGCCAAGGGGTGGTACACAAGGACATAAAGCCTGGCAACTTACTGCTGACACTAGATCAGACTCTCAAAATAACAGACTTTGGTGTGGCTGAGGTAAATAACTGAAATTTTGTTAACAACAACATACATACATATATCACAACCCCTACAGGTGTTATGATGTTTACTGTACGGTCGGGGTCACCGTCGCTTTACCGCTTTGCAGAAATTTTTGTATGAAGCGCACCGCCTGCCCGGGCGCGTGCCTGTACCAAATAGATGATGCGGTGTGCAAGGGGTTTTGACCTTTACACTGGTAAAGCGACGGAGTCCACGATAGTACTTTCATATTTTTATAACACTATGTGATATGCAAATAAATAAAATTAATTACATCCAGCTTTCCATTTGCAGACACATCCTTTGCTTAATTTTGCTCTCATAATGTTCTTCGTACATGTAAAAATTTGTGAACAACAATTTGTGTTTAAATTAAGATTAATTGTGTGTAAGGCATCCCAAAGAGTTTTGAGTGTGACCCTTTGAAGTGCTATCACATTTCTTCTTAAGGTTGTTGTAGATATATCTATTACTTTCTGAGCCGTGTGTGTAGCGGGCCACTAAAATGATACTACCAACCCCTCTCTTTACTTTTGGGTGTCGTAAAAGGCGACTAACAAACTAAATACTGCACATACATCCAACAGTATAGAGCGGCGATGGGCTCACTACCTCTCACACTTATTACATGTTTGGTTGTAATTTATTGAAAAGTGGACTATAGCAGTGGACTGCTTCTATGATTCTCATTGCCTAGTCTTAGACTAAACCTTTTTAAGATAATAGTCGTGATTCTATGTAAGTATGTATGTACAGTCACGAGCAAAAATATGTAAACAATTGTATCCCTAAATACAATGGAATAAGAGTCAAAGTGTATACATATTGGGGCTCGTGACTGTACTTTCTAAAAATAGCAATGAGCTTACTACCTAAAGTCTATGTATCTGAATACCTCTATGTATTAATGGTGCTTGCCTTTATCTGGTTTTTGCTATTGCTTATGGTAACCTTTTAGGGATACAGTTTTGATATTATGTTTAATAATAACTCTCAAGGATTATAGTAAATTGCAGATTAAACTGAATAAATTTAGTAGGCACAAATTAATCACGTTGACCTTATCTTTAAATAACTTTACATAAACTGTGTGAAAATAATTTACGAACACACAATGACATATTGTATTTGTTAAACTTTCAGGCGTTAGATATGTTTTCTCCAGAAGACACCTGCTATACTGGGCAAGGGTCACCAGCTTTTCAACCGCCTGAAATTGCGAATGGTGCTGAACAGTTTTCTGGAGCGAAAGTGGATATATGGAGTAGCGGAGTAACATTGTGAGTGCATACTGATTCACAGTAACAAACTTGACATATTATGTTCAGACTTGTGATAAGCAGCCACTTCAGCCACTCAGCAATTGAAGGAATACAATTTTCGTTTCCTTATTGTAAGATTGTTTCTTCAATAATACAAGAGTGACATGGTTATTGTTATGTTGATAGTAATGTTCAGGTCAACACCACAACCATTAGTCATATGCTAATCTACAGTCTGAAAGAAAATAACTGCATTTAAGTTTAAAAATATATTAAGATATTCAAAATGTGCCTTTGATGTAGGCAAACATGTTGTTATTTTAATAAACGTCCTTTACAAAACAAGGTTGAATATCAATCATAAATGTAAATTAAAGTTGCGACTTTAAATACAAAGCATACCATTTATTTTGTGTGTTTTTCGTTTGAATAATCATGCAAATTCAATTCAAGACATTGTTTGCGAAATAACTTTGATGGTTCTTCAAAATGACACACATAAAGTTATTGTTTGTTGAAGCACAGTTTCCTATCATAATTTATTGTGTATAATTATAAAATTGGCCTAGTGGATATTCGGTGATGGGTTTGTCACCAATTGTAGTGATGATTTGATTTCAAGTACAGTCAGTCACATTTTGGAAAATTGTGACAAAAAAATAATGTAACTTTGACACTTGATATCTTCGTAACCATACGGTTCCGAGGTATGGTCCAGTATAGAAAATGTTCGTAATCATGGACTGAATGCCTGGCTGTCGGCAACGTTACGGGTCCTTTTATACCCTGTATAGATACATTCGTTCATTCATTTATTGCATATCACATTCATTGCGATGTGTTAAAACTTAAGTTTAGGTATACATGTGACGCCCTGCTAGGGCACTCCAAATGAGAGGGCAAACCATTTTAAAAATTTAAAGAACTAATTATAATATAAATAACGCCAGTTTGACTAGCATGCAATACAATATAATATATACAATCTATATTTATTTATCATTAGAATCTACATACATTTTACGATTATAATAAATTAAAATTATGAATAGGGATCGAAACATTATGTCATTATTTTTAATTAATTGTTAATTATTAAGTATAGGTAGTATCATTAAAAAAATCGGACAGGTTATAGTAACATTTTTCCAAAAGAAAGCTTTTTAACAATTTGACGAAATACTTGGAATTATCTGCGTTTTTTATGTAATTGGGAAGGTGGTTGTATATTTTGATCAACATTGTGGGGGGGGGGGGGGGGCTAGAAGAGACTAATTTTAACTTGGAGAATGGTACTTTAAGTTTGTTTAGATAAATGTTGACGCCCCCAATATTGTACAGATTCAACATGACGACGGGCCGGTACCCGTTTGAGGGTGACAACGTTTACCGACTACTAGAGGCCATCGGGCGCGGGGAGCCGGCGCCGCCGCCGCCCGCGCTGGGGCCCGCGCTCGGCGCCCTGCTGCGGCACATGCTGCAGCGGGAGCCGGCGCTGCGCCCCAGCGTGCACGAGATCAGGCGGCACGCGTATGTATTGGAACATTTGAACCTATTTTTTGTCTAGAATGCAACTATAAAGAGCTGGATGTCGCAGCAGCTAAGGCGTTATATTTAAAGGCACAAGGACGGGTCACCGGATTGGTGACCAAATGAATAACATCTTGATTACATGTTTTATTATTGAAATTTTGCATTCACAATGCTATATAGATATAGGATAAAATGTTTACTAGAAAAAAACAACCAATCTCAGGAAAGCTCGAACGGGATTCGAATCCGTGACCTTTGGATTGTCGGTCCACTGCTCTAACCGCTAAGCTACCGAGACCCCAGAAGACTCGTTGAATTTTTTCTAGTAGTTGATACGCTGCAAGCCAGCGGTATTACGTCACTGTGAATTGGATCGCCAATCCAAAGGTCACGGGTTCGAATCCCGTTCGAGCTTTCCTGAGATTGGTTGTTTTTTTCTAGTAAACATTTTATCTTGATTATAGTCGTTAACCAACTCGCACTGGGTTAGTTTTTTTTTTTAAAGCTGGCTGCTCCCGCTTTTTGGCAGGTTTTTATTTTTCCAACATATTTTCTTTTTTTCTTTCTTAATTTTTTAGAGATTCTATAAGCTTGAGCTTTAAGAGCTCTACATTTCTTTTGACGTGACAACGTCTTATAAATTGGTTTGCCGGGTGACACTTCAAGAAACTGCGTTACGCTCCGCTCACGTTATGCGCTCACAATGAGAGCGAGTGAGAGGCACGCGTCCCTTCCACTCGGGCATGGTTAGCCCGCCTAAGAGCGAGAGAGACAGACATAAAAATTGAAAGGCACGCGTCCCTTCCATATTATTTCATCCTTCTTCCTACTATACGAATGAATATTCACATTAAAATTATTTTACCACTCAAAGTCGTTGTCACGTAAAACTTTCGCCCGTATACCGACTTTACAGGCAACCAATTTTTTTTATACTTTTTTCCTTTCCTCTTTTTTTAATCTTTTACTTTTTAACATACATGCAGTTGTTTTCTGAGGTTTAAGCGAGCACTACACATTGAAATGAAACACTTTTTTACGGATCAACTCGCGTTTAATTTACTATTTACATAGTTTTTATATTATCCTGACGTTTCGAACCCTTTACAGGGTCCGTGGTCACAGGGAGACTGAGGTGTTGGTCATCTCATTGTTAGAAGTTATTTGCCTACCGTCACTAATTTTTATGTTTTACCGGGTGGGTCCCTCGAGAGCATGTTCATGCATGGACCCAACCATTACATCAGATTTGACAAACCTCAAATACTCGCCAAGGTAGGGTAACTAGTACTATTGTTGGCCCCCCACCAATGATTGATCTTTTGAGTTTTAAAGCAATATATTAATAATTACCAGCAGAAATAAAGCTAACAAAATAAAAAGATACAACCTACATTTCATAATTGGTAACACCATGTAGTAGCTTTATGATTTCATTAGCAGCAACACTGAGAAAAAAAGTGTTTTGGTTTGTGTGTTGCGATCGCGTCGATTTGCTGTGGATTCTTAGCAAAATCTGTTAAGACTGGTTAAGTTTATTGCTTTGTTTCTTGTTTATTATAATTTGTTATAGTAAATGAATTGATTTTCTCATTTAGTTAGGTTGATTACGTGCTAAACTCAAATATAACCGGCTATCTAACATCAAAAAAGGAATACTGGACGGCCAATCACTATACTTACAAGTTATATGGACGTCTAATTGAATGGCATGACGGCCAATAATTAAAATATGGTTTCACAATATTCTATTATATTTTAAACTTAATTTGTACCGAGTTTTAAACGCTATTTTTAAAATTGGTCCAAAAGCCGTCATAAACATTTTGTAAACAAAAACTGGCAGGGCCAATCATTGTGCTTTTGAAGTGATTGATTGCGGCCAATGGTTGTATTCCATCAGGGCCAATCATCATATCGGCTCCAAAGAGACATAGTAGTGATGTGCATGTTTTAACTTAAAAAATAAATTTATTTTTATTTTATCAGTGAATCAAAAATTAATTAACTTTACCCTTGTTTTAAATAATATCATGATTTTACTCTTATCTTCTTCATTGTTTTGTATAGTGTAGGTATTTTATATCAATACAAATCCATTTTTATAGTTACCTAGGTATTTGATAATAAGTGTTACGGTACCTTGGTTGGGTTGGGCACTACCTACTGCTTGATGGAGCATTTGGTAGTAACCCGGACTTCTGCACCGAGAGTCGTGGGTTCGATCCCCACGCAGGACAAACATTCATGTGATGAACACATACAGTCGTGGTCAACTAATTAGGGACATTCAAGATAGTGAAGAGCAATAACCGGTTATGTACATATAAATATAAAACCCTATTGATTTTTCAGCACCTATTATTTGCATAATTTGGTCCGATTACTATACTATAAATGGCTGTAAATAAGAGAATAATTAAATAGAAAAAAGTATTTAATATCAAAGGTTGAACATGTATTAAATTTTAAGGTATAATTATGTAGCTGGACATTTAATTAAGGACAGTAAAGTATAATGATGAATAGAGTTAAACAAAACGAATAATCTCCAGTATTATAATATTTTTAAAAGCTCCATTTTATTACGTGTAAAATCAGTACCCAGTAGCAAAACCTTTGTTAGTAATTACCGCTTGACACCGATGTGGCATAGACATTATCAGTTTCTGACATGTTTCGATAGGAATGTTTGCCCATGCCTCACAAAAAGCTTGATTAAGTTGATCTAAAGTTGTGGTACGATAAGTTGAAACTTTTTTCTTGATTTCGTGCCAAAGGTGCTCAATTGGGTTGAGGTCCGGGCTATTTGCTGGCCAATCTAGCACCGATACTGACTGACTGGTAAGAAACGACTTGACTGAACGGGCGGTATGTTTCGGGTCGTTATCATGCTGAAACGTCCATATAATAGGGAGATGCTCCTCAGCATAGGGAAGCATAGTTTCCTCCAATATTGTTTTGTATTGATGTTGGTCTAAGTTACCCTGAACTTTTCTCACAGGTCCCACTCCACGTGCAGAAAATGAACCCCAAATTTTAATGTTTCCACCGCCATGTTTCACCTGCTTTTTTGTGAATCTTGGATTCATTTCCGCTTTTACAGGACGCCGTACGTATTGCCTTCCATCTGAAGAAATTAAATTAATCTTGGTCTCGTCAGAGAATAATACATGTTGCCATTGGGCGTAGGTCCAATGTCCATATTTACGTGCAAACGCCAAACGAGCATTTCTATGTTCTTTCTTCAACAACGGTACTTTGCGAACCACTCTTCCGAACAACCCTGCTTCTACCAGACGTCGTCGAACGGTCCTCGCTGATACACCGGCTCTTTCGTCTGCCCCAAACACTTCGTGTTTAATTAAAATAGAGCCTAGAAACGGATCTTTCTTAGCTAACCTGGTTATCATTCTATCTTCTTGCGGAGTTGTTTTTCTCGATCTTTTTGTCCTGGGCACATTTAAAGCTGTGTTATTGCGCCTGAAATGTTGCACTGCATTGCATACCATAGTTTTTGAACAATTTAAATGTTCTGCTATCCCTCGGTATGACCAACCACGCTCGACAAACTTCATGATAATTGTTCGTAGTGTTGGATCGCAACTTTTATTTTT
The DNA here is from genome assembly GCA_963921215.1 of Scoparia ambigualis. Taxonomy (NCBI): domain Eukaryota; kingdom Metazoa; phylum Arthropoda; class Insecta; order Lepidoptera; family Crambidae; genus Scoparia; species Scoparia ambigualis. Next base: position 26,927,404 of record OY992506.1, read on the forward strand.
GCCCATATTTCTTCAAAATAATTCTCAAAACTTAAAATTAAAAATCTGGATTGCCGCCAAAACTACCACAAAACAATAAAAGAAGAAATAAAAAAGTATTGAGATTCAAATTTTGAAAATAGAACGCAATATCTCAGTGTCCCTAATTAAATGGCCAGCCAGCATTCTTTGAACAAATAGCACACTGATAATCTATCAGCTATACTGTAAAGAGGTTTAATGTTTAAGAAGTTGTTATTGTTTGTATAATCGGGCACATCAATGACTAATTATACTTACGTGTAAAAGATATGGAATATTGTTAAGACTCGTTGGAAAATAAAAAATAAATTCACAATTTGGCTTAACTAGAGATTGTCCCTAATTAGTTGACCACGACTGTATATTTGTTCTGTGTCTGGGTGTTATTATATATTGTAGTATGGTTATATTATGGTACCTTCGTTGGTTCTAATATCCCTAGCACAAGTGCTTTAGCTACTTACCTCGGAGTCACATCAATGTCTGTGATGTTGTCCAATATTTATTTACAGATTGCCTTTTTAGGCTTTTTTTAAGTACAGTTGACAACTAATCAATCTTTATTTATGTGAGTGTAGGTCTAGGGGTAGGATGCATTAAAAAAATTCAAGTAAAAAAAGAGGCATTTAGACTTTTGTCTTCACTTCCCATCACTATTGCATAATCCAGTACATTCATTGGCACACCACGTGTGCAATGATTGGCCCGGTCATTGTTTGTCAGGTAGCTAGGTCAATTATTGTGCTTCAGGAGGCCAATAATACTACTTTTGGGTATTTATTACAAAAAATACTTAAAAATATATCTTAAAACCAGGGTGGTGAGTCCAAATCATGTTCAAATTGTTTTTAGGTATTTTTGGAATGGTACTGCATATTTCGGCAGTAAATTATACGTCAATACACAGGGTAACACGAGGTCAAACTTAGCAAATGTCTTAAAGGGCCAATCATTGTACCCGTTACCCTACAACGATTCATCCCTAGGATGATACGCGTTGAAATTAAAAAACATCGTAATTTCAATAGAGAGGATGGTTGGAATTTACCACCTGCCTGGGACCCCATCATACAGGTCATCAAATCCCAGCCCCAACAGCAACACATTGCCAGACCTAAAAATATTGTTAGCTCGTATTGTGTAAACTTGAACACACCCGGTAAAATATAAAAATTAGTGACAGTAGGCAAATAACTTCTAACAATGAGACGACCAACACCTCTATCTCCCTGTGACCACGGACCCTGTAAAGGGTTCGAAACGTCAGTATAATATAAAAACTAAGTAATTGGAAATTAAACGCGAGTTAATCCGTAAAAAAGTGTTTCATTTCATACATGCAGTTTTTATTTCTAGTATATTTCCTTTTCTTATATATTACAGTTTCTTCTTACACACTAATACATTTCTTTTTTACTTACTGATACATTTCTTCTCTTTTTATCTTACGTTTTTTGCCTTCCTGCCATCCTCCTTATTCCTTCCTCTACCTGTTCCTTTTTTCTGTCCCCCCTTATATATCTCACTATTACAAGCGGATTCTTGTTTTTGGCCTTTTCTATCTTCAGTGTGCTGTCCCTTTGTAATCTTTTACTGAGGATCTCAGCATCTTTCTCCGTACCACACCCAATGACGATTTTTTGGTCCTTCGCTCTTCTCACTCTCTGAACTTTGATCCACTCTCCGTCGGCGCTAGTTTCCGCCGTCTTCCTGACCGCTTCCATTACTTGGTCGCTGGTCAGGTTCTCGTCGGAAGACGCCACTATGAGAGAGTAGAGTGTTTTGGGTGTGGCCCTTGACCGTCCTTCCGCAGTCACTCCTGCGTATGTTGCCTTCTGCGGCTTTTCCCTGTTTCCGAGATCTTTGGCCAAGTCTTTTATCTTTTCTGCGATTTTATTAGTGTTTTCTTCCTGCAGTCCACTGGGTTAGTTGGTGAATTATGGTTAATTTTTCCCGTATGCCGGCTGCTAGTAGCATTGGGCGCTGGGCCCTGCTGCGGCACATGCTGCAGCGGGAGCCGGCGCTGCGCCCCAGCGTGCAGGTCAGGCGGCACGCGTATGTGTTGGAACATTTTCTCCTGTTTTTTTTTAGCTTCTGAGAAGAGCTTGATGGCGTAGCAGGTTAGGCGTTCGGTTTACGACCTTGCCAGTTGAGCAATTTTCGCAAAGGGTAACGGGATGGGTGACCAAATTAATTACTAGGATGACAGTCGTTAAAATCCACCTACAATTAGTGCATTATGGTTCAATATCTGCATGAGCCTTGGTCAATGAAGGCCTGTGCCCAGTTCGATGATGATGAAAGCAGCTTTAAGCAAACCTGACCACCATGAGGCGTGGTTATGTAGGGCTCTCCCCTTTTCATACCGACAAACCTTAGAAAACTGAGGCTCGTATTCTAAAACCAAACTCGAACTGAAATATCTGCTTGAGTACAGTTAGAAAGGGATAGTACTATTCATCGCTTATATCGCCATCCCTTTCTAACTGTATTCAAGCATGGATTTGATTTTGAGTTTGGTTCTAGAATACGAGCCTAAGTTAAGGAAACGCTGGAGAACAGCAATTCGAATTAAGTAGAGGCCGCGGGACCTTTCCACTGAGCAATTGAACCACTGGGTACCATTCCCGCATAGGTTACTCACAATAACTTGTTGCTTGCGGTGCGTAGAGAAAGGAAGGTACAGAAGCCTCACTCCTTTAGCGCATCCGAAACTATGTTGGTCTGATTCGTCGTGAAGCGCCCAAGCGAATGGCACAGTACACACACACGGTACTGCTATGCGATTCTCTAAGCGACACATGGACGCTGCGCGCGTGGCTGTGATCTGCTGTCTCTTTCCAATTTTATGAATATGAAAGAGACAGAGTCAGTTCTCAGCGCTGCAGCAGCCGCTGCTACCAAGGCTTTAAACAAAAGAATCGCACTGCTGTACGGGCTAACGAAGTTTAGGATCGGCTTAGAGAGTGAGTGATTTCGTGTCTGTAACATAAAAAAAGGTTATTTATAAGTATACAGTGATTTGTTCTTGGTTTTGGAGCTTAAAAAATAATTAAAAAAAATTATAGTTTAGCGTTAAATCCCGTCTAAATATGTGTGCATAATGAAACGCGAAAGTTTTAAAAGTGTATAAAAAAATAATACCAAAATGTTTGCTAAACTATTTAAACTTTGTAACTGCCAACGTTAGTCACTGATTTCGTTATTTATAATTATAGATTTTTTATAGCGCATTTCTTGGAAAACCAACGACCTCATTTATACCTGTTCTCTGAGATAAATACTTTGTTTATTTCACTTTATGTATGTTAATTGCTTGTTTATCAAGTAAGTCCAACAAACAGTATGCAGATTAATAAGAGGTGTTAACTTAATTAAAATTATACTATCATTAATTAGCTAGAGTTACTTACCTACATTTGTTGTATTTTTTTTTAATTATGGCCAAGTTAGGGTCATCAAGACTAACAAATAAATGAAATATGACAATAAGAAAAACATGAGATTTCCGAAATACGAAAAACTCGACAGTTGCCCACGGCTAGCCATACTGTAGCCATACGGCGATATACGTAAAATAATTTAACCAGGCAGAAAAAAGGACTACCTACCTATTTATTGTGTTACATAACCTTTGAACGTATAAATCTATAATAGTACGTTATGATATAAGTGCGGTAAGATGAAAATTACAGCCGAGGCGATATTGCTAGCCCGAGCCGTAGGCGAGGGCTACAAGAAAGCAGAGGCTGTAATTATCAAAGCGCACGTATGCCATACGACGTTTTATAACATATTTGCGAGTAAAACACATTTTCCGAAAATGACAGCGTTTTTTGTTGTTTTACTAGTGCATGAATCTGTGGTAAGCCAACATATATTTTTCTTTGTCCAACAGCATAGAGCGTAGATGGGCTCATCAAAATAATACCACCAACCCCTCTCTTCCCTTGGGTGTCGTAAAAGGCGACTAACGGACTAAAGACTGCATATATATCCAACTGCATAGATCGGCGATAAGCTCATCAAAATAATACTACAAACTTCTCTCTTCCCTTCGGTGTCGTAAAAGATGACTAACGGACTAAAGACTGCACATACATCCAACAGCATAGAGCGGCGATGGGCTCATCAAAATAATACCATCAACCCCTCCCTTCCCTTGGGTGTCGTAAAAGGCGACTAACGGACTAAAGACTGCATATACATCCAACAGCATAGATCGGCGATAAGCTCATCAAAATAATACTACAAACTTCTCTCTTCCCTTCGGTGTCGTAAAAGATGACTAACGGAATAAAGACTGCACATACATCCAACAGCATAGAGCGGCTATGGGCTCATCAAAATAATACCACCAACCCCTCTCTTCCATTGGGTGTCGTAAAAGCTACTAACGGGCTAAAGGCCTATGTTGTCCATAGATTCAAATGATTACTAATTTTGTCAATTACATTACCGCACTAGTGCAAAACTTATTACATTACGATACTGAAATCGGTGTAATAAGAGCTTCTTTACGAGCAAATGTGTTATAAAATAAATAAATGAATATCCTTGCCGCATTTTAGGTCTATGCCGCACATTTATTTTCATTGTGACGCCCTTGGGAATTTGCGATTACTTTGCATAGCTCACACGACTTGATCGTGTCGTCACAAAAAAAAGCAACTTGTGTAGATCGCTTCTCGACGCTCCTGGAATAATGCCGCAACGCCAGACACGCTTCCTCAATTTAAAAAATTATTAAGAGAATTTACGCATTTCAGTCTCCTATACAAACTTCCAAGATCAAAATTTTACAACCCATGAGCTTGTTTTAATGAAGCTACTATATACATGCATACATAGAATCACGACTATTATCCCCGAAGGGTTAGTTAGACACTAGGCAATGAGGACAGCAAAAGCAATCCTCTGCCATAGTCCACTTTTCACCAAATAGCGACTGCACATGTGCTCACTATGACCGGTGGTGAACCAATCGCCGCTCTATGCTGTTGGAAGTATGTACAGTCTTAAGTCCGTTCCGTCCGTCCGTCCGTAGACACCCAAGGGAAGAGAGGGGGTGGTAGTATTTTTTCACCGGTACCGTTATTTTGCTTTTTGCATGCTAAAGTAAAATACAAAGATCTATATACTTTGTGAGCCGTGTGGCGTAGCGGCTCATTCAAAGATAATTCCATCCCCTCTCTTCCTTTGGGTGTCGTAAGAAGATGCATCCAACAGCATAGAGCGGCGATGGGCTCACCACCTGTCACGCTGAGCACATGTGCAGCTGTAATTTGGTGAAACGTGGACTGTGGCAGAGGACTGCTTCTGCTGTCCTCATTGCCTAGTCTCTGACTAACCCTTTGGGGTATAGTCGTGAGTCTACGTATGTACTAGGTAGAGTTATTTATGTACAACTGATTTCATACAGCGAAAGAATAAAGTGAATATGCCACAAATCCCGAGATTAATTTTAAAGAGCAGAAAAATCTTGTGATTTAATAAATAAAAAAGTTATTTACTTTTACACAATTCAAACCACTGCACGCGCGACGTTAGAAATCCATTAGACTTCCATTAGAAATCTCGGGAAGATCCATATTAATATTGACATTTCGATGCAAGTACATAGATAACTCTTACAATAGAATATGTCATGATGTTGACATATTCAGCGCATCCCATAAACTATAAAAAAGTGTATTTATTTCAAAATCTTTAATTGTATTCCTTTATTTATATATGCCCTATGTATTTTGTCTTAAAAATGTAACTAGTTGTGTAATTTTAAATATTAGTCATGTATTTTATTGTTGTCTCCATAAAAATGAGTGTACAATTATTATTTAGCATGTAGTGTTCACCTCAAGAAGGTCGCACACTCAATGTATGTATCTATATTGTAAATTGTTAAGAAAGCCTTGTGTTTTGTCCAGTTTGATGAACCATTAATAAAAAAAAATTAAAAAAAACTACCAAATTCCGACCTCTGATGATAACGTATTCTGTTCCAGTTGGGTGCAGGCCCAGCCGCCGCTGGAGGCGGGCGAGCGCATCGTGACGCCGCGCTCGCGCCGCTCCGACGAGCTGCACACCTCCACCGTCATCCCGTACCTCATGGAGCGCCATTACGCCTCTGCACACGAGTACTTTACTGAACACGAGTTGCGGAACGGTGAGTGCATTTTTAAGTACCTAGGCTCCCAGCAAGGGCGTAGCTACCACTCTTATCAATGTTGCGGGCCCCCCGGGCTAGAGGGGCCCCGAACGTTTGTGATAAAAAATATTATATAGGTACAGCTATCAGACTTCTTCGTATTGTTTATGGAGGCAGAAAATCTAAAAAAAAAACTCAAAACTACTGTAGATGATTTAATAAAAAGGCAGACATGTTTACTGATTCGAATTGTTTGGCTAACTTTGCTTCTAAGCGCAAAAAGTCCGTCTCATTTGTGACTGCAACAGCATCTAGATCACAAGATCTTACATAGACAACTATACTTTTTTAAAAGTAACTTTGAGCAACATTCAACAATAACATGTAGTGAAATGACAGGGGGTATAGAAGGTGCAAGTCCTGTGCTTTAACAGTCAATAGGTCGAGAAAATAGTTCAATAGTTTTAATGTTTTTGTATGTACTTGAGCGTAGGGCTGGTTTTGCCTCACGATACGTGAACGTAAATGTTGTTCATAGAGTTATACTATAAGCCTTTACGTTATTTTAAGAACACGGGTCAATGTCATAATTACACACTGCCAATATTTAAAAAAAACTATCTTATACATACCTGCTGTATTCTAAAAATAGAATAGAAATAAACACCAAACAAATCAAAACCGACATGTATATAACTTTTGCAGGCGCCGAAAAATTCGGACCAGTGAAAGCCCGAATCTGTTCGTTAAGCTAGGTTGGTTGCATGCATGCGAGTGACGAAATTATCTCCCAAATTATACATTAACACTCAATAGTCACCTGCTGTCCTTGAATGGGCACAATGTATCAGTAGCCAATGAATAATGATGCGGGGAAATGGATTAACTCATTGTCCATTGAGTCATCCTTTGAATATTAAAGCTTACATATATTTAGAATATGCAAATTTGCGGTATGTTTATGCGTTGTTTTTATGTGCATGTGTTTTTTTAGTTGAAGTTTGGTGTTATCACAGTCCGAAAATAATTAGACAACGATATATTTCTCAGATTGAACAGTATTATTTTTATAACATTATCATATATTATACTAGCGGCCGCTCGCGGTTTCGCCCGCGTGGTTCCCGTTCCCGTGGGAATATCCGGATTAAAAGCATCCTATGGGTTAATCCAAGTTATAAACTATCTGTATGCCGCATTTCATCCAAATCCATTAGTAGTTTTTACGTGAAAGAGTAACAAACATCCATCCATACTTACAAACTTTCGCGTTTATAATATAAGTAGAAGATTTATTACGAGCTTGTTTGGAAAATAACTAAAAAACAATTAATGCTATCGTATTATTTTCTAGTAAACATTTTATTATTTATCTATATAGCATTGTGAATGCAAAAGTTTCAATAATAAAGATATTATAAGCAATTACGCAATACTTGCAATAGTATTTCTTTCGAATGTGAGGGTAGACTTCACAGTGACGTAATACCGCTGGCTTGCAGCGTAAATCAAACTACTAGGAAAAATTCAACGAGTCTTCTGGGGTCTCGGTAGCTCAGCGGTTAGAGCAGTGGACCGGCAATCCAAAGGTCGTGGGTTCGAATCCCATTCGAGCTTCCTGAGACTGGTTGATTTTTTTCTAGTAAACATTTTATCCTATATCTATATAACATTGTGGCAAAATTTCAATAATAAAGTTTTCGTATTATTGCTACTGATCTTTTTTATGTATTTCAATATCTTTTCAATGAGGGCGTTTATCTATACTAGTATATTAATTAAGATATGCTGTTAGTACCTTCTAAAGTAAGTCATCGCTCTGCCAGTACTAGAGGACACTATCACTTTGTTTATTATTAGCAAGGATGAGGATATTTTAAAATTTGCAATGGAACTTCAACCATAACATTTGAACAAATAATAATCGTCTGTAGTGTGTAAATTGTAGAGATCGGTTTTTAGAGAGAAACACAATCATTTCAATAAAAATCAATTGCCGGAATGTTTGTACGCGCATCACTTCAGAACGGCAGAAAAAATTATTACCCAAATATGTGACGTGACTATTTGGGTAATAATTTTTTTGTTGTGTTGTCAGGACTAAGATTTGTGTGAAATACAATTTTTGGAAATCCGGTACGGGATACAGGGTGTTCGCGCAGACGAAATAAAGCTAACGCAAAATAAGTCAATCTGGACCCGCTTCAGCTGATTTACTGCTGTTAGGGATTTGTATGTGTAATAACGTAATAAGTGTGCCCTTCTTCTATCGAAAACAACAAAGTAACTGGCATAAATGTATGAAACTTCTGTATTCGGTAGATCAAAAATACCTGTGTCGTCATATAATATAAATTCATTATTATTATTTATAGAGTTCCCCAATTTTCTTCTTGGAAGCTTTTAATGACCGCTTTTGCTTTAAGTTAATATGCGCGTTACTGTTTCCCCTGTGTTACAAGTGTTTTTACCCTTTGATTAAAACAAAAAGAGGAAGATAAGCCATGATCTTTGCAAACATTGACATTTTTTTCAAAGCTTCATTATCTTTAAGTTTAATTGGGCGTTTTTTAACGCAAATAATCTAATATTACGAACGTGCCGGCAAGTTACTGTTTTATTGGAGACTGGAATGTAGCAGGTCCATTGGACTCAGTTTTGTAGGGCCCTACCGTATTTTCCTCTTTTTGTTTTAGGGTGCGCAGACACGATAGTGTTGCCCTCATTGAGTTCTCCTTAATTATTTAATGAAATTAGAACCAAATTTACAAAAAACGCTCTGTAGCGCACTAAAGATGTTTCTTTAGTGCGCTTTTGTTATATTTTTGGGACGTATATTGTATTCATTATCAAAGTGCAAGTATTTTTAGGTAAGCAATTTTTATAGTGGCCTAAAGTTAGCTTACACTTAGCACTTAGCAATAATTAAAAGAGCTGCTACTTATACATAGACAATTAATACAAAGTACATCTCAAAAGTGTCTATATAGATGTTTCTTAATTGCACTACGAGGCGTTTTTTGTTTTTGTATTTCTAAACTCATCATAATTAAGTAAAACAGAATGAGGGCAGCACTGTCGTGTTTGCGCCATTAAAGCTTTTACCTCTTTTATAAATATTAGTGTAATTTCCTCAGAGCTGGGCTCGGGCTCGCGCACCATGTCGACGGCTGAGTTATCGGACGGCTCGGGCCGCAACAAGCGCCGCTGGCACTCGTCCTGCGGTCGCCTGCCCGCCTGCCGCCTCACATGAGGGCGGAATGTGACAAAACTATAGCTATCTTGTGAGGGCGCCTGTAAGCTGAACATTCTAGTTATCCTGTACGGACGCATCCAAATTAGAGCCGATGTTTCAATCCTCCAAATAAAACTTAGCCACTTAATAAAGTATTGTGGGATCAACTTTCAGCCGATGTAAGCTGAACATTCTAGTTATCCTGTACGGACGCATCCAAATTAGAGCCGATGTTTCAATCCTCCAAATAAAACTTAGCCACTTAGGGTGGGTTCGACCAAACTGGAATAAGGTCTTATACCTAGATTAAGCGCCAAATTTGTATAGACTAATCTCGGAGTAAGTCTTATTCCAGTTTGGTCGAATCCACCCTTAATAAAGTATTGTGGGATCAACTTTCAACCGATTATTCAATACTCTGATAAAACTTATACATCTATTGTTATAGTATTACGTTTTTCTTTATTTATTTATTGATAGGACCAACAGCTATGTTACAACGTAGAAGCTTAAAGAAAGAGTCAGAAAGCCAAATACAGGATCATCAAAAAAAACAAAAAAAAAGTCTCCTGTAAAAAAAATACATGACATTTTTATATTAATTGTCTAATATTTTAAATAACGAATAAGTTTTGACTGACTATTGAAAAATCGGCCATTAGACAGGTACGTGTCGCAGCGCGTATGCAGCGCTGTAGCCGCTTTGTAAATCCATACAAATGAAAAAGAAGCCCCTGCAGCGTTACAGCCGTGTGTTTAGTTTCAAAAAATGTTTAAGTTCATTATTATATTATTTCATCCTTTTTTGTACAACATTAGCAACTTGAAGCGAGAGCCGCGCGGCAGAAGCGCGATGAATGCGCCCAACGGATTTACGTTTTGCGGTGTCCTATCAGAGTTTAGGCACCCTCGTTATTTTGAGTCGACCGTATTAAGGTTTTTTTCAGTTTAAAATCTCTCAGATTCTAATAAAATAACCTGTACTTTTAAAAATACAGAAATTTCATGAAGTAAGTTTGTATGTAAAATACATTTTTGCGATTTAAAAGTAATACATAAGTGCAATAAATAATAAACACTACTGTTTTATAAATTGTTAGATCTTTGTATACTCTAAGTTTTATTAAAATATTGAATACAATAATTATTATTTATTTGTTTTCAATATACATGCAGGCGTTCTAAAATCTTTATTAGGTGATAAAACTACTATCTTTTGTGTTTCACTGTTTTCTGATGGCTTATTGATTACAATATTATTGAACTTTGAAGTTTGTATAGGACACCGTGAAGCGTAAATCCTCGTACAACGTTTTAGAACAAGTCATTGTTATAACTACGGATACCTTGAACTACATAATTATTATGGCTATGTCAATCAACATCTAAAAAAATTTTCACTGGCCATACCATTGTCAAACTAGTATATCGACGGCGAAGTCTCGATAGCTCAAGACTAAAGACGCAATAAAGTACTTACCTACTTGTTATAAAAAAAATGCAAATAAGAAGTATGACACTTCGCCGTCGAAATAATGTTAACCCTTTCTAAGACATCACATGTTTGAATATTCCATTGGTTTTCAATCTTATGTCAATCGTGCAATGTTCAAAATATGGAGGGAATATACATCCCAATGGCTGTTAAGGGTTAATCATTACTGAAGAAAGATTTGCACTGACTCAATCATTATGTCAGCTCGGAACCAAACTAATATAACTTTTCCGTTGCTTTTTACTTTTATCGTAATTCTGTGCTGTTATGAGTAATGCTGGTCGCAAGATATTAAAGTTAGGCGTATCCAATTAGTACCACGTTGTTAATTCTCTCCTAGATAATAGATTGCTTATACTTACTTGAATTAGCGATCGAGAAAATCGGATCGATTATATTTTTATACTTGGTTGATTTTCGAGTAACTGATTATCTTTATTTTTTCTTTTGACATAACATAAATTTTTATTACTAACCGCAAGTCAACGAGTGTACGTAAACAAATATTTGGTCCTTTGTATATCCTCTAATCCCATTAGCGCCACCTTGTGGTAGTAATTTGAAACACGCCTGCCATTACCAGATGTATCTTTTTTTTTGGAACCAATACAATACGTGGTTTGCGTATTCATATATTATGATTTCTATGGAAAACTCATGTTACTGTCGAACGTATTAGATTTTAATTAATTTTAATTAATAAAAGAAAACTCAGATAAAAATGTTAAGTATTTTTACAAAAATTTTTTGCAAATTAATTTGTGGAAGACACAAACTCTTCCACAAATTACAATAAAATAAAGATACTATGTTGATTTAGAAATATACTATATGTACCTTATGCACCAAATGCACCTTGTTATGATCTAGTTTTTGCAGTTCATTAAAATAATACGACAATTTACAAGTCTTCGTAACATTTTCGCTCGTTTTTATATTATAATTTGCTATTAGTCGATGGATGGGTAATTGGGTAATATCGATGCCCATCGAAAAAACAGGTAACAGGTTTCACAGCATGTTAAATTTTTTTTATTGGTTTTCGACCTTATTTTCAAAATAATAAAGTTAAAATTACAGTGTCCAATATATCGACAAATCTCTAAAGTGGTAGCACGAACGAATAATTTAAAAAACTCGCACTCAATAGAATATGATGGTAAGATCCTGTTCATAGTTGTCTTTAGCTTGCTCGTGCACGTTTACACAGAATAATATAGAAGCAGAAAGTTCACTCTCGACACAATTGCAATACAATATCAACCTTCGGTTCGCGCCAATACGATCCAAAATAACTCTGCACCTGTACTCGTACCTAACCTTTTCAACGGCCGGTACAATCGAAAGTAAATCTTATATCTAAGGCCCTACGAGCGCGCGCCGCTGCTTTCACAAAATCCTGCTTGGCAAGCTTGACGTAACCCGGCCGCGTGTCGCTCATAGGGTTGAATGCAAATACTGCAATATGAAGCGCTTGCGCCACGTACTTAGGTACCTTTAAATACTGTAAACACATACGCTTTTTCGCGGTTTCTTTGTTATTGATCAATAAAATACAAATTAATGACGTTTATACGGCATGTACACGCGCCAGCAGATGAACCTCTCCAAAACTGACAAAGTTTCTCCAATCGATATCGATCCTTATAACCAATACTTAGGGTTTAAAATGTATACTACAAATTTGACATTTTGTGGTAGGTTTATCCACTGGCATCTGTACTTTATTTCACATACAGCGACAATGTCAGAATATTTGGTGTTGTTTTAGACCAACATTTTTGTTGCCTGTGCTTAGGGGGGTTAGGCGGTCAGCGAAAATTTGGATGTTGCGCGGGGCCTCGCGGGGTCCGCGGTCATTCGTAAGCGCCATTCACATTTTTATCAAAAAGTTAATAAAAATGTTTAGTTTTTGGAAATTCAAATCAGTCAAGAATCGAAAAGGTAAAAACCTACGTGTTTATGATTTTATAGGAATTATTATTGTAAAACACGGTTGTTATGTGCATTTATATGAAATTTTAGAGGTATCTTCAGGATTTTTTTCTATCGAGCCAAATGTTTTCAATCGTGTTTTGGCTTCGTTCATTCCCTCACACATACGCACTGGTAATACACATTGAAAATTTCAGTGCGAAATATCTAATATATTTTGAATAACAGCTAATAGAAAACAGCCAATTTTTCCGTTTTCACCGTCTAATAGGCCCCTTATGAATTTATACCTAATGTTATTAACTAAAGAGCGCACGTTTCTGTATAACTGCCAGTAATAAACTGTAGTTGATCAATGTAATGTTTAATTTAATTAAATGTAATGCGACACAGTCATTGGTTTTGTAGTTGACTGTTTGCTAAAGAGTTATCATCGTGTATGATGGATGACGAACTAGTTGTCGATGGATTTGTTAACATACATCTTGATTATTCATCAAATTCGTGGTATATAAATTAATTGCTGAATATTTTGTGTAAATTTAAAAAAATAACCTTATTTTTTACTACGCTTTGTTGTTAACCAAATGTATAAAAAGGCCATGGAATAATAAAATCAAATATCCCTGTTACTTAGTTAATTTTTTTTTGGTAAATGCGTTACTTAATATCGTGATTTTCATTAGGTTAATAATGCGCCTAGTTTCCTTTAGTAGGTAACGAGATTCGGTGGATCTCAAATTTCTGTGTAGTCCTTAAAGAGTAAGTTTTTTTATACCAACTATAATCCCATATACTTGCCTCTAAAATTTAGTAATCGTTAATTTCTTAGACCGTTTATTGAGAAGTGTTTCACAATAAATCTGTTAGTGATTAACAATTACTTACTTTAAAACTTTTGTAATATTTTTTGCTACATTTTAGTAATTATTGTTGTTAATTTAGTCGTTAGATTGATGTAAAGTACAAGTTGCAATGGCGACACTGGAATCAATGTCACAGAGCCAATTATTGTTCTTACTATTAATAATAGTCCAATGCTGCATGAAATTGCAGTGGCATATAAAAGCCATTGTTAAAATATATATATATATTTTTGTTATTAAAAAAACGTATAAAAATAGAACAATTTGTACATCTTTCACGCCGTCATTGTCTTTTAATTAATCTCTACAAAAGCCATCTCAGAGCACGGACCTCACTTTTTATTGTAATTTATTTAGTACTGTAGTCATTTTTATTATTAGGTAGACATTATAATCAAATGAAAACATATTTGGGTGTTTCATGTTTAACTTGACTTATGGGATGTTCTATGTTAGTCTTTAACGTAAGTAGGGTACTGAGCAAATTACTTTTTTTTTAAATAAAAACCGGTTTTAACACTAAACAGTTTTGTTGATAAGTTTCAGAAAGCTAATCATAAATATAAAATTATTTTGTTACTTAACATTGCCCATCTGATTGGCTTTCTGGAAACAAAGTGTTGAAACAGGAATAAAATACATACGTCACAACATCGTCTCCGATCAATTTGATAAATATATTTGTATTGTTTGTAAAATTGGTTATTTCAAATGTAAGGACACCTTCATAGATGTCTTATGTTAACACATGAAGGTGCCCTAAGATTTGTAATTGATTAGCGATGTCGTGTCGTCAAAGAGTCGGGAACTCTTGTAAGTCTGTGGCATAATTTTGCCTAGTTCTACTTTCTAGTCCTTCGATTGCAAGAGCAAAATACTGGCTTTGTAGACTAGGTGCCTTATTAATAAACAGAGAATAGGTCAGAATAGTTATTCCGTGTTTTGTCCTATACACTCAATTACGTTTGCATGACAAAACACGGAATAACTATTCCAAGCTTATTCTTTGTTTATTTGTAAGGCGCTAAGAATATATTAATTCGTTGTCTTACATTTTCGTGCTAAATTTATATTAGTACTTGTTTGTTTTGTTGTGCAATAATTGTGTAGATCGATGGATGATGTCCTAGATTATAGTGAATGTTAGGTTAATTAACTGTTTCATTAAGCCATATTGTTACTGAGATTATTCAGCAGGTGATCTCCTATCGCCAAAGGCGTTTCTTTTCAAAAAAGTATTTCATAGTTGTAGTTGTTTTGTATATTATACGTTTCTTAAAAAGTGAGGTCTCACATTTAACCTTTGAAATATATCTCTGTTTACGCTTAAAACTGATGTATGTACAGTGCCTGAATGATGATAAAGGTGTGTGAAAAATGAAAAAAGAGAATATTAATATATTGTAAATAAAATTCTAAAGAAATCTTATGTTTTTTTCTTTAACCCAATAGGTACCCATCTCATTTGTGTTAAACGAGTTAAGCCTTCGCTATACTAAAGAAAAAAGCATTGTATCTAGTTGTTACCCGCTCTCATTGCAGTCTTTACTCCGTTCGCTCCAATAACACCTTGGTCGAGTGGTTTGTACACCGGTTTTCATGGTGTCGCCATCTCTGAGGTCCCGGTTTCGATCCCCGGTCGGGACAATTTAGAAATTATTGTTTTCCTAAATTGTCTGGGGTCTGGGTGTTTTCTATGTATAATACCTAAGTATGTATTTTAAGTACGTTTATCCGTTGTCTAGTAACCATTTAACGAGTTTCTTAACGAAGCTTCTCTTGGGCTAGTGGTGTGAGTGTAGGAAAGTTTATTTATTATAACGGTGACAACATTCATCACATTTGGAGATGAACACCAACCAACCGAACCGCTTTCTTTATGGTCTGTGTTGTGTGTTATTATAGAGTTTGTGAATCGAGGTCTAACCTTTTTAGGTTAGACCGCCTCTTTAGGCGTACATTTGGTGACTCTTTTCTTTGTCAAACTGCCAAAAGATGGAATAATCTACCAGCACATGTTTTCTTTCCTTGCTATAATATGGGGTCCTTCAAACTACTAACGAGGCGTGAAGAGTCAAGGTAAGGGGGACTGATGCGTCGTCTTATTGCTAACGCTGCACCAGTTGTCTTCGCGCCTGGACTCCATTTCCACTTAACATCAGGTGGAGGGGAGTCATCAGCCGTGCTGCGTATAAAAAAATATAATTATGTAAGTACACGTACCTTTTTCAGGTCCGTGTGTAAGTATTGCGATTGAAAAGAAAGGAACTTGTAAAGATATCGAAAATAAAGGCAAGCATACCAGGAACTTGGATGGCAAATAAAACTTCAAAAATTTTAGCTCGACAATGCTTAGAAAATATTGAAGGAGGAGGAGAGTAGGTAGTAAAGTGTCACACAAGGGATTTCAATTTTCTATGTATGTTCGGTTGTATTAAAAGATAACGTAAAAAGATCTACGCAATCAATGCAAAACACCTTTAATTACTAAACACCTAAAAAGCTGCGTGCAAACGGAGCAGTTTCGCACAGTTACAACCAGTGCGTGGTGTCGCAAGTGGCCGGCCCGGTTCCCAGCCACAATGCGCGGAAGCGCCGCCGCCTCGCCGCAACCAGCCTTCCGCTATATCGGGGTACGGCCACTTGTGGACAATGCAGGTATATCGGTAATCTTGATATGTCAAACGGCCGCACTAATCAGGTTAGTGTGCTATCTGTTATTACTGTGTTAGCAGCCCGTAATTCAAGTTCAATTTGTTAAGTTTGGATATGTTACATAAGATCTAAGAACGCTTTGGATCTTTTTTGACAGTTTCTTTTAAAACAGATGTGGTCTCTGCCAACTCCTCCGGAGCAGGCGTGATAAGTGTGTGTTCCTTTAAGTTATGGTCGAGATGACAACCGTACCAGCGGCAGCGGTAGCGAGTCAAAATGATGGATAAGTACCTAGCTATCTAACCACGGTTTCGGGTTTGATTAATACTTTAGTAGGAAGTAATTACAGTGGCTTCAGGTTTCAAAAATATTAATGACAATACCTACTTACGGGTTGGTAATCCTAGGCTGAACGAAAAATCCACAATCATACTAAGCTAGGCACGGGAATTTGTTCCCAGAACGTCTGGATATCGGGCTGAGCGCTTTGTCAATTAGTCACCCAGGTATTTCAAACTTATATAAGTAGGTAAGAAGTTGCCTACTTTTTAACTTAGGTATATTTCATTTAAATGTATAAATGTAAACATCTTTTGACCAATCTGTATGTATACTTTGATCAATTTGTTGCAGAGTTAAGTAAGTATGTACTTAGATAATCCTTGTCCCACTTCATGCGTTGCCTACTTAGCAGATCCCGCGCTTTGCCTAAACGTGTCGATAATTTAATAATTGCCAGTTACGGAATGGTGCCGCCACGTCAGAAGTGAAGGGTTGCTTGTAGGAGGCTCTCATTATTGTTTTGCTCATCGCTACAAAGTTCAAGGCTAACTATTCTCATAGGCAAATATGAACGTGACTACAGCAGGAGTGGTAATTAAACAAAGAATGTTTTCATTCCTCATACACGGAAAGTATGTCTGAAGTTGCCTGAGGAGCGGGAGGAAAGTAGTTGTTTTCCTCTCTAGGGAGAATTGTTTTTCTGACATCTGTAATTGTGACTAATTATTAAAATAATACTAACAACACATCTCTTCCCTTTGGTGTCGTAAAAGGCGACTAACGGACTAAAGACTGCACATACGACCAACAGCATAGAGCGGTGATGGGCTCATCAAAATAATACTACCAACCCCTCGCTTCCCTTGGGTGTCGTAAAAGGCGACTAACGGACTCATAGACATTCATGTTTTTGTTTTTTCCCTCGAACTATTGGCGCCCTCGCTACGCTCAGGCGCCAAACCCCGTCTCGGGAGTAAATAAGCTACTTTCTCCCCTAGGGTAACATTGTACTAGGTATTAAAGGATTAGGTAATAGTATATAGTCATAAGCAGGACAAAACTTTAGCTTGAACTTTAGCATCATACGCATAACTTTTATACCTACCCGACGGACGTTGCACCAGCCGTGGTCACGGGCTGACTCTGGTGGAACACGAAAGTTTAAAAGTCTATAATGATAGTACCTACTTAGCTACCTACATTTTCAATTTTCAATCATCACTTGGGTCTATTCAATTTCTCAGACTAAAAATAACGAATTCATAGTTATTGTATGCCATTATGCCTTATATAGTATGAGCAAATACCTACCTACTTACATGAAGATCAACAACTTGCTATTTCTAAATGTTCACATGAAGTGCTCATTGGGCAATAGGTGTCCGGCAGCAGCGGCGGCGCGTAACTTAATACATATCATGTGTTACTTAGGTACCTACCTATATTTACTTGCAAGATTAGATAGAAAACTCTTTCTACAGAAGAAAATGCATTAGTTTAGCTTAACCACTGAAACCAAGACGAAGTATTGGCTTTATCACCATGCTTGGCAAATGCGGGTTGGCGATGATACTCGCCCGTCCGTCTTTCCGCCTCCCGCCGACTGCATGGGGACGACATTGTCCCCAGTCGACTGCCAGGGAAAAGCCCCGGCTGGGAAGGGTGAGACGAAGGGGAATAATCACTAAACCTCTGGAGGACCAAACTCCGAAAACAGGTGAAGGCCGCGGGGCCTATCCTGGGGGAATTGAACCGCGGGATTCATCCTGGACGCCCGTGTGACCGCCCGCGCCGGCCCCCCCCGCACTGGTGCGATAGGGGCCGGCACGCGCGGCCACCCGGGCGGAACGCGTACGCGACGACTTTTGCAACACCGCTCCCCCGTAAGGGTGCGTTGTAGCTTAACCTCTAAGAGGTTCCTTCTGGGGATTACATGATCCGGGACCATGTAACCTTTACACACTGAAGCACACAAACACTGAAGCCCGCCGTCGCTGCGGCAACCCACTCCTTCGAATGGGTTGCCGCAGCGACGGCAAGTATACGTCAACTTACACATCCACGATCGCACACACCCTCACTTACACCACACATTGGCAGGTTCGACCGGCGCCAGGGACAGAACCTGGCATCGGACACGCCGCGCTCCAAACTCCAACCTACGGTGGGTGGAGATCCGCGTCTCTCCGCCTCCTTCTGCGTCTCCGCCTCCTAGCAGGCGCAGCGTCAATCGCGGCCTCGCGCGCTCGCTCCGCCTCCTCCTTGATGCCCATGCATTCGGTGCTAAACTGAGCCACCGCGCTCCAGTTCCTCTCGCTCTCTACCATCGCCGCAACGACGTCAGGAAGCGAGAGGGCACCCCTGCCTCCGAGCTCCATCTCCATAGTGCGTCGCTGCGAGGCAAAGGCGCCACACACCTGGAGGGTGTGCTGCGCTGTATCCTCATCAGCTCCGCACTGGTGGCAGATGGTACTCTCCTCCCTTCCAATTTGACACAGATACTTACCAAAGCAACCATGGCCGGTAAGCATCTGTGTCAAATGGTACGTCAAGGACCCGAAGGGCCTGTCGAGCCATCTCGTCAGGACTGGCCTAATGGCCTGGACAGTGTGGGCTCCAGCCCTCGGGGACTCCAGCTGGTCCTCCCAGCGCCACACTGCCATGTCGCGCGCGATGCGCCTGGCTTCCTGGACCTCCTCAGCGGAGGGACACTCGCCCCTGGCCCTTCCCTCCGAGCGGAACTCGAAGACTTCGGTGAGGACCTGTGCTTCGAGTTCCCACGGAATCATGCCCGCAAGGGCCGTCGCCACCTCGAACGACACGGTCCGGTACCCTCGTATGGCTCTCGTCGCCGCCACCCTCTGTGGCCTGCGTAGGAGAGCCACATTCTTGCGGGAGAGCGAGTCCGACCAGACTGGTGCGCCGTAGAGCGCCATGCTGCGCAGCACTCCAGCGTATAGTCGGCGGCAACTCTCTCCTGGGCCTCCGATATTGGGGAGAACGCGCATGAGCGCCATCGCCGTCTTCACCAGCCGAGGCGCCATCTCGGTAAAGTGCGGCTCGAATGTCCACCTGCTGTCGAGGGTAAGTCCCAGATATCTCATCTGGGACTTTATCTCGACCCGCACGCCGTCCACCGTGACGCTCCAGATGCCCGACGGTTTCCGTCGAGGGCCATGGAACACCACGGCTTCCGTCTTCGGGAGAGCCACCTCCATCCCAACATGCGGATTCTCGATGTGGTCAAAGTGGCCATGGCCGACGCGAGATCAACCGTACTCCGGTAGTCACCGCCCCGTGCGGTGACTAGGGTGTCATCTACATAGCAGAAAACACCCGTCCTGGATAGAGTGTCCCCCCTCAGGACCCAGTTGTATCCGATGTTCCACAGGAGAGGTCCAAGGACCGACCCCTGTGGAACACCGCACACCATGCGGCGAGCACTAATGCGCTCCGCGCCCTTCTCCAGGAACAGGATTTTCCTGTCCTGGAGGTAATCCCTTAGGACCCTTCTAAGATACCAGGGCACCCTGTGATACAGGAGGGCCTGGTTGATGCAGCTGAAGGGAAGGGTGTTAAAAGCGTTCGCTATATCTAGCGAAACCGCTACCACCCTTTCCCCTCTGGCAACTGCCACTTCGGTAGTACGCTTTAAGGCAAGTATCCCATCCACCGTGGACAAGCCCCGACGGAACCCATACTGAGATGCCTCAATATTGGGTCCGCCAGCGTCCAAGTGCTCGATGATGCGGGCAGCGAGCAAACGCTCGAAAAGCTTGCCCGCCTCATCCAGCAGGACGATCGGTCTATAAGCCGATGGCATGTCCGGTGGACGATCGTCCTTCTTTAGAAGGACCAACCGGCCCTCTTTCCACACTTTGGGGAACTTCCCCTGGCGGAGGCAGCAGTCGAGAAGGCCGGTCAGCCTTCCTCCCATATGGTCCAGGGCGATACCCAGCACCTTGCCATTGACGCCGTCCGGCCCAGGTGCCTTTCTTTTTAGGCGGAGGCGGTCAACGGCGTACGCCATCTCGCTTTCAGAGATACGGGGGATCCCTTCGACGTCCCGAGGCTCGTCCAGCTCCGGAGGCACAAACGGCACTGCGTCAAACTCTTGGGCCGGGAACAGGCCGCTGACCACGCTTGCCAAGAGTCCTGACTCAAAAGACTCCGTGGGGGGGGGGGGGGGGGGGGCGGAATTGCGATATTTATTCCGCACAGTGCGATATGGCCTTCCCCACGGGTCTCTATCCAGCTCGGCCAGGAACTCGTTCCACGCTGATGTTTTGGCCTTCAGGATGGCGACCTGCAGCCCCTTCCTGGCCACCCTGAACAGGGCATAAAAGTGGGCCTCCTCGACGTCCGTGTGGCGTCTCCTTCGGCAGTGCTGGAGGCTCAGCCTCGCCGAGATGCTAGCGGCACGCAGGCTGGCAATGTCAGCGGACCACCAGTACACCGCTCTCCGGTGCGGGCGATCGCCAACTCTGGGCATGCTGGCGTCGCAAATGCGGGTCAGGGCATCCCGAAATTTTACTGCCTGCAGGTCCACGCTCATGGAGGCGGGAGGGTCCCGGAACCACATCTCCACCAGGGACGCTTCAACAGCTGCCTCACGGTTCAGGCGAGTGAGGGCCCACTTCCTGAACCGGGCCGTGCGAACTT
The DNA here is from genome assembly GCA_963921215.1 of Scoparia ambigualis. NCBI lineage: Eukaryota > Metazoa > Arthropoda > Insecta > Lepidoptera > Crambidae > Scoparia > Scoparia ambigualis. Next base: position 26,948,703 of record OY992506.1, read on the forward strand.
CTGCTCCAGGCTGAAGATCGGCGAGGGGGATAGGGGATATCCTCATCCACACATAGAGGTGGTCAGAGAGGGACTCCTCCCTCTCCATAACCCTCCACTCCGTCAGCCGAGCGGCGATGGCCGGGGTAGCGAAGGAGATGTCGATTATCGACTCCCCCTGCCATCGGATACACGTGCTGGCACTCCCTCTATTCAAGAGGACAAGGCCACCCTCGACGGCAAACTCCTCGACCTCCGCTCCCCTGAGGTCGGTCCTGGGGCATCCCCACGTGGTGGACTTCGCGTTCAAGTCACCCGCCAGCACAACCTGTAGCGGGGACGAGCGCCTCACCACGCCCAGGAGCTGCAACACAAATGCACTGAACTCTCGCAGCGGCCTGTTCGGAGAGAAATAAGCTGCCACCAGGACTACGTCGCCCCAAGTCACAGCGACGTAGCCTGGGCCCCTTTCCCTAAGAGCAATTGGGGTTGCGCCGTTGGGAGGGGTGGCGACGAGTGCCAGTCCCGTCGTATCCCCAATCCAACCGGACCCGGTGGGCACAGAGTATGGCTCCGCCACCAGAGCCGCCCCAACCTCCCACTCCGTCATCTGCTGCACCAGCAGATTCTGCGCGGCGACAGAGTGGTTTAGGTTCGCCTGGAGGATGATAGTGTTCCTAGGTCGTACTGACATTGGGTGCCGTTACTGCCGCTGTCGCCGCGACCTCCATTGCTTCCGGGGGCTCCGCACGGGGCACCCGTCTTATCGGCTTCCACAGGGGAGTGGTGCTCTTAGCTGGGGGAGGGCGACAGGCCCTGCTCCCCATTATGTGTCTGTGAGACACTTTGCCCTCCTCACACACCAGACAGTGGGGCTCCTCAGTCTCACACTGCTCCGCCTTGTGCCCCTCCTTTCCGCACCTAAAGCAGAGAGTGCTGCGGTCTGCTTTCGAGGGGCACGCGTACCTGGTGTGTCCCGTGCCCAGGCACCTGAAGCACCTAGTAGGGGACGGCTCCATGGCAGTGACCTGTACCGCGGCCCACCCAATGGGAATCGAGCCCTCCCTAGCGAGCTTTTTGGCCACTGGGATTGGGCACCGTGCGATGGCCGTCGAGGGAACCCATCCCATTGCGTCCCGTATCGGACCCACCGAGACCTCGGACACTATGCAGTCTCCCCTACGGGCTATGGCCTCCACAATGGCTGTGGGGGTCACTCCGTCCTGGAGTCCCACCAGCTTAACCTCAGCTTGCCTGGTCGGCCGGCCAACGTGCACAAGGTCGCCAACCACGTTCTGGATTTTGGACGCCAGGGCGTCCGCCATGGGGCCGCTGGTGGCACTGGCACCGGCGATCTCCAGCTTTTTGCCGCCCGCGGCCGTGTTGCGGATCTTCAGCGGTGGGAGGCCTATTTCCTCTAGGTTTATGTTACCGATGACCTTGCTCATGACCTCGTCATAGGTGACGCCATTGGTCAGAGCGTCGCTGTTTAGGGTCATGGTAACGACCGAGGAACGCGGTACCTCTAGTTTAGGGGCCGCCTTCTTAGCCCGTGCTGGTTGGGCCGTCCTCTTTTTCCGCTTTCTCTTCTTCTTCCTAACTTCCCTCCACTCGTTTGCAGGGGCGGCAGCCGCAGCGTCGAGCGACGGATCATGAGCAGCGGGAGCAGGGACCACCGGGGGCAGCGAGGCAGCGTGGGGCAACGGAGCAGGAGCAGCAGGGGCCTTCTTCTTCGAAGCCGCCAGGTAAGTACGGTGACCATCTTCCCCTAACCGTTTTCCTTTCTTTGCAGGTACCATGTGCGGGGCCCGGGAGTGACCGGCGATGGCACCATCATCTGCGGGAGCAGCAGGAGTGGCGGCGGCGGCAGCGTAGGAAGCACTTCCAGCGACAGGGGTAGCAGCGGCAGCGGCAGCAGCGGTGTTAGCAGCATCAGTGGCTAGAGGCGGCCTGAGCCTAGGCTCCGGGCCCAGCCTCTGGTCTATTCCGCTCTTGAAGGAGTTCAGCATATTGCGGATGCTCTCCATGGACTCCTTATGCCTCTTGTCCATCTCCTTCTGCACTACCACCAGCAGATCCTCAGGACTCGGGTTCGGGTTCTGCACTATAATGGGGGGGGGGGGGGGGCAGGGTCCTGAGACTGTTGTTAGTCTTATTGGACTCATCATACCCCACTTTGAAGGCCGCAAGGTCTGCTTTCAGTTTGGAGATCTGATTTGCCTGGACTACGACCTGGGCATTCAGGCGGCGGATCTCCTCATCCTGGGTCATGCACTTGAGCGTGCCCACTATTTTGGCCAACTTCACTGCCGCAGTGTTAATTTGGCCGTGGACCGCCTTTCAGGTTGCCAGAGATGTGGGCGGCATTATGTATTGTCATAATGGCTTCATCCGCCTCTGCCAGCATTTCCGCTCTGGTGGAGTCCTCTTTGTCTGCCAGGGACACAACGGTCTTACCCTTGCGGGTCTTCAGAAGGTCCTCGGTGCTTCCTAGACCGACAGGGTCCTTTCTAAACTCATTTTGGGGACTGCCCCCCTTCACGCGTGGCGCATCCCGGGTCTTTGCCGCCACTCTTGCGCTTGTACGCCGGCCCTCGTACCGACTAGTGTCTCCGGTATTGAGAATCTCCCTGAACTCAGGCCCCGACACTCTCGACTCCCAATCGTCTCCGCTGTCGGACATCGCAGCTCTCCTGGCCGCAGCGCGACCAATGGACGTGCCAGGGTGACCACGACCACTCTTGCCGCGCTTAGTACCACCGCGCTTGGCAGTAAAAATTTTGGCGGAGTCCTTCGTCACCACCATTATGCTCTCCAGACTGCTCGAGTCCTCTCGGGCCCGTTTGTTGCCTTTCGGCTCGCTGGTGTTCATCGCCTCCTTGTCCGTTGGGCAATTCGCTCCGAAGTCTCGTGACGCACCCTCAGAGCCCCCCTCATTTCCCGACACACCATGCCCGTCGAGCGATCGACCACTGTTCGCCTGAAGGTAGGCCGCGCTATCCTCCGACAGCGCACCCTCGTCTCCCGACCTTCCCTCTCCGTCCTCCTTTCTTCCAGGAACATCGTCACACCTTGGGGCCTGGTTGCCTACCCCAAGGGGACCATCGGTAACAGATTTGTCACGTGGAGGCCCGGGTACCTCCACGCGCTGGGCGTCAGCCAGATCACATGACAACGTCGATTCGGATGCGGACATTGTCATTACGATTTTTAGCAGTTTACGGGTTGCAATCCCCGGCTTTTAAACTCTCTGCTGAGCTGGTTTTACGGGTGGCCTCCCGGGCTTTTGAGACCTTTCCCGTCTGGAGCTCTTCAGAAAAACGTGCCGGGTCGAAGCCCCTACGCCAAGCACGCCCTATATACGCCGCAGAGGACGGGAGGTATCTGCGGGGTTTTAGTGACCTTTCCTTGTCAAATAAAGCACCACGAAACAGCTGCAGGTCTGAACCAGGCCACCACGTGCCCAGCTTATGCCAGGACTGGGGTCGTTGTGGCGGACGGGACAGAACCCGCGACACAGCAAGACACGACGATGGGAATTTGGCATGAAGCCCACGTCACAACATTGCGTATACAACACTTGAAGGGCGCCCAGAAGGGGCGCCAGCCTACCCCATTCCCCCCCTTGTAGCGGCGCCCAGAAGGGACGCCGTCAAAACTCCTCTCAAAGCCGCTCATAAGGAGCGGCGAGTGTACGGCCCAGAGTGGGTACGTACGTGGAGGTGCAGGGCCCAGAAGGGGCTCCTGCCTGTGCTGGGTTGTTAGCCGGCCAGTCTCAAAGCAACCTCCTATCGAGAGGAGGATGTTGAAGCTGCCCGTTTCCAGGGTGTACCACGAGGAGGTCACCCAACGCACACCCCACATTTTACTTGACCTGGGAATTGAATCGAGTTTTTTCCTGGTCGAGTTTAATGCCAGCAAAACCCAGGTTTGTGCATTCTCGTCCAAGGTGAGTAACTTTCCTTACTCCTTCCTCTCTTCAGAACTCTCTTACCCATTTCGGTGAACCTCAGCATTCTTGGCATGGACATCGGCCAGGAACTGAATCCAAAATGCTACATCGAGAGTGCTGTTTTAACTGCTTCCCGTAAGTTGGGTTGTTGCCACGACAAAAAAAGAATTTCATTATTAAGCAGCAATGAATTTTCGGAAATACGATAATCGGAATTCCGTTTTTCGGACTAATACCTAATATCTTTCGGGTTTTTGTTACTTCGGACTTATAAAAATCGGAAAACTGAAAAATGGTATTTATGATATTCGGAATATTGACGTTCGTGATTTTAATTTTTCAGAAAAATGAATTTCGGCGTTTTGAAATTCGGAATATTCAAATTCGGAATTAAGTTTTTCGGAGGTTTAGGATGTTCCCGAAAAAACACCTAAAAGAAGCGATCGATACGAACACTTAACATTACCTAACACTAAGCACTAGCTACTATTGAAGAATTACCTAGTCTTGCCATAAGTTCGGTTCCAACTTACATGAGGTATTTTAAAATAATTAATATTCCGACTCATGAGAGCTAAGAAGTTGCTGCAGAGACACGCAGGGCCCTGATTCTGTATCGCAATCTAGATTCCACACTTAAATCTTACCGCGCACAAACCACGTCATTCTCGTGTCTTGCCTACGTCTTGCCACGGTAAGGAATCGAGATAACCACCGGACAAATTCTCTTTACGGATGAGAAAAAAAAATTGTGTTGAAGAGAAGTTTAACCGTCAAAACGATAGGGTGTATGCACACAGCTCACAAGAAGCTATTGAGAAAATTCCGAAGGTCGAAAGAGGCCACCCCAGCATCTGTGATGTGGGGCGTGTGCTACGAAGGCGTGACAAAGCTCCATTTTTGTGAACAAGGGGTGAAAACATGAGCAACTAGCGGTATTTCCGGACCGTTACGACTTAGGGATCTTCAAGAAACGAGCCTATTCCTTCCTTAAAGGCCGGCAACGCGTCTGCGATTCCTCTGGTTTTGCGAGTATCTATGGGCGGCGGTGATTAGGTACTTTCTGTCAGGTGACCCGCTTGCTCGTTTGCCTCCTTCTGCTATAAAAAAAAACTACTACCAAAGCGATATTTTAGAGAAGGTGGTTAAGCCACTAAGTAACACTGTGTTCGCTGGTAAACAATGGATAATTCAACAAGACTCAGCACAGCGCACAAAGCGAAATCAACCCAGCGCTCTGGTATCGCCACTGAAGATTGGCCCCCTGCAAGTCCTAATTAATCTTAACCCTTTGGATTGTTGCTTATGGAATATTTTAGAGAAGAAAGCCTGCTCTAAATCTCATCGAAATATCGAGTCATAAATTTTTTTCATCCGTTTAAAGAGAATTTTCCGGTGGCCACCGTCTGCGTGCCTCTGCAACAACTTCTTTGCTCTCACGATTCTCTGTGGTATCCCACTCCATGTTTACAAAGCTATGTGTTAGATCGAAATGAATAGTACAAAACTTACATAATATAATGTTATCTAATAATAGTACTACCGTCATTCGTATTTATTTTAAAATACCCTCATTTAAGTAACAGCACTTATGGCAAGACTAGGTACGTGGGTCACTACGAAAGTTTTGAGATACAAAAAAAGTATAAAAGTTATTCAATTTTTTTTATTACAGTTTCTCAAAGTACTCTCCTTTAGCTTCTATGCATCGATTCATCCGCCTAAACCATGATTTATAGCATTCCCGGTACTCTTCTTTAGGGAGGTCTTCTACGGCCTGCAAGTAGGCATTCTGTGCATCCTCAGGACTGTTATTATCGCGTGTCACGAAGTCTGAGTTTGATTTTCGGAAAGAGGAAGAAATCACAAGGAGCTAAATCGGGGCTATACGGAGGATGACACAATTCTTCAATCTCTGTACTCTTCAAAAAATCCTTGGTGACAATGGCCTTGTGCGGGGACGCATTGCCATGATGCAAAAAGAGCCCCTCAAACCAGTTTTAGGTCGTTTTTGTTTTAAATTATTAAATACAGTAGGTAAACACACTTCAATATACCACTTAGCATTCACAGTTTTTTGGTCGTCTAAGGAAATTGTGGCCACATGACTACATGCAGAAAAAAATGTGGCCATCATTTTTTTCTCAACACTTCGCCCGCGTTTCACCTTCGTTGGAGGTTCATCATCAGGAAACACCCAAATTGTCGATTGCCGTTTAGTCGGTGGATCATATTGGTAAATCTAACTCTCGTCTCCAGTAATAATATTAAAAATTGACCGTCCTTCTCCGTGATCAAATTTTCTGAGCATATATTTGCACCATGTCACACGAGCTTCTTTTTGTTCTGAAGTCAGCGAGTGAGGCACCCATCGTGAACATAATTTCCTGACTCCAAGCCGGTTGTGTAAAATTTCATTAATAGCTGGCGATGAAATCTTCACGACCTCTTCTATATGTTTATAAGTCACTTTTGGGTCTTCCTTAATAATTTTTTTCACAACTAGAACGTTTTCTTCTGTAACTGAAGTCGCGGGCCGGCCACTTCTTTCATCATCATTTAAGCACGGACCTGAAAGGTCCGTGCATTTAAGGAGAAAATCCCTCGTTTAAATTGAGCGAACCATCTGAAAACTGTTGCACGCGATAGTGCATAGTCCCCAAACGGCGAAACTAATCGCTCTTTGCACTCACATTCATTTAATCCAAATTTATAATCGTTCTTTTTATAAAGTCAGCGAGTGAGGCACCCATCGTGAACATAATTTCCTGACTCCAAGCCGGTTGTGTAAAATTTCATTAATAGCTGGCGATGAAATCTTCACGACCTCTTCTATATGTTTATAAGTCACTTTTGGGTCTTCCTTAATAATTTTTTTCACAACTAGAACGTTTTCTTCTGTAACTGAAGTCGCGGGCCGGCCACTTCTTTCATCATCATTTAAGCACGGACCTGAAAGGTCCGTGCATTTAAGGAGAAAATCCCTCGTTTAAATTGAGCGAACCATCTGAAAACTGTTGCACGCGATAGTGCATAGTCCCCAAACGGCGAAACTAATCGCTCTTTGCACTCACATTCATTTAATCCAAAGATCCGTGCATTTAAGGAGAAAATCCCTCGTTTAAATTGAGCAAACCATCTGAAAACTGTTGCACGCGATATTGCATAGTCCCCAAACGGCGAAACTAATCGCTCTTTGCACTCACATTCATTTAATCCAAATTTATAATCGTTCAAAATCATCGCACGAAAATGTTCTCGCTTAAAATCCATAGTTGACGATGAAAGCCCGCGGAATTGAAACAAAAATCAAACGTAATTTTTTTATTTTTAAATATTTGATCAAATGGTTTTCTATGTTCGAATTACAAATAATTTATCTTTAAAAAAAGGTTCAATCTAGTTGCGTTCTTTTTATAAATTTTGAGTATCTCAAAACTTTCGTAGTGACCTTACGTATAACTATAGACAATGCGAAGCAAGTTTTTGCGCACCGAGTTGTAGCCCATGGGTTGCAATTGTTAAAAACGCCTCAGTGATTGTGAGTGATCCGAACGATTAATTACCTTGCGGTCGCAAATGAGTGCGCAAAAAATTGCTTTACGCGGTGTCGATTCTAGTTATAATACCTCAATGCTAGCTACCAACACGTCGAGCCACGTTTGTAGGTCGTGAAAGGATGTGCCGAGATGGCAGCTAGTCGCTTTGGTCCTTGGCGAACCGGATAAGTGCCTCGTGTTAATATTACACCACTATTTATTTAAACCCTGTTGATATATTTTTACTTAAGCAACACAAATATGTAAGTATACTTTGTCGTGTTCAAAGCGTCTGCTCTACCTTTGAAGGTATGTTTTTATGTGAAAATCAGACAAACGAGCTGGCTAGGCGGTTCGGCTTTCTTAAGTTGTCACTTATTTCGCTTGCGAAGGAGGTATGCAAAAGTGTGAAATTGCGATTAACCTTGACCTGGCACTTAGATCAAATTGTTTAATAGTAGAGCCTGTTTTAAGTCCGCCCGTCTGGCTATCACAACTTTGTGAAAGTTCGTCTCCATGACATCAAATTAAGTAGCAATTGTTGTGTTCCGATAGTTAGAGATAAGATTGTCAGTTTCTCAGTGGTTAAGGGTTCTGGGTAAATTGCGCTTTCACCTTCGGTTATAACATGATACTATTAGGTCAGGCGAGATGAAGGCAAAGCCCTTCTTTGTTGTCCGAAAATAGGGTCAAGCGGGAGCCTTGAAGACCTGAAGAGAAGCTCTAGCGGCACCCAAATCACCTCCATATGTTCCGTTATTTTTAGTAGTTTTCGAAATATAGTTTTTGAAATACTATGGTTTGTGTACTTTTTTGGACTTTAATATCAAAGGCAAAGGTATATTTTTATATGGATAGGTAATGTATAATGATGAGGCATGTGCCCCATTTTTGCAACGAAACAGTACCTATTTAAACTAAAGTTTTACCTACATAAATGGATTGTTTGAAAACTATTGAAATTGCGAAACATACGTATGGGGGGTGATTTAGATGTCCCTAGAGCTGCCCTACCTCTGGACTTTCTCTAGACCCTATTTTTGGGATACCCTGTACGTATTTTGTTTATGTAGGTAGTTGCTTGATTACATACCTACATGTTAGTAGGTAGTTACCCATTTATTTTCTTGGCACACATACTATAACCCATTGCAACGTGACCAGTTTTGAGTGTTTACAGCTTTGGGTCCATTGCTTAACGAGTAACAACCTATTGAGAATTCACAGTTTTCGACGTAAAACGCTGGTAGTTAAGTACATAATATAAAGTATTTACTTATGTGAGCCGTTAAAAAAAGTCCTCGTCTATTGCACAACGGACGCAACATATAATACACGTAAGTCTACATATTTGTACAATTATTTCATATGTTTAAAAAATAAGAAACTTTTTCACTCTTACACCAATTAGTTAGAACAAGTTTAGCTTATTTGAAACTTGTCTTATTGGTTTTAATGGTACATGAAGCAAAAAGGGTGCACACTATTAGAGCAACCAACACGAAACCTCTTTCTCACTGTTACCACAGTATAAATATATTTATACTGTGCTGTTACTGTAGTAGTCACTATCTACGGATTTACTAACGCTCTCTCAATTACTAATCGATTGACCATGTGCCTTGTATAAGACGACTTTAAAATTGGTTACACATCAATGCAGATCTGTTACTACGTCACATTGACACTATTTGCTTGTAGACAATTTGAGAGTAAGTATATCATTTGCGATGACCTTAATAATTACACGGGAAAATGTACTTAACAACATTTACGCGTAACAATATAAAGAACAACAGAACAATCCAGCTTGTAGTATTTAAGGCCTTGTCCTTAATACGTACATAGATTCAATTTGTTTGTTTATAAATGATAGATATAGATACCCATACCTACGTTGCAAACTTGTAACAATCGATAGATTAAACAAGAGATCACTTTAAACTGGTACTTTTCCATTATTTTATTTATACGTTTTCTGGTGTATCTCTGGTGTCAGTAGGGTTTACTTCAGTATCATAAAATATTACCTATTTAAATTAGATAGCAAGAAATTCTTTCTTTATATAGACTATTTACATTGCCTTACATTATTAGCTTTAGGCAGAATTTAACCTTCTAAAGTACCACTACTGAAACGAAGACATTGATGTTTGATTTGAGACAGAATTAGTGTTTACGGAAGTTTTGTGCATGCATGAGGGAGGCTCATAATTAGGTAGGTACTATTATTTACTACGCGAATTGATTTGTAAAGTTTTATTTCTTTACGCATCTAGATTTGTCAAATTCCATTTCTTTTCATTCATTCACAAGAGCTGCGCTATGACTCTATGGAGATTTAAAACAATAACTCGGCCGTGGTGTAACAAGCACGTACGGCGCGCCGTTGTGCCATCCTCTAAATGGTACTTATTTCCCAGCCCCGAGAGGTCGGCCAAATGTCAGTGGCGGCACCGAGGCACGCGGAACTTGCCACCGCTGAGAACATTTCTTTGATTAGGTGTTAAGGGTCATAAACATTTTTATTAAGGCTTTTACGGCTCCTTTGTTTTTTTTGTGCCGGAATTATTGGGCGTGGCCATTGCTTCTTTTGTTTTTACGCAGTCATCTAATTAGAATGACACTTGGAGAATGAAACTGACAAAACACTGCCGCCAACAATGGGTACGTATACTTTCGGTTTACAGCGAGTTTCCGTATTTAGGAATGGCATCTTAACATTATGCTGGGAAGAAGATACCGAGTTGTAAAAATGCATTAAGAAATTTTAACAATCTTGGTTTTTATAATCGTAGTAACTTCCTGTTAAATTCTTTAGTTTCGAGGTTGATTCATGTTTTAATTTAAATATCCGATGAACAATTATGAGAAAAATATAACAATCAATTTGTTTAAAGCACCGACCTTAAAAAGTTTCTAAACAATCGGTCTTATGAGAAGCAAAGAAAGCTCTTTCTTATACACGCAATTGAAGATATTTATCTTTCGTTTTGATACTTTTGTTCTGTCTGGATTTAATGATAAGATGTCAGTCATATATAGCTTCAAATTCAAACCTTTTGTGACAGTTGTAAACACTTAAAAGAAAGAACGAATTAATCTTAAAACCATCATGAATTTTGAAAGTTATTGATTGATTCCTTTGACTACGCATTATCATGCCGAAAGAGCTAGGTTATTTATAGCCACAGAAAAGATTATGTCACATTGGTAGAGTTCTCGCATAGAACATGCCAGGATGGCCACATGATGGTATGTTATCTACCTATAAGATTAAGTAAAGCCAGCAACTCGCGAGTTGTAAATATAATGTTCCAATCGTATATAGACTGCGGTGATCACCATCAGAATATAGGCCATATTCTTGTAAAAAAGCTATTTTACTCGACCTTAAGAGTGCCTTAACCATTTGCCTTTTATTATCGAATACTGCCACAACAACATTGCAATTAAAATATTTAGTTAACCGTATTGATTAAGTTATCGTTACCGACCGTATAGAAATGTTGAAATGGGTCAGGAATCTATAACTAAGAGCGTACAAGACGAGGGTGTCTCGCCTTACCGCCTAACCAGCGCTCCGATTGTTGTGTAACTCAGTAGTGCATGCATTCAGTGTTAGAAGCTTGAACAGCTGAATCGATGTATTGTGTGCGGGATGGCACGACAGTATTGCGCAAGCGCAGCAACGAGTCTCCCAGGCGTGTCACGTGTGCACGACTCGCCGGCTCGACTAGCTGAAATTCACAGTTTTAATTTAATTTAATGCACATCTTTGTACATCGTTTTTAGGTTAATATACAGTGGTATACGTACGCCGGTATAACTAACTATACAGGGTATAGAGAAGTAACAATACGAGTGTCACCAAGAAAAAAATTGATTTACCAGTTAACGCACCAAGAATTTGTATGGATTTTAGAGCCTCCAAATAAACAAGGTTATAAATTATAACTTTGATAAAAAACTCGTACTCAGCGCACTGAACTAAGTGGGTAGATGTCTTCAATGTTCATTCCAGGTTTCTTTCAATATTTCTGCAGTAGATATGGCAAACAATACGGAGCTCGATGGCGCAGCGTGCGATCTTGCAAGAAAAGCCTTCTTGATAGCCTCAAATTATACCTACTATACTCTCTAAGGTTATTTAGAGGTAAACATAATGCACTCAACATTATTATCCTTTATTAGCCAAGTTTGTATGTAATTCAACTCTTTAAAACTTATGTACGTTTATTTCGAAACGACACCGCGACTTACCTACTATAGACAGATTATTCATTATCGCATATTCGTATACAGCAGTCATAATCAGGCACGTTTGAAATCAATAATTGTTCGTGCCATCACGTGTTTGTGTCTTGCCATTGATACTGCATGATAAATTAATCAAACTTTACAGATATCCATTCACCGGCGATTAGTACGGTCGAGCACGCAAGAATTCGTTTGCGTAAGAGTAATTCACACATACTTCCATTCTCTAAAATTTATTTTTGTCGATAGAAAGATGAATTTTAATCTTTTTATAACTAATAAAATTTTTTTGAATTGAAAATGGATTTTTAAAGGTTAGATTGTCTATGGTATTGTATTATCTGTATCGTACAGGTGAATACCATAAACAATCCATATTGACAGATAGATTGTTTTATTGAACAATGGGGAAGCGCTTAACCTTCAGCTGTTCTGTGTTTGGTATGTGACGATAAAGCTGAAGGTGGAAGCTTAATTCACCGAATCATCAATCACTGGCAACTGGCTCTATAGCCCCCTTAACTGTCGGAACCCAACAATGTTAATAACATTGTTTGTTACGGCAATATACTTAGATAAGATGCTGGCTAGCCAGGTGGACTTTAAATATTACATTTCCGCAAACTAATCCCGTTATCACTGGATCTAAATATAATAATCACATCATTTTGATGTAGCAGAGGTTACCTAGGTCTATGTCTAGGTCTATGCTCGCTGCTAGACTATGAGCGCTGATAGTAGAACTAGTTAGCGCAGATAGTAGGAAAAGCAGATTCTTATCAAAACCTCGAATAATAATAACCAAAGCGTTAAAGAAAATGATTCAATGTTCAAGTTCTTCCTTTTAGTCCAATCTCTACACTATGAAATGATAAATACTTGTGTTTATCTTCCATTTACTTGTTAAGTTAATACGTAGGTACACTGAAAAAGTTCGAAAGGTCACAATAAAATTATCTTCTCTTTCTTCTCGGTCTTTTAAATGGGGCGTGTAACGGCATTAATGCAGGCCGTCACGAACGTTCCACGGCGAGCAGCGCTCTCATTATTTTGGACCGCATCGGCTGCTTACCATCAGACAGGATGTAGTCACTATGACGTGTCACATAAAAAAAAAATCTTTTTTATATAAACCGTTTCACTTGAATGGTAACCCTAACAATGCGCATCGTTAGAATTAAACGTGTGGGAACCTTAATATACACACATACTTCGTGCTTTGTCTAACCTAATGAATCGCTATATCAGACGTATAATTATTGAAACATATTAGTTTACTGAAGCTGTTAGACAGTTGCGCCATTATTTACGAGTATATGTTTATTAGTTATTACTTTTACAAAAAGTTGCATTTTGACAACATAATTAAAGCTTACATCGTCAACTTCTGTACTATCTATAGTATAAATATTTCATTGGCTACGTTATCAGTAGCTATTGGTAAACATAAGCTACGTTAGCTTATGTTATGTTGTATCACCGTGTTTTTTTTTATCTCAGACACAATAAAAGTCATTAAGCCGTAAGCTATAATAGGCTACTTTTACCAAAAAGAAACATCTCAACGGAGATCGAAATTCGACTGCAATGCAATTAAAAAAAAACACAGACAAAATTACAACGCTAAAAAGAAGCAACAAAACAGTCTACATAGTATGTTTTTGGCTAGAGACCCAATTTCAGGTGAGCGCAGTTGCAGGCGGAAACAGGCCACGAAAAAATATCTTCTAAAAAAGCATTTATTACTGACATTGTAGACAGCGGCGGCGTTTTCATTGTCTGAAAGGCGTTTCCGGAAGAAGAGTTTTCCGCGCGACTGTGCTGTGCAAACTGACACGCATTACGTTTCCTCACGTCTACCGATCCTGAGGAAAGCTGGCATAATTAAACTTGCTTACCTACATTTTACTTCAATAATTTCTAAGAACCATTTTAGCATACGATGATGCTACGTTTATTTATTTCCGTTAAAATAATAGGTAAAAATGATGGTGTAATTTTATTGCTGTTGGATGTAGATTTATAGCTTGACCAGATATCGTTAGCAGTGACTAACTAAAACCTAACAGGAATAATCAATGAACCTTGAATAATTGACGACCTCCGTGGTCGAGTGGTTAGCGTGCCGGGTCTGGCTGGCGTCACGCCATCTCTGAAGTCCCCGGGTTCAATTTCCGTTCGGGTCAATTTTTTTAAATTGATTTCGGGTCTGGGTGTTTTTTCTAGGTTTATGTATATTTATCCGTTATCTTACTTAGATAATTGGTGTGAGCGTAAACAAATTTAACTTCAATTTAATTTAATTTTAATTTTAATAGGTTAAGGATCATAAGACCGCCGGCGGTCGCGAAACAATTGATTTTTAATTGTGTCTGGTTTAACGATCCTCAAGGGGTTAATGAACATGAGTACGAGTTCAGGTGTAGGTAGTCATGCTCGAGTGTCGCCTCGATGGTAAGTATTATCTAAAATACTTAGAAGTTACAGTATAAACATACTACTTCTCACCTCAGGACTTAACATAAAAACAGCACATCAGGAGGTCGGGATATTACCCATCTCACTAACCCAAATCGTGTCTATCGTACTACGACAACTTAAGGCGCCTCTGTAAATGAACGGTATTTTCACGGTTATCAAAAGTTCTGCTTACTGAACCTCTTTGACGAGCAAATGGTTACCTCATATTAATGATGCATATGCACACATATCATTATCGCCTAACCCGCGTTCACACGGTACGTACGACATTTGTTTGGCGAACGCATAATGGCGCATAGCGTTGCATTTGCCAATAAAAATGTCGACCCAAATTGAAGGCTCTCGAGCGATGAGTATTGCGACACCAAATTGAACGTATCAGGTATCAACATTAATTTCACGATGAACGTCTTTGACATTTTGGAAGATAACTATCTTCCACCTATTGACCCCGAATGCCAAATAAGAATGCGCCGCTTAATACAAAGCTCTTAGCGTTTGAAGTTGTACTGTAAGCGTCGTGTTTATTAAAGCAACAAAGGTGGTTGTTTTGAAAAAAAGACCGGCCAAGTGCGAGTCGGACTCGCGCACGAAGGGCTCCGTACCATTATCTATAATTTATTTAATTTAATTATTTATTTTTGAAGTTAATACACAACTAAATATTCTGTGAATATTTCAAACGTCCACCTGTTGCCGTTATTAATATCGAGAAAAAAACGGCAAAAAAATCACGTTTCTTGTATGGGAACCCCCCCTTATTTTATTCTGTTTTTAGTTTTTGTTGTAATAGCGGCAACAGAAATGCATCATGTCTGAAAATTTCATCTATCTGTCTAGCTATCACGGTTCAGTAGATACAGCCTCGTGACAGACAGACGGACGGATGGACGGACGGACAGTGGAGTCTTAGTAATATAGGGTCCCGTTTTTACCCTTTGGGTACGGAACCCTAAAAAGTTTGAAAAAATATTGGGTTAGGTGCACTTCCAACTTATTTATTCGTAACAACACTTGTTTTAAATTTATTAATCTGTACCCTACCGATTTATAAATATTGGAATTTAAAAAATATATGAAAAATCTGATTTCCGCAAAAGTCACTGTTTTACCTTCTCCTCATAAATATTTTGCGATTTTTTTTTGTTTGAGTTTAGACTGTTGGGTATGGCGGCATAAATTATAAGTAAAAATAAAAAGGAATATGGCGCGAATAGATCTATAAGTATAATAATGAGACCCTATTTTGAATCTAGGCTAAGTTTTATACAACAATAAGTTTATCTTATAATATCAGCAAAAGAGGCTAGGAAAAGGCTGTAGCTTAAAAAATAAAAAATCTTCCTGACATTACTTTGAGTTTGAAAAGTAATGAGTGAGGCAGCCCTAAGGTCAAAGGGGTCAGCGCGATGCGCCGCCGCCCGTCGCGGAAGCGTCTGCCGCCAGGGCCGCCGGCTCGTGATCTACCGGCCGGAGAAAGCGGGCGCTTACCTAACCCCAGGGCTGGCTAGGCTTGAAATAAAGCAGCTGGGGTAAATACCGTGGATTATCTAACCACACCGGTCCCAGATAGTATAGATTGCCGGTCCCAGGTACCCGGTCGACCACTTTTCGTCGATATTTAAGGCGAGGTTTTCCGAACGCTTCTCTCTCGCTCTCTTGACGGTACGAAGGTACGAGACGGGTGTATCAGCGAAGCGGCGCGAATAGGCGCGTTTTATAGGTTTTTTGCCCTTAAAGGAAAAACAAGTGAAATAAAAAATATGTGCTTTTTGCATTCACTAGATAATGAAAAGTTTCTTCTATTGGTAAAAAAATTAAGTCATGTATTAATGTATTATATGACTTACAGCTCTTTTAAAATGTTGACAGAGCTATCTTTGAATTTTTTTTCTATCGAGTGAAGTATTACCAATCATGTTTCTGTCTTTAAGAGTCATTAGACAATATGTTTAACTATATTATATATGAATTTTAGAACTGTATGGTTTATATTGGTGGCGGTACAATCAATCGAAATTGTTAAAAACGGGAAAAGAGCGACTTCAATTGCTCGCTCGCACACTATTTAGGCGCACGCTACTGTACGTACGCGAGGTCAGAATGGAGCAAGCGAATATCGCCGGAAAGTGATCTGCCGGGAACTTCCTCGACTGTACTTGGGCTTTTAGCGGGTATTTATACTCCTTCCTCAGTGGTTGAGGATTCCGGGTGAAGCGCGCTTCCACCTTCGGCCTTATCGTCACTTACCATCAGGTGAGATGTAGGCCAAGCGCTTACCCGTTGTAGAATAATATAAAAAGTATAACACGATCAAACTAAAATGTCACCTGTAAAGAAAGAAAAGACATGATATGACAACACATTTTCAAAATGGTTGTGTTATACTATAACCGACAAATAAGTTTTATTTGCCAATTGCAAAATCGGCCCTAAGTAAGATAAATGTTTAATATTTCATTTATAAAATAACACTGTTAAGTTTAATATTTCTAAAACTAATTAAGGACTCTGCAATTATAAGTTGCTACGTGGTTTCAAATATTATGGTATCTTCAGGTGTATAATTATCAACTTGATTTGACTGGCTTTCATAGTGTTAATTATAGGAGTTCGTGAATTTATGAAGATTTTTTTATTACGTATTTGAAATATCTTACTGTTGGGCAAAGGTCACTAAATGAAGAGTTTCTAACATAATTAAAGCGTGACGCACCCAGAAAAATATTACCGTGCAGAAAGTGATTAAATGTCAAAGTGTCGTAAGCAAATTAACCTTAAAAATACAAAACACAGTTAACCTTAAAAAATAAGACATGCAAATGTAAAAACAAACACCTACTTAAATCACTTATTCTTATTACACTTGAAAAGCGACAACCTCACGTGTGTCCAATCTCAATTAGCCAACGTAATTAATTATGCTAATTCGGTCATCTAACTGGCTGTATTAAGCAGCTTAATATAGTTCTGTTTTCGTTGGATTGATGTCGTTACGTAACAGAGATTTATGGTAGGCCTTCGTGCCAACCAGCGTACCCTCCAGCTATAAGACTAATCATCTGAAGAAGAAACATACGTTTCTATATGTTCAAAATGGTTGTGTTATACTATAACCGACAAATAAGTTTTATTTGCCAATTGAAAAATCGGCCCTAAGTAAGATAAATGTTTAATATTTCATTTATAAAATAACACTGTTAAGTTTAATATTTCTAAAACTAATTAAGGACTCTGCAATTATAAGTTGCTACGTGGTTTCAAATATTATGGTATCTTCAGGTGTATAATTATCAACTTGATTTGACTGGCTTTCATAGTGTTAATTATAGGAGTTCGTGAATTTATGAAGATTTTTTTATTACGTATTTGAAATATCTTACTGTTGGGCAAAGGTCACTAAATGAAGAGTTTCTAACATAATTAAAGCGTGACGCACCCAGAAAAATATTACCGTGCAGAAAGTGATTAAATGTCAAAGTGTCGTAAGCAAATTAACCTTAAAAATACAAAACACAGTTAACCTTAAAAAATAAGACATGCAAATGTAAAAACAAACACCTACTTAAATCACTTATTCTTATTACACTTGAAAAGCGACAACCTCACGTGTGTCCAATCTCAATTAGCCAACGTAATTAATTATGCTAATTCGGTCATCTAACTGGCTGTATTAAGCAGCTTAATATAGTTCTGTTTTCGTTGGATTGATGTCGTTACGTAACAGAGATTTATGGTAGGCCTTCGTGCCAACCAGCGTACCCTCCAGCTATAAGACTAATCATCTGAAGAAGAAACATACGTTTCTATATGTTCAAAATGGTTGTGTTATACTATAACCGACAAATAAGTTTTATTTGCCAATTGAAAAATCGGCCCTAAGTAAGATAAATGTTTAATATTTCATTTATAAAATAACACTGTTAAGTTTAATATTTCTAAAACTAATTAAGGACTCTGCAATTATAAGTTGCTACGTGGTTTCAAATATTATGGTATCTTCAGGTGTATAATTATCAACTTGATTTGACTGGCTTTCATAGTGTTAATTATAGGAGTTCGTGAATTTATGAAGATTTTTTTATTACGTATTTGAAATATCTTACTGTTGGGCAAAGGTCACTAAATGAAGAGTTTCTAACATAATTAAAGCGTGACGCACCCAGAAAAATATTACCGTGCAGAAAGTGATTAAATGTCAAAGTGTCGTAAGCAAATTAACCTTAAAAATACAAAACACAGTTAACCTTAAAAAATAAGACATGCAAATGTAAAAACAAACACCTACTTAAATCACTTATTCTTATTACACTTGAAAAGCGACAACCTCACGTGTGTCCAATCTCAATTAGCCAACGTAATTAATTATGCTAATTCGGTCATCTAACTGGCTGTATTAAGCAGCTTAATACAGTTCTGTTTTCGTTGGATTGATGTCGTTACGTAACAGAGATTTATGGTAGGCCTTCGTGCCAACCAGCGTACCCTCCAGCTATAAGACTAATCATCTGAAGAAGAAACATACGTTTCTATATGTTCAATGACTAACTGCATATTAAATTGGTAGTGTCTGATATTAAGCTATTTGTTTGTGGAGCAATTACCATTTTGTAACTATGAATTATAATTGATCATAAATCAAAAAGTGACTTTAGTCGCAGATTAATTGGAAATTAAGCAATGTGAACTGGAGGAAGTCATCAAAATATAATTATCAATATTTGTTTAATTTATTAATAATGATGGTTAAAAGCTTTCGTAACGTAAGATAACGTCATGTTATGAGGCGGTTTTTATAATAAACTAGCAAAGGCGTTATCGTTCCACTGTATCTTAGAATGTTTATTTCCATGAAATGTCACCTATTAGTTACGGTACTCACTGATACTTGTAGTAAACAAGTAAATGATTTATTAATAATATTTTGAACAGGTTGTTTTTTTGTAATATACTATATGTAATCCCGTAACTGAGCCATTTGATTAATTTAACTCTGAAACTCCAATAAAAACTGCTGTTCCAAACATTAAGGTTGATACCTACAGTATTGTAGTTTTTTATGGAACAGTAGACTTTTTTGCATTTTTTTTTGCTTTGCACTCACAAGAATGGCCCAGTATCATATAAGCTTTAGATTTATAGTATGTGCGTAAGACCGCCCCCTCTCGCCACATGGGTGTTGTAAAAGGCGACTAACGGACTAAATACCGCACATACATCCAACAGCATAGAGCGGCGATGGGCTCACCACCTGTCACGTTGATCACATGTGCAGTCGCTATTTGGTGAAAAGTGGACTATGGTAGAGGACTGTTTTTGCTGGCCTCATCGCCTGGTCTCCGACCAACCTTTCGGGGATAACAGTCGTGATTATATGTATGTATGTATGTATGTATGTAAGTCCTAAGTTCGTCAGTGCTTAAAATTAAGTCATCAACATCATCATTTCTTATACTTGGGGAAACTCATTACCGAGATGGCTATGTGGGGTTCTCCCCAATCTTCCGCCTCCCTATCCAGGTCCGAAGGCCTCGACAGGAATTCAGGAAAATGGGGCATTAACTAACAACCAAAGTAGGTACATCCATACACTTCTAAAATCTCCGGTGTTTACCCCAGCAACGGCCCACCAAAGAAAACACGCTCGTGGATGTTTGGGAGTGTTCCAGATGTTCTGAGGCTAGTGATGGCTAGGGATTCCCCATCCCCCACCTCATTGCGGGGAAAGAGGCGAGCGCACCGCCGCCTCCTTCTTTCGTTATCTCAACATCATCATCATCCTGAGAACGTCCCATTGCTAGGCTCATATATCCCCAACATTATACTAACTGTATTGTTGTTGGGAACATAAGCAAATCAGGCCATAACACACCACGCTGGTGCAACGCGTGTTGGTTAACGACTGCCATCTTACGACAACTACCGATTTCATTCGATTCCCAGCGGGGTACGTATTGTGTTCGGTTAGATTGTAGATAAGGATTGTTCTAAGTCTATTTGTCTAGCTATCTCTATAACAACAATATTAACCGCATTGTCCGTCCGTCAGTTTGAGATAAGGTAGCCAGCTGCCAGCTGATCAATTGCTCAGTGGTCCGTAAAGTTGTGTTCAAGTTAGATAAATGCAATGACGGTAAGGCAATCAATAAGCCTTTATGGTAAAACACATAATCATTTTGGTAGCCGATCCCAGTTAGCAAAGTCAAAATAAAGTACAATAATTATGGATGGTCTATAGTGCGTTATAAAATGTAAATGTTTAATTTAACATTAAAAATGTGGTTTTATTAAGTTTAAACTAACATTAGCATAATGAATAAAGTAAGTGATGTTTTGCAAAACACTAATGTTTATATGATTACTATGAAGTCCGTATTAACTGTTTGAATGATAAACAGTTTGGTATAACTCGTCACGATGATGATAAGTTACATGTTACCTTAATGAAGAATTAAATGTACATACATACATATAATCATGACTATTATCCCCGTAGGGTTAGTCAGAGGCTAGGCAATGAGGACCACAAAAGCAGTCCTCTACCATAGTCCACTTTTCACCGCCGCTCTATGCTGTTGGATGTATGTGCAGTCTTTAGCGACATGGTTCCTACGCGACACGGTTCAGAATATAATGTAATATAAATTTATTTAAATACGCTGCAAGAAAGTATGTATTTATCCTTTGCAATTGCACGACTTATGTCTAAAAAGAAACACGTTCAATGTCCAAAGGCATGTCCGTGTAATAAAATTATGTAACAGAATTTAAATAATATGTATTACTTGACATATCTTTCAATTGTAATCCTTTACCTCTTTATTTACAAATATATCCACTGTCTGTCACGAAGACTCCTAGTGGTTAACAATTGAATTTCTTTTGTATCTACAGCATTACACCATAATTTTACCTTTATTTTATTGACATACAGTCGAAAACCAATAAAAACATGTAGATAACATGTCCGTCAAAGGACTATAAACGAGATCCGTTTACTTTACGAGTTTTTACATAGGTATTATTTTATCCATACAGTTTAGATCCTAAATCCTTATAATAATATTTCATTCAAGTGTTTGCTTTTAGTATCCAATCATACTTTTGGAGGGTCATTTTGTGACCCTTAGAAAACCACAAACTTGTAAGTCATGCTAATAGCATTGAATATAACTCTGCATTAGTTCTAATTGTGTGGTAGCGAAGGGTTCACGCGAGAATAAAAATAATGTTTACGATATGTGTAGACACACCAAGAAATATTTCGTAAACTTTAAAATACAATATTATGTTGTGTTGACTATTAACATTTTTCTACATCTCCCATTAGTTGAGTTTTGTACATAGTTGTTTTATTAATGGTACAAGATGCTCACGGTCAATTTATAACTTGAGATTGTGTGTCTTCTTTGACCTCTGTTTATATTGGGCAAGGTTGGCGTTCATTTATTATTACTTTACAAACATGGTCGTTTTGAATTTGTTTTTATTCCAGTTGTGAGCTGCATACAGAATAATTTGCCTTGTTGCAGGGTTCTGTTTAGAATTCAACTGGATCGTGAAAGCCTTCAAATACATGCCGTAATGCACCATTGTGTTCAGGGGGGCGATTGTCTAGCTTCAACACCTATCGCAATTCAGATTGTCAGGTGTCCGGCTTTAGCCCTACATGTCCGGCGTTTTACAGTCTTGTCCGGCCAAATATGTAAAAGTCCGGCTTGTCCGGCTTTTGTTAGACTTTTGGTTGTCACGTCGGTTGGTCGCACTCGACACTAGATGCCGGACAAAAACATGCGAAAATTAAAAAAAAATCGTCTCAAATTATTAACCGGATATTTTTTTTTAGGTGCAAAGTAGGCTTTAGGCATAAGCCTTATACCTTTGATAAGCATTGCAAGGTGTTAAAGTTAAACAATAGCCTCTGGTCTAGATGGTCCTAGATTCAGTAAAGTTGTATGAACCTTAAGTGTCGGTAACGCGCGCGTGGTTGTCTACTGGCTGCGGGGTGACCGCTCTCCATTTTGGCCGTCGTTTAATTTCGTACTCAGAGTCAGAAAAAGGTATGTATGAAATATTTGATGATTTTTTTTGTTAATAAAGCTTTTGTTAAAAAATAATCTTTAAGGTAATTTTCAATTTTAAGGTAATTTTATTCAATTTTCAATTTATTCAATTATTTAATTAAATTTAATTGTGTACATACTGACTTACAGTAATGAAACTTTAAAAACAAAGTCCTCTGCAATCCCATGTTTTTATAGCGACAGTATCTCATCAAACCTCTCAGATGAGGTAGTCATGTTTTTCAACGTTTCATTATCTTATACTTAGGTATGTATGATATTTTGTAGTGTAATTTCCAGTGGTAGCGGTTAATAGTTTGATGATGACACCTGAGTTTACGGACGCGTTAAACCACTTGTTAAAGCACGCCGCCGCGGGTGCCGGAGTTATGAAACAAATTATTTAAGGTGTGTGGTAAGACAAAGCTATCGCGACCTTCGGTGTCCGTGAGAAGCATCGGTGCAGTGTGCGTGCGACCAACATTGTCTCCGGTTAAATAATCGACAGCGCGGGCCCGTATTTGGGGATGTGCTTAGTGGAATTTACAGTAGGCACCTTGATTGCCCTGGTGGTTCTAGTAAGGGTGTCTATTTATTCTATTGTTTTACTATTCTACATCTGATTCTACTATTGTTAGTAACAATACCTCATTTTATAACCCGTTAACCATAATGTGCCGTCTTTAAAATGAAACTATTACTGGACATTTTTCTTTGGAAATTTTTTATAAGTATCTACACAAGTTCAAAAAAGAAGTTCAAGCTACTCTGGTTTGAATATCTTTAATATTTTTATACATTTAATTTAATTTTAACGTCATTTACTATTTTTGTTAAGAAACTAGTACAAACTTAGAAGCATATAATAATGTATTAGCCCTCATTCTTAGTACCTGTATATCTACTGTGATCTAACTGTGCCTACATCTTAAGAGTTACGGTCTGGTTTAATGTAAAACTGTATCATAAATTAAGTGCATGCTTTAGACTGTTACTTGTTTTGTAAGCCATAATGAATAAATAAAAAAAATAAAAAATAAATTATACTTCACCAATGGAGGCATGATTTATCGTAGTTATTCTGTTGGATTTCTCAGCTTGTTTTAAGATTCTTGTTGTTTATCAAAATGTCTACTAAATACATATTTAAATTTTTGTGTTCCATTAAGCACACATAAATTTAATCGAGATTTAACGCATAACTACTTAGTAAAGGCATCCTACGCATATCTTTTATACCTGACGTTTCGACCGAGTTGCAACGGGAGTGGTCACGGGCTGACTCTTCAAAAGCAATTCTATCTTCTGCTCACTCTTTTCTCGACTAATAAGTACTACACAACAAAAACTCTTACATATTGTTTATTTTAAATAATAATTTCGTTTGCGTTTCTTTAATTTTGTTACAGATTTTACATGCACACTAATTGTAATAAAATCAAGTTGAATTCAAGTATTTAGGCTATAGCTTAACACTTTAGTTTTGAACGATGTGGTGCCCGTGGTGTCTATAAGTGTAGGTATTGTGTCTTGTCATCGACCAAAAAAATCAATCAATCGAAAGCTTCCTCGTCATCTCGTTCTGACTCCACCCCTGGTGTATACTACCAACAAGATGTCGCAATGCGCCTGCAAACAATGATATTCTACGATAGTCGCGTGCATCAATAGCTTGTAAATTGTCCAAAATAGTCAGTGTCAGTTGCTGAAAAACATGCTGGCGATTGTGAAATCGGTAGGTTTTCTAACAATTAGGGAAATTAATTTTTAAATTAAATAACCGTGTTGCGAGCGTGTAAAGAATACTACCATCCCCTATCTTCCCTTGGGTGTCGTAAAAGGTGACTAAGTTGTGCTCACCACCTGTCACGCTGAGCACTTGTGCAGTCGTTATTTGGTGAAAAGAGGACTATGACAGAGGACTGCTTGTGCGGTTCTCATTGCATAGTCTCTGACTAACCCTTCGGTTACAATAGTCGTGGTTTTAATCATTTTTTCCTTTATTAGCCGTGTGTGTAGCGGCTTACTAAACGAATTTTCCAACTCTCTCTTCCTTTGTGTGTCGTAAAAGGCGACTAACGGACTCAACACTGCACATACATCCAGCATCATATCATTGCACAAGGTCGTGGCCTTGTTGAAATTTGAAACAAATTCTTTAAACAATAACAAACAATACATAAATCTAATGACTCCTAAAAATATTTTTCTTTGACAACTTTCTTAATTTTATGCATGAAACAATAATTCTTACATGAAAATATTTGTATTGATATTCCGCAGGTCACCCCTATCATAAAAAGTTCATTTTAATTTTTAACACAAGCGCGATGGTTTTGTGAATTTTGCAAAATAAAAACATTGCTCTAATCAAATAACTAGGTCTGAAACTTAAAAGCAGAATTGTTCTAATTTTTAATATTAATAAGGTTGATTTTGCTTTGAAGTTCATTATGAGACTTATGTCAGTTTTTGCGTTAGCTTAAAACACAATTGACAAAGTTTTGAAATGCAATAGGCATTTCAAAACTTTGTTTAGAAATTTTATTATATTACCTATTGTAATTTTTTTCAAAATCTTTATGTTTTGAAATCCCACTCAACGTTTGGCTGAAGCTATTAAATGCTAGATGATTCAATTTCCAAACACACGTTTCCAATATTATAAAAATACCACTTTTCAAATAATTGAAATCCATAACATCATCAAACAACCTTCAACAAAGCATGCACCATGCAAGCAAGCAAGCAAGCAAACATGAAGCATGTAAGCAAGCTAGCAAGCAAGCATGGAGCAAGCACGCAAGATGCAGCATGCAAGCAAGTATGCAGAATGTAAGCAAGTATGCAGCATACAAACAAGTATGGAGCATGTAAGCAAGCAAGCATGGAGCTTGCAAGAAAGCTGCAGCATGCAAGCAAATATGCAGCATGCAATCAAGCATGCAGCATGCAAGCAAGCATGCAGCATGCAAGCACGCATGCAGCTAGCAACCGATCATGCAGCATGCAAGCAAGCATGCAGCAAGCGTGCAGCAAGCATGCAGCATGCAACCAAGCATGCTGGTATTTCTGTTGTCTTATAAAAAAAAATAACCTCGAAATTCAATACAATCGCTACGCTGCGCTTCATCCATTATGCGTTTCGTATTTTATGAAAAATTCATCAATAGACGGATAGCAATTACGTTATTTACATTTATGCTGATATAAATTATGATAAAAACAATTATAGTAAGTTAAATTTATGCCGATGAAACCATTATGGGTTTATAACACCCTGTTTATCATAATTTATGCAAAAAAACTTTATGCTTAAACTGGTATGCCAAACTATATTATGACGAAAGAGATTATGCGACCGAATGGACTTGTCATAGTAAACGCATCCTGCCTGATGGTAAGCAGCCGATGCAGTCCAAAATAATGAGAGCGCTCCCCACCTTGGAATAAGCACGGTAACAAGGGCACCCATACATGACGGCCTGCATAAATGCCGTTTCACGCCCCGCTTAAAAGACCCGGGACTATAGGAGCTGGGAAACACATGCGCCGGTAAAGAATTCCAAAGCCGAATGGTCTTACAGAGGAACGACTTGCCAATTTTTTTTTGGTGGGTTTTTAGATCCCCACTTACAGACACGATTGAGAGCCAGGTTTAGTTTGTCAACCAGTTCTTGCCTTTTCACCATGATATCGGCTTGTTTTGCCGCAGGATGTCCCAAGTACCGCTCATGCACCGTACAATCATCCGCTTAACAAGGAATATTGCCCAAGGACAAGATGTCATTAATATGCAGAAGAAATAGAGTAGGTGATAGCACAGAACCCTGCGGCACTCCGGCATTGACTTTGTAGAACGCGGAGGAACTACCCTTACAAAGGACACGAATCCTCCGCTCTACTAAAAAGTCTGCAACCCAGGCGCAGAAACGGGGCGGCAGACCGAAGGCCGGCAACTTGGAAAGAAGGGAACGATGCCATACTCTATCGAAAGCTTTGGCGATATCAAGGCTAACTGCCAGGGATTCGCCATGTTTGTCCATCGCTTCACCCCATGCGTGAGTAACATACGATAGAAGATCACCCGTTGATCGCTTGGGTACGAACCCATACTGGCGATCATGGAGCAGCGAGTGATCCTCTAGGTAGTGAATGAGCTGAGAATTAGGTAATTATCCGCTCAAACACCTTGCACAGCACAGAAGTTACAGCGATAAAATTTTTGGTATAATAGTAGTGAATGTATGTAAGTAGTGCTTGATACGTAAGTATCTAATCCTTCCTTGCTGATGGTGTAATGTATCAAATCGCGTCCATTATAGTAGAGGATCCGAGTATACAACAATCTTTACCGGGCCGGTTAATGGATGAAAAGTATTTTATATCAAAGGAGATCATTCGGGCTCCATACATTTTTGGGCCTTTTCTGAAAGTGCCAGCCAACAAAAAAAAAATAGTACGTATTGTTAGAACAAGCCAAGCCAGACGACCTCCTTGGTCGAGCGGTTTGTACACCGGTTTTCATGGTGTCGCCATCTCTGAGGTCCCGGGTTCGATCCCCGGTCGGGTCAATTTAGAAATTATTGTTTTTCTAAATTGTCTCGGGTCTAGGTGTTTTCTATGTATAATAAGTATGTATTTAAGTATTTTAAGTATGTTTATCCGTTGTCTAGTAACCATTTAACGAGTTTCTTCGAAGCTTTTCTTGGGCTAGATAATTGGTGTGATTGTAGGAAAGATTTATTTATACATTTATTGATTTCTGAAAGTGCTAGGACTGGGAAACATAAAATAATGATAGATATTGCTAGAACTAATGATCTGAAGCAATTGTCATTGTGGCGCGAAAGCTTTGGTATCATCTGTTCTGTTTATACAAAAAAAATTAGGAATCAATGAAAATGTATGAAAATGATGAATCTACGAACTTGTATAACTTGGCTCGAAGCAATCCTACAACTTTTGTGCCATATTAACTATTTCTCCAAATGGCTAGTTCTAACAATACGTATCATTTTTTGTTGTTGGCCGACACTTTCAGGAAAGGCCCAAAAAAAATTATGTCCTTTAGGGTGGATTCGACCAAACTGGAATAAGGTCTTATACCTAGATTAAACGCCCAATTTGTATGGACTAATCTCGGATTAAGTGTTATTTCAGTTTGGTCGAATCCACCCTTAATATGTTAAAAAATATATTGCGAGTGGGTTGGCTGAAAAATTTCAGTCCGGTATATGATTAATTAAATAATTTTTTTTTAAACATTGCACTGGTTTGGATAATAGATAAACTACTTATGTACCAATCGAAAGTATGAAGCCTATAGTAGGAAACGTTAAGTTGACTATTTTTTTCCCGTCACAACTAGGTATTGGGGGTCTATTCGGCACTTGCCTTCTTTCTGATCTTGTCTACAAATTCTCATTTTCGTAGAAATTCTAGATTTTTGCCCCTTTTTCTGATTCATATACTTTTTATTCGTAATTCGCCCACTTTTGTTGTTCGCCCCCTTTTTACAAAACAGATGAATAAATTAGTTTTTGGTACAAAATTTATAATACTGATTTAATTTGTCGTTGTTTGTTCACTATTTGAATAGTTGAGTACAAAACTGTAATTATAATAGGTCCACGGAGTTTTGTATAGAATTCTGCATTGAACATATTCTCTTTAGATAACGCTGGCAGGATTCATAAAATAGATTGATGTCATTATTTGACATTGATACTTATGCGATTTATGTGTTAAAATTACGATTAATTATTACAAATTGAAATATGAGTGTGGTGTTTTTGAATGGCCGCAAAGGCAAGAAAAAAATACGGAGTAATAAAGTTGTTTTTTTTAAGTCTAGAATTATTATAGAATAAAATATTAAATTTGATTATTTTCCTCATAGTATTTTTGATTTTGATAGTACATAAGAAGGCAAATATCAACCTTATTCAACAAAACTATATGAAGGGGACATACTGAGATTATTCATTAAAAACACGAGAAAAGTGGGCGACATACTATTAAAAAATATGGAACTCCGAAAAGGGGGCAAAAATCTACAATTTGTACGGAAATGAGAATTGTAGACAAGATCAGAAAGAGGGCAAGTGCCGAATAGACCGTTTGTAAGTCAATATTAGTAATTTGCAACCGTTTGGTTAATAAATAAAATTAATGTATAAATAAAGATAATCTCATTACAAACACACACACACCAAACCAGTGTAATGTAAAAAATAAAAAAAATTTTGGTACCGGTCTGAAATTTTTCAGCCAACCCACTCGCGATATATTTTTTAACATATTAAATTTGATATAAAATACTTTTCATCCATTAACCGGCCCGGTGAAGGTCGTCCTATTACGTTAAATCCTTATTCGGCTACTTTACGTTACGTACTTTAAAAATGCAATTATTTATTGTAATTTTGACAATGGAGAAAATTTCAACTTTGTAAAGTTCATGTGGTATTGTGTAGTTTTTTGAAAGTAATCGTTTCATACTTAATAATTTACTAAATTGTATAATAAGCTACCTCTGCCTACGTATTAGCTTGGCAATTTAAATAGGTAATGTTGCCAGCATTCTGGGACCGTAGTAGGTACCGAACCCGTGTGTAACAGTTCGAGGACATCTTCTATTTATAGTTTTCCTTCGTTTTCTTAGATAAGTTAGGTTACAATTACAATTACATTATGTATATTCGTTTTTAAGAGGGTTTACGTGTTTCGGTTTCCCATACAAACTTCCAAGTCGAAATTTTTAAAATCTAACAACCCAATTTTGATGAAACTTTGCATGCTAAAGTAAAATACAGAGATCTAAATAGTTTGTTGAAAACATTTTTAAAAAACGTTCATTTACCTGAGTTATTGCGATTTTAAACTTTCTATAGTGGACTTTAAATCGCAATAACTCAGCTAAACAAACGTTTTTAAAAAATGTTTTCAACAAACTATTTAGATCTCTTAAAGTTTATGTGAACACCACACGTAGTTCTCCCAAGACACGGTCAACGTAAACCTAGTACCGTGCTGGAGGCACAGTAGGTACCTAGGTCGGTCAACGGGATATTGGCAACAGCAAGCTCTAGTCTTTTCAAAAATACCACACATTGATAACGACGACCTCCTTAGTCGAGTGGTTTGTACACAGGTTTTCATGGTGTCGCCATCTTTGAGGTCCCGGGTTCGATCCCCGGTCCGGTAAATTTAAAAATTAAAGTCTTGGGTGCCCTTATTCGCCTTTTACGACACCTACATAAATGATCTAGGTACTATTTAAAATTATGGGTTTTACTAAAGACGATGACGATACGACTACCAACACTTCATTCTCTTTGTGCATAAGGGCCGTGAGTATGCAATCAAAGGGTTCGAAAAGTCACGACAAAATAATATGAAAAACAAACACTAGTACATCGGAAAGTATCATTAATTCCATAAATTAATGTCAATGCACTAAAAATGAACAACTTAATTTCGCAGTGCTATCGTCCCACTTCCAGTTAGCATTGTAAAAATTGCGGAGCTACGACCAGCATCAAAAGTAAATACACACCTCTGACAGCTATTGACCCTTATTTCCTAAGGAATAAGGTCCGTAAACTGTCAACATGTGTTTCAACTTTTGATCGTGATTGTACATACGCTATCTCGACCAATCGTGGCGTCTTAATTGTGGGAAATTCTTTCATAATAGCAGCCCGGAACGAAAGTGAAATCTCCTACCCGCGTCCGGAGCGTTCTCGTTTAGATTTACTACACCGCAATTACTTAACAGAGTTAGCTATTGTGCAACTCTCCTAGGTGGTCGATTGGCGATGCGCTCAGTCCAATATGGGGAGGCCCTTGGTTCATTTCCCAGGTGGCGCAAAATGTGGTTCGAACTTTTCGATGCGTAACCGTTCGTAATCATCAACTCGCATTTGAAAAGCGGTGATTAAGCCAATACCTATCAAATGTACTCACTACTGGTAGTGACAGCTGACAGGTTAAGCTGAGCACATGTGCAGTTGTTGTTTGGTTAAACGTGGATATGTATGTGTAAATACATACATACTTATAATCACGACTATTATCCCCGAAGGGTTAGTCAGAGACTAGGCAATGAGGACAGCAAAAGCAGTCCTCTACATATTCCATTTTTCAACAAATAGCGACTGCACTGTAACGTGATCATACATGGAATAAAGTAAATATACGCGGTCCCACAGAAGAGTTGAATTTGTCATACTCAGCACTCCCATTCTCCCCCCGCGCTCCCCGCAAAGCGTGTGAACTTAAGAATTGAGATTCATTATAATTCTGGATTTTGTACTGAAAACAAGTGTTTTATTTAATTATCAAAACCCTAGAAGACCCAGCATGTTTCATGGCGATCCTGCCAGGATCAGCAAAAGCTAATTTCATTGTCAACGCCGAAAATTAATAACCATGGGGAAAAGCTATTCCAAGGACGAAGACGTCATCGGCCAAAATGCGAACTGGCTTTTCAAGATTTAAAAACCGCTCTTTAAACTTCTAACCCTCCAGTTTTAGACTATCCCGATTACAGCGATAACAACATTTTTAGATTACAAACTGATGCGTCTAAAACCGGTTTAGGAGCTGTATTATCAAATAGCAACGGAAAAGACATAGGTTATGCCAGCAGGAGTTTAAAACCAGCTGAAACCCGATACCCGATTATAGAGCTAGAACTTTTGGCGATTGTCTGGGCCGTACGCCACTTCAGACCTTACTTATATGGCAGAAAATTTCAAATTTATTCTGACCACAGGCCATTAGTATATTTATTTAACCTAAAAGACCCTTCGAGTCGACTTACAAAATTCCGTTTATATTTAGAAGAATACGATTTTACTGTAGAATACGTCCCAGGTCGAAATAATGCAGCTGCAGATGCATTAAGTCGTCTCTCGGTGACATCACAAGATTTAAAAACTATGCACGAAAAAGTCGTGTCAGTTCTAACTAGATCTCAAAGTAAAAAAATACATCAAGGAAATGATAAATCTTTAGTTGATATTTCGACAACTTGCAGGTCTGATCAACCCGTGGCTGTCGAAATACTCAAAAAACCGATTGACATCATTGAGTTACGTTTTTCAGAAAAATTTAATAAAAGTTACAAAGATGATAGAGATATTCTAATATCAGACGCTCGTTTTTGCACTTACGTACCATCGCAATCAGCGATTTTTCTTCATTCTCGATCGTTATCAGCCCCAGAGGAGTTAGCGAGAGATTTAGAAAACATGTGCTTAAAACTAAGTATTAATCAGTTACTCATAATAAAAAGTAAGAGTAATGATAAAAACATGAAATGTTTGCTGCGCAGCATAAAAAGGTGTCAAGTAGCGTCATCTTGATTATTAATTACGAGAGGCATAACGCGAGTAACTGATAACGACGAAATAAAAACAATTTTAAATGTTTTTCACCTATTGCCAACAAGCGGACATGCAGGCACCAATCGTATGTTTAATAACATTAAAAATTACTATTTTTGGCCAGGCATGTCAAACGACGTCACGAATTATGTCAAAAAGTGTAAGAGTTGCCAAATAGAAAAGTACTCAAATAAAAACACACGACAACCCTTAACAATTACGTCTACAGCTGATTCAGCTTTCGATAGAATAAGTTTAGATATAATGGGCCCCCTAGATATAGACAATTATAATAATAAGTATATTCTTACTCTTCAATGCGACTTAAGCAAATTCGTGGAAGCGTATCCTTTACCGCGGAAGGATGCCGAAACCGTTGCTAAGTCTTTAGTTAATAATTTTATATTGCGCTATGGCATACCTAAACAATTTTTGAGCGATAAGGGAACAAAATTTACGTCATCAATAATGAGCGAAATCTGTAACTTATTAGGCATAGAAAAAATACACTCTACAGCGTATCATCACGAGACAATGGGTGGCATAGAAAACACGCATAAACATTTGGTCGCTTATCTTAGAATTCAATGCGAAAATAATAAGTCCGATTGGAGTGAATTGGTTCCATATTGGTGTTTTTCCTTTAACACTAGCGTTCATTCATTAACAAAATATTCTCCTTGCGAGTTAGTCTTTGGTAAAGTTTGCAATATACCAAGTAACTTGTCAAATTCTCTTGACCAATTATACAACTTCGTTGATTATCCAAAAGAACTAAAGTACCGTTTGCAGAAAGCGCAATTAGATGCTAAGCAAAATTTATTAAAAAGTAAGCAAATAGGAAAGTTAAGATATGATAAGAAATGTACTTCATGTAATTATAATTGTGGAGATTTTGTATTAATTAAGAATCAAACAGGTACTAAGCTTGATTGTATTAGGAAGGTCCTTATAAAGTAATAAAAGAAAAATCGCCTAACGTCAAAGTTATGAAAAATAACAAGGAAATATTAATACATAAGAATAATACCAAATTATTCCATAGTAAAAAAGGTATAAACATTTAATTTTATTAAATATATGGAAAAAAAAATGTATTACTTATAAGATTTTTGTTTGTAATTAGTAAAGGTAATAAGTAGGTAAGTATTTTTGTAAAATTTATACCAATGATAAAATACCATACCTACATTGTAATACTATATTAGTACTTATAGGTACTTAGTTTAAAGTTTTTTTTTTCCTCTCGTTAAGTGGGGTGTGTACCCTATACTTTTCGGGGGAGTTGTAACGTGATCATACGTGGAATAAAGTAAATATACGCGGTCCCACGGAAGAGTTGAATTTGTCATACTCAGCACTCCCCTTCTCCCCCCCGCTCTCCCCGCAAAGCGTGTGAACTTAAGAATTGAGATTCATTATAATTTTTGATTTTGTACTGAAAACAAGTGTTTTATTTAATTATCAAAACCCTAGAAGACCCAGCATGTTTCAGCACATGTGCTCAGCATGACAGGTGGTGAGTCCATAGCCGCTCTATGCTGTTGGATGTATGTGCTGTCTCTAGTCCGTTAGTCGCCCATTACGACACCCAAGGGAAGAGAGGGAGTGGTAGTATACTTTCACCGCTACGCAACACTGTTTAATGTAATCTTAGATTAAAACAAAAAGTGTTTTAATCTAAGTATGTAATACAGAAAGTTAATTCGCTTGTGTTGACTATGAGTTGATGTCAATCAATAGGCTACACCTACGCTTTAGACTCGATGGCGCAGTGGCTAGCGCGTTCAGCTTGCGATCTTGTCCGCTAAGCAACTTTCGCAATGCCGGGTCGCTGGATGGGTGACCAAATTAAAAACATATCGAGCTCCTTCGTGCTTCAGAAGAGTGAACACCGAGACCGCTGGACTGTGAAATCGGGACGTGCCGCTATGTCAAACAGTAAAGGAGAATGGTTATTCCAATATTTAGAGCGGTACGAAAATAAATACATAACGTCAGTTGGACGAGTAACCAAGTATTGGTGTTGGTCGTAATGTGATGCATCGCTACTAATTAGTACTGATCGATTGAGGGGAATTAAGCCGTTGGTCCCGGTTGTTGTCGTAAGTTGACAGTCGTTAAACTCACCAACCCGCATTGGGCCAGCGTGGTGGGTTATGGCCCAATCCCACGTACTATTGTCCACGTGGGAGACCTGTGCCCAGCAGTGGGACGTTTATAGGCTGATAATGACGCTTTAGACTAAGAGAGCTATATAGAGATTGAATCACTATTATTCTCAATCAACCAAAGCATATCTCTGTTCCGCTACCGAGCCGCTTCAATACAAAGATTCAACACAATATCCTCGATACAATAGACTAGTCCAATAAGAATGAAGTTAAAAAAACATTAATAAATAAACGATTTGTATGTAGGTAGGTGTAATTTTGATAATAGCCGAGTAATGGGTACAAGATCCTGGAGCGATAACGATCGCGATTAGTCAGTTCCGCGTTCGAGTCACGGCCAGAAGGATGCACCTTCATACGCCGCAAGCAAATTAAAGTTCCAATTTATTTGTAACCAATTTTGGGGCATGCTATGTCGTTATTTCTGTTTTTATGAGCCCAATTAGAATTCCTTTAAAAAAACGAAAATCATTCGACGTAGGTAGGTATTAAGTTTTTACCTGTTTCTAATTTGAACAATGTTTTTAGGTCATTCTCGTTATATACTAGTGACCTCGCATGTCTTCTTCTGCGTACTCATATACCCGTATACTGTGATCCCGAGGAAATTTAGGCAAATCCTGTCTGTAATAAACCTGTCAATCGTCATTAAAGGAATAAGCCTGCAAAGTTTAGCTTTTTAAGTTTAGGCTGTACGATGTAGATTTCTCTTTATTCAGTCAGTCGGGGCTTAACACATCCTACTAATATTATAAACGCGAAAGTTTGTAAGTATGGATGGATGTTTGTAACTCTTTCAGGTAAAAATTACTGAATGGATTTGAATGAAATTCGGCATACAGATAGTTTAAAACCTGGATTCACACATAGGATACTTTTATCCCGATATTCCTACGGAAACGGGAACCACGCGGTCGAAACCGCGTGCGGCGGCTAGTACTTACATAATTCACTAAGTGATTTAAAATTACATATTTTAGTATTCTTCATATTATGCTAGATTTCGAATTAATTTAATAATGTAAATCTCATTTCTGAGTTCTAAATAGTGCTTCGACGGATAATGCATGCTTTTTCGTGCATGTAGTTATGTACCTACTATTTAAATTTAATACCATGTCATTGCATATTTAGAGGACTATATGTATATATTATGTACTTAGCGAAACCGTTACGCAAGTGTTATGGCAGGTATCCATGTGGGAATTGGGATTGGAAGTGGAATGTGGGCATTTTGGAACCCAACAGAGGGACATCTTCCCTAACAACGGTTATACTGTTGATGATAATAATTTTATTTCGCTTACTGTTTATCTAAGCTATAATATACGAAACATCGATCCTTTGCATATTGTGGTAGGTTGTCTTTTGCAATTTATATGATTTTATTTTGTAATGAAAAGTGTTCTATGGTATTTTAAAATTTAGTTTTAACGCTGTTATAGAAAGGGAGACAGAAGTGCTTTTGCTGAGTTTCTTGCCGGCTCTTTTCAATACTGCCTTATGCCTTATTCACTAACGAACCGACGACGACGGCGGCGGCGGCGCGGCGTAGGACATACTTCAATAGTTCAGCATTAGTGCTCACCTATTGTAGCGTAAATTGAATAAATTATATTGAATCTCGAATCCCAACGTCCCTAAAACGTTTATGCTGACGATGATAATGATATTATTGTACCCGCCGTTTGCTCAAGCTATCAATCAGAAGCGGCGGAGTCATCACACTCGCCCGCCATTGCGAAACCCCGTGTAAGCCCGCGGCGCGATTCCAGCGGCTTTAATGAGTTAGTTGGTTAGAGCGGACCACGGTTTGCCGATTCTCACGCGAGGCGTGATTACCTGCTGGTGCTAATCGTCTCATCGTGCCCATCCGTTGGAGAAAAAAGTCCGCCCGTATGAACACTACTTGCGGACTGCGGTTGAGAGATACCGTACCGTACCGTAACTTTTTTAATGGTTTCAGAAAATGATTGAAATGTCAACGTTCGTCTGAAGTGAAAGTCGTTGATGGAAAAAGGTATTATTTTTCGTGAGTTTAGCGTTATTTCGTTTCAGTGCTATCTACTTCTTACAAAAATTCCTTAATGTATTACGTATCTACGTATTATTATTTAGTATTTACCTAATAAAACAATTACTCTTGTCTTCCTGAAAAAAGGCACGTTCCTCGCGCGGTTTCGATTTCGGACATAATGCCTAAAGGCATTATTTACCAGTCAATCATAGGGTGGTGCAAAGATGACATGGTTAGAAACAAACATAATTGAAAATGCTGACTGCCACAAATCGGACGCAATAGTTACCGATGTTTTATCGCCATCGGGTGACCGTCGTGCCACTGATACTGACAAAAGTATCTTCAAGAAACAAGAATCCGACGAAACAAGAATCCGGCGAAACAAGAATCCTGCGAATCAGGAATCCGGCGAATCAGGAACTAATCATAATCATGAGGTCAGAGTGCCATTCTACTATAATTACTTTCGTTACGTTTACGTTTGTGTACGTTATTTTCAATTGAATTCACCATTCACAAAAACGAATACGCCATAAAGCAACACCGTCGGTGTAAGTTACAAACGAGGTAAGTTACAATTACAGTTAACTCTCCTTGTTATTAAAGTATAAAAAACAAACTTCAGTAGGTAATGTACAGCTGTTTAGTTCTAGTGATATGCCACTTTCACAATAAAATTTGTAGTTTTACATTAGAGTGAGCCACACGTCTAGCCTGTCTAGCTTTCAAACGTCTCGAGTGTAGTTCTGTGCAGTTCCCACGCTCGCTTATCGTGTGATATCGGGCGCATCGGGAGTCGTGGCACCCCGCCGCGACGGGCTTCAGTGATGCAAGTCGCAACCGTGATAACATTCAGGCTGCCAGTTCCTGTGGATCGGAATAAAACAAAATTGGCAATTGTTGCGTGCGTGCATTATTGTATTATGGTATCAACCATGTCGCGTAGCGGTGAAAGAATACTACCACCCTCTCTCTTGCCTTGAGTGTCGTAAAAGGCGACTAACGGACTAAAGACTGCACATACATCCGACAGAATAGAGCGGCGATAGGCTCACCAGCTGTCATGCTGAGCACATGTGGAATCGCTATTTGGTTAAAAGTGGACTATGGTAGAGGACTGCTTTTGCAGTCCTCATTGCCTAGTCTCTGACTAACCCTTCGGGGATAATAGTCGTGATTATATGTATGTAGCGAGTATAAGTATTGAATATTTTACTGAGTTGTCCACTTAAGAGAGCTTTTAGCTCATTGTGGTCATACAGTAGTAAGCTGCTTTTGGCTCATAGTGATTATACAGTAGTGAGCTGCTTTTGGCTCATAGTGATTATACAGTAGTGAGCTAATTTTGTTTCATAGTGATCATACAGTAGTGAGCTGCTTTTGGCTCATAGTGATCATACAGTAGTAAGCTGCTTTTGGCTCATAGTGATCATT
Source organism: Scoparia ambigualis (assembly GCA_963921215.1). Classification (NCBI taxonomy): domain Eukaryota; kingdom Metazoa; phylum Arthropoda; class Insecta; order Lepidoptera; family Crambidae; genus Scoparia; species Scoparia ambigualis. The sequence continues at coordinate 26,986,000 of OY992506.1, forward strand.
CATAAGTGAGCTGCTTTTGGCTCATAGTGATCATACAGTAGTAAGCTGCTTTTGGCTTATAGTGATCATTCAGTAGTGAGCTGCTTTTGGCTCATAGTGATCATACAGTAGTAAGCTGCTTTTAGCTCATAGTGATCATACAGCAGTGATCTGCTTTTGGCTCATAGTGATCATACAGTCGTGAATCTATGTCTATGTATGTAAGTATTTAACATTTTACTGAGTACCACTAGAGAGAGTTTTTGCCTCACATAGTGATCATACAAGCTTTTCAAGTCAGTTCATAGTAATCATCATCGTCGTACATACCACTGCTAAAATTCTCGCATGAACAACAAGAATATGAGGAGATCGAGCCATCCATAACCCAACCCATCCGGACCACATGCAGTGTAATTAGGGTTGCCACCTTTTTTAGGACAAATAAAGTATTTTTTAATTTTGTTCGAACAAAAATAAAAAAAAGTATTTATTTATTGGTCCTCAAAAACGTATTTTTTGTCGCTCTTTTCAACATTATTTTAACAAATATTTGTCTTTTAAGTAAATAGTTTTACGTAAATAGAGTATTTTAGCGTACTTTATTGGCGTTGTAAATTATAAAGTACGCCTACATGAAAAAGAGGACAATACTCTATTTTAGAGTACGAGTGGCAACCCTACAGTGTAATCCAACCAACCCGCATTGGACCAGCTAAGGCCCAATCTCCCTATGTGATGTTGTAGGTGTGGGAAGGTGTGTGCCCAGCGGTACGTCGTCTGTCTGGCTGACGATGATGTTGACTGCAGTGAACGCTTTCCATAACCCCATGACAAGGTCACCTCAAACGGGAAGTCTTTAGTGGCGTCTTCAGGTTTAACGCACGCAATCACAAAACTGGGCATCGAAACATACGAAAACACACTTTGCACGATCTGGAAATGGAACCCGATCCAATTGGATTGGATATCGAGAGCGCTTGACCATTCGGTCACCGAGGCACAGTTTTAAAAGCAGGCGTTAGCCATAGCCATTTTGACAACCTCTTTGTTCGAGTGGTTTGTACACCGGTTTTCATGGTGTCGCCATCTCTGAGGGCCCGGGTTCGATCCCCAGTCGGGTCAATTTAGAAATTATTGTTTTTCTAAATTGTCTCTGGTCTGGGTGTTTACTATGTATAATAAGTATGTATTTAAGTATTTTAAGTTTGTTTATCCGTTGTCCAGTAACCATTTAACGAGTTTCAAAACGAAGCTTCTATTGGGCTAGATAATTGGAGTGAATGTAGGAAAGTTTATTATTATTTTATTTAAAGCAAAAGCTTTACAAAAATACCTTACCAAAAATCGGACTGTATGCTGGTTTTAGCCGACTTGGATTTACTGTATTATTGAAATTTTGCATTCACAATGATAACATATAGATATAAGATAAAATGTTTACTAAAAAAAGAAACAAAGGTCATGGGTTCGAATCGCATTCGAGCATTCGGTTGAATTTTCTAGTAAATATTTTATCCTTAGATTTACAGCCTTGTGGCATTTACTAATTACAGTACCTTTAGTTAAATATAATTATTGTATTCTCTAACAAGAATATTGAATACTAAAACACATGATTTAAGATAGGGGCAGGCCATTCACGCCTAGTGACTATATTGCAAAACTATAAATGAGTTTTGCACAAGTGCGCACATATTCAGCGCGAAACCACAAAACAATGCCCTTCTGGGAAACTTTATGAAAGACAATTATTGTCAGTGCGAAATCTAAATTATAATTTTGTAATCATGTGTGAAAAGCAACGTGCCGTGGTTTAATACGAAACGACTTGTTTAAGGAACACTTAAAAGTTTTACATGTGCCACTAAAATAGCCATTATGGCCTCTCAACTTCACTTTCCTGTTGAAATAGCTTACACTAATGTTATTAAACGATTTTGTTTGTCTATATGTAGGTGTCTTTGTGGTGCCTATTAACTTTGGTAATATTTAACCGAATCTGTCATTTGATAGCTACTATAATACACTACAATAATTTAGTATTGTGGTTCTTATCAAAAACTAGTTAATTAGTGTTGTGGTTTTTTTGCTGTATGAAAAAAGTTATACCTACGATATTAAAGTATTAAACATAATAGAAAACTACACTACATGTGTAGTTCGAGTATACTTACCTATATTTTAAATATTACATGCTATTATAAGAAATAAAATGCCAGTACATAATCTCAATATTTATAAATAAGTAAGAAAAAAACCCCTACTTGGCTGCTTTTTCAGCAAAATGTGCTTGTTTTGTAACAAAATTTACAACGGATCGACACAATTTATAGCACAGTAGCAGTAGGAAAGCTTGAAAGTGTCATATTATACTACTATTATCCGGGAAAAACATCTCATTCTATAGAAAAATTAACGCCACACATACTGTATCAGACGCGGGCGAAACCGCGGGTTGATGCTACATTAGGAAAAGGCTTCTACTAAATTCTAAAAATAATGTTTCGTAAATCACAATCAACTTGACATTTCATAACCACAGTTGGGTCAGCTAGGTGATGACATCAGTACACACTTAGTATTCGAGGCATGTGTTTTTAATGTCAATATTAATGTAGTCATTACTGTTATATCAAAACATTACGATTTAACATTCATGCATGTCAACAGAAAACATTCGCAACGTAGAGATAACTCTTGGCCTCAACTCTACTGCTACTTAATCTTTAGACAACTTTCAACAGGGCCGTTTTGTCAAGTCTTACACAAAATGAGTAGTTCCAGCACTTTTATGCTGTTGTAGATACAACATGAAGATTCATGACAATTATCTGACTTATGTGGTTTACTACAAGCTCATTTACTCAAAATTGCCTTAACTTCTTGTTTGCCGCGTTCTCTTTTAAAGAGATCTAACAATTGTTGATCATTTGGTCTGGTTTTACGGCAGCTGAGCTTTTAACCTTTCAACTGCGGCCGCGAACTGATCAGGGCTCTATGAATTTAATTTCTCTAGACGCAATGTCTAGCGGCGCCGCGTTCTGAGTGTTAAAATTACTTACTTAATTTATTTTATCATATTAAATATTATATATTTTTAATGATTTAAAATATTATATAAGTACTTAAATTTCCAAAAAGTAATGAAAACTACTTGAATTCTTTTCGTGTCATACATGGTACCTACTTTCAACATCTAAGCGAAAGAATACTAAGTCGATAATAAGTTTCATCACGATTGCAAAAAAAAAACAATGCATCATCAAATATGCCGTGGTGTTTCTTCTGAATGCTCCATCGACACGGTCTACCCGGCAGACATGGTACAGACAAACCGAACAGCGATACCGTGACGTCTTACATTTTGTATTTTGAAATGCTCTTATGGCAACGTGATAAGGTTAAAATCAGATTGCATCTGTTCCATTTGATTCGTTAAAACTGTACGAGCGTGTATTTGGCCCTGGTCAGTCCACCGTGAAGACAAATTGGTTCAGGGACGTAAACGGAGATTCGTATTCAAATCCATCATAACATAACATCTCGTCTTGTAACTTTTGTTAGTAAAGACGTGGTGGTCAGTGGACCACTTTGGCTAAAATATTCCTTAGTTTAATCTTACTTATCTTAGTTTACACATTAGTACCATGTCACATCGACCCGTTTGGAACGATCGCGCTCGTGCAACCATTGTTTACCTAAACGTAGTAGTTTGTATGACGCGATACTAAAGTATTAAGCTTTTAAGGCCAACCGTACCTAGGACGGACCTAAGTCTTCTAGGTACTATCAAAACTTACAGTTACTTACTACAGATTACGTTCCATATTTTTTTTATAAACTATTTTTGGTGACAGATTTATGTTTTGATAAATAAATAATATAGAAGGCATGATATCTTTTACAGTGTTTTGTTATTACGTAGATAATAAGTAAACATCAAGAGAAACACACAATTTGTATGCAGCATGCGACACAGAGCGCCTCGAAACAATACGTTACTTACGATTCATCGTTTCACAATCGTTACGTTTCGGTACATTTCTACAAATTTGCCAAAATTGCCCGCCTGATCTTTGACATACTTTTGAAGATATTGCACTTTGGCTTGAGGCTAAGTTTTCTAGATTTAGTGCTATTATATGATTTAACTTGTTTATAAGTGGTATGTTATGTTTGTATGCCAAAAATAGAAAATTATACATAATGTTAACTCAAAGATGTACACAAAAATACAAACAAACAAATAAAAATTTAGTGTTGTGATTATGTATGAAAATGTTGGGGCACCAATAATGGTTACAAGTTACAATAAACAATAAGTCACAGCACAATGTCATTTTATAATACAAATGATGATATGAATAGTGGAATATAAAAGAAGATTACATGATTATAAATATTAAACGTAAGTATATGACTTATTCATATGGGTCGTTTAAAATAAAAATCGCCGAAAAAGCATGCATTTTTTTTGCATTGCAAAGCATGTAATTTAAGTTACAGGAAATTCAAGAATCACCAAAAATAAAGTTTTTTGCGTCTCGTCGGAAAGTACCTAAACAGATTGACGTAATTTGTTACTTATAAAGTCCAACATTTTGGGCTAGAGAGTGCCACTAATAGATCATACAAACAGATAATATATAACAATCAAATTCAAAGTAAACTGGACTCGACAAAGCCTTTTATGACGTATCGAATTCTAATATTCTATGCGAAACCGCGGATGCAAGCTAGTAGATATGATTCATTATGGTTTGCCTTCCAAAATAAAACAAAAGGCATGCGCATTGCGATCATTACTCGCCTTTTCCTCATACATGGGAAGTGTTATTAGAAACGGAAGAATCGCGTTCTGCTAGAATAATCAGACCTACGCAATGGAGTAAATTCAAACGATAAAGTTCAAACAGTGGAAAATTACTTAATGACGGTGACGAATGCATCGTTATGTAAGAGTTAAGGTGTTTACATGCAGATACGACGCATAAGCTTTTGTGTGAAGCGGAACGCTTTTCAGGTGACGTCTTTATTAAATTGGGATACGTATGTAAGAGGTGTTCAAACGGCCGTGCCTATCAAAGGACATCAATGAAATAACTGGTTAGTTAAGCACGTAAAAGTTTTACTGCTCGTCTTGAAGGTATAAACTTCATGTGAGGTTTTATTATTGCGTCAGATTTAATCGTTGGCTACAATGCTGACATTAAATATATTGTACAGTTTTCTAAGGTTTTCGCGTAGAACACTACACATTGAAATGAAATGTCAAGACTAAAAAAACTATTTAGAATGTAGTAAATAAACGCGAGTTTCATCCGTAAAAAGTGTTTCATTTTAATATATCGTACCTACCGTTAGGAGGAGTGAAATGTTTTTAGACTAATAAGGAAAATAAGTACATTGTAACAAGTACGTTGCAGCTTGGGTATAGCGATTGCGCGATTACACTTTCGCAATCCTAAGTCCTTGAAAAGGCAATAAAATTTAAAGATTGTCTCCAGTTCCTACTTGGTTTGGCAGATACGTTAGTTTTTGAATGGGTTCACTGTAACTATTTCGTTCGTTCCAGAATACAACATTCACTTTCTAACTGAGTGAAAAATATTTTAATAAATTAAAATAGCTTAAACTTATGTCTTGATATGAAACACGTACAAGATGGTCTTTCAAACTTATTAGGATGCTCATAAAAAGCAATTACCTGCCCTCTCTGAAGCAGTTCTTGTGTCCACTGTTATTGCTTTCGCCGTTACAACACAATGCATAATACTAAACCATTTGCGGTCATTTCCACTTCACCTTCTTTCTCTTTTATAATAAGAAAGTGCTATGACAATCGTATAAAAAACTCAACCTGTCAGCGCAAACAAAGCAAGAATGCCAGCGAGATAGATTAGACTTATACACTTAAGCTTTCAGATGCAAAATTTTATGATTTATTTTAATCAAAAACTACGCACCCATTATAAAGCAGTGATGTAAGTTTAAGTGGGATTATCGTGGGCAAACAGTCGTAATTAATGTGATTCACACAATACTCCATCTTAGCATTCCATTGAAACAATTAGATGTCTTAATATTGATGATAGAATTACATGCTAGGTGGGACTAGGTACGTGATTCATACTGGATTCCTGAAATTTTGGCTATGTATTGGTTATAATGTTCACTAAGTCTATGGGCGGGAGTTGGGTGGATCGCTACACGACTATCATTAACAAACAATGACGATTTTATTCGATGTGGTAAGTTTCGAAGGCAAAGTTCATAGAAACATAATATTGGTTTGGTTAACCTTTGTACCTGTTATGAGTACTTTCATTGTACCAGTAACGAATATAATGACTCAATGGTTATGAACAATGTCTGTCTGCCTGCATGTCGTGGGCAAATATGAATTTGTCGCTATTTTGCAAGTCATTAAACAGTGGATATCCCTTCTGGCTCAAGTGTTCAATTCTATATAACTATAACTTGGTTTCATTCAAGCGAGGCGTGAAGTAAGAAGCATCTTTCGGCGCGAACGGCTGGGTAGAGAACGACAATAAATGATGTTATCTAGGAACACCACATTTCACTTCACACCAGGTAATGTGGGGTAAGTAATAAGCTATGCGATATATTGCAAAAAAAAGCTTTTCAAAATGTACTTAAATATTTTTAAGGCAATTATAGCAATTAAGCTAAAACCCGCCGTAATAATCGCTACAATGCATCATCAAAACTATCTTAAATCGGTTTCCGTGAACTATGCGCCTGCGCACAAAAGCACGGGTTTTCTCAACGGCCACGCAGGTTGGTGCCGCGATTGTATTGTAGTTCTTGTACACACCGACAAAGAGTATTGTTATAGCAATTAATGAATAGCGAGATAATCAAATTAAACACTTTTTGTTGCCATATCGCCAGATTACAACAGTTGTCTGGTGAATTACACCACAATACAACGTACTGTGTTTATGCACGCAGATTAACCAGTTAAGCCTGCCGTTGTAATTGATTCGGGCATTCAATAACGCCATATTCACCATTGATAATCCCCTTGCCTGTCACGAAGATTGCTAGTGGTTGCTAACAATTGAACTTCTATTGAGTCTGGTATTACAACAGCTGAGCTTTTGTGTTAGAGTCTGGCCAACGAAAGCTGAACCTCGTAATTATTTGATTGGCAACACTTTGTCTCTATGGGTGTCTATCTGAGGTGGCATGTCGTATGTCAAATTTAAATTTTTCTGAGAAAATTGCAGCTGTGTGAGTGACCCTGTGTGTTACCCAGTCATGATTTTTTTAATTTGCCGCGTTTTTCCTGGTTCAGCTTTCGTTAGCCAGACTTTTATAGCAATCTTGTCTTGTCATAAAATTTGTTTCTGGTGAGTTGCTGCCTAGAGAGCCAGCCCCTATACTATGTGCGATGCTGCACTGATATACTCATAATAGTCAGTAGACAAAGAATTGAAACACCGTCATCTAAGATAAGGTTACAAATTCCTCTGAAGTTGAGGATTCGTGTAAAGCACATTACTACAATATTTATTACTTTTCTACTACAATATCTAGAAGGTCGTGAATGTGCAGGTCATATACTTGTGCTTGTACCATGCAAAGGAAACTAAAGTACATAATTGTTTTTACAGAAACAGTCACCAGAAGTCGTTGAGAAATTACGCTTTTTCATTAAAAACTGGTATTGTTTGTAAACGAGTAAGCCTTCAATTTTCTACAAGTAGCATACGATCACTTCATTTGCCATTACCATGCCTGTCAAACCCCTATTGTCAGCAACTTACTGTGCGATGGCATAATTTGCCAGCAAGAGCATACTACATAATTTTACTAATAATCTGTCTGTCTGTTCGAGCACAATGGTGTGATGAAGTGCAAGGACCTTGCACTGAAGCAAATTCGGACACTGACGACCGTACCATCTTAGTTATTTGATTTTTACTCTTAATGAAAGAGATACAGAGTGTGTTATGCTATTTCACGAGTCTAGGTCATCTTTTCTTCGAAAGTTCAATACTAAAATTGATTTGCGGGAGTGAATGATTAATGCTGGTGAGTAATTAACGGAAATTTGAAAGTGCTCTGGGAACATTCCGTTCTCTAACAGTCAGGCTAGGTGTCGGTAATATATTGGTTTAAAAGTTTGGGCACATCTCGTATCTTATTTAAATAGTATTGACCACCATCTATTAGTCAAATAAAAATATCAGTAAGTAGCTTGATCACAAACAGTACAATTAAAGTCAAAGTTAAAGTCAAAATATATTTATTCAATAAACTCAATTAATAAGTACTTTGAATCGTCTAAATCTTTTTTAACCTACCACCCATTCAGGACATCATTTTTTAACTGTGGCAAAGAATGGGCGCAGGAAACCACAGCGCACAGAAGCGACAACATTTACAAAAAAAATATGTCGTTACCAGGTCATAAAATACAAAATATGAATTTAAAAGAAAATAGTTTACTTAAGGTGCTCTATATAAATTAATTACTTACAGACAATTAGAAATAGCTGTTGAAGTACTTGGAGCATTTCAGACCCAAGCTGTTTTGTCTTCTGTGCAATCTGACTCTTTATATTAAGTTTTTTTATAAAGCTTTTCTTTGATTTTGATTCTAAATTTATTAAGATCTAATTTCTGAATATCATTTGGTACTTTGTTGTATAATCGTACACACAGACCCTTAAAAGAATTATTTATTTTATGGAGCCTAGTTTATGGTACTGCTAATATTTTGTTCATACATCTAATGTTTAAATTGTGAATATCACTGTTTTTTGAAAACATTTCAATATTTTTATGAAAATATGTTCATAAAAATATTTAAATGTTTTCAAAAAACAGTGATATTCACAATTTTCCCTACAGTGAAATGCCGTATGACATTATACTATGAAAGTAACTAAAATAAACTAATCTAGCTGTATCGACGCCAGTTAACTGACAGATCTTCATTACTGCATTACCCGCAGAGCTAAGTCTATTCGACAATTTGGCTATATGTGGGCCCCACTGAAGCTTGGCATCCAACGTGATGCCTAGAAAGACTGTGGTGTCCACAGGATTCACATTCTTATCTTTAATTTGTACACTAGTTATTACCTGCTTAACATTAAGCAATACAAATCTCACACATTTGGTTTTTCCCTCGTTTAACAACCAGTTATTAACACTAAACCAGTGAACAATCTTTGAGACCGCATTATTCACATCGCAGCAATTAAAAAATACCCATACCCGAATAAATGTAGAGCAACCGTTATTTCTATGTTGACCCGACCGGGATTTGAACCGAGAACCGGCGTGTTAACCACTCATCCACTTAGGTCGATTAATATTACCATATCAAATTTCCTTAATAGGTCAGGGATCATAAGACCGCCGGCGGTCGCAAAACAATTGATTTTTAATCGTGTTTGGTTATACAATCCTCAAGAGGTTAAAACCAATACACAACTGTATTTTCGTCATATCGTCAAAATATAATGATAAATGATCATTTACAATCCATCGCGGGCATTACCAGATATCACGTCGAGCACGCAATCGGCGCCTGCTAACAGCAATTACTGAACTAAATCATTGTATCAAGTACATAGCGCGAAGCAGAACAATGGACCTGTTTCTACATAAATATAGCCTTTGGATCTTCCAAATGGAATGTGTACATCCTCCGAGCGAAAGGTCACCGCAAGGCCCGACTCGAGACGAGACGAGGCGCACAATAGTAAATGGTAATATAAAAATTAAGCAGAAGGTAAACTAGGTACGGGCAGCTAACAACCCTCGCTTGATTAACAAAGTGTAATGGGTTTTTAAACGTAACCGGCCGAATAAATTTTTATTGACTCCGACCTCGTGGATGGCCCGGATTAACATTCTATCAATTAGTAGAGCACTTTGAAAGTGTACCTCTGTAGCGATCACGTATTATCACCAGAAGATTCACTACAGAATCAATAGAGTGATGTCAACATGAAATGCCACTCTTTGTATTTGTCTAGCAAACCTTTAGGTGGTAAGAATGTAAAGAATTTACTGCCAGAAGTGTAATGTCAAATATTACCCAGCACCTTATTATAGTAGCCGTCGCTTTGAATGCCATAAGCGTCACTACGGCGGCGCGGCGGGCGGCGCGACAGCCGAAACCTTGCGACAGCGGCTGAATTAGGCGATTACTTATCCGACACATCGCGCGGGTCAAACGGCCATCTTGCTGAGTCGGCCCTGCTTTAGGGCTGTGTCGCAGTGAGCCTTCACCATACAGAACTGCGCCCGCATTTGTACGAGAAAAAAAATAGAACGAAAATACAAATAAATATGAGTGCGATTGGTAAGTATTTTTTGGTATTTTTGTCTCAATCTTTCATTGGATCGTCAATAATTGAACAAGTTCTGTCCAATATTTGTTGAGAAATAACTGCTATGATACTTCATTTACTTTCAAGGTCATGTAGTATGGCACATCATAACTATTACCTTAGTTACGTAAATTTCGTCTAGGTTTTTGTTCTTTTTACCTTAGTTATATTGCCAAAAACATTGCTCTACTTAACATTTTCATTTAACGAAGCTTATATTTTAAACATCTATTATCTAAATCTATTTGTCAATTGGCAGCCCTAAAACTGGCAGCAACGCAAGCTTACTTTAACTATGTCGACTCATCGAAGCATCTTGCTTGTGGTACTCGCATTGCTGTCAATGCAATATATTTACTTTTTAAACATAAAATATAGGTATTCGTGCATGGATATATACCTATTTCTCGTTTTTATAAAAATATTTTTGGGAGACCTGGTAGGCTACTCTTGAAACAGAATTGCATTAATCAATTTCCAATCACAAATCTAAAAAATGTCAAATGGCACTTTTGTAAGCGACAATAGCGCCACATTGGAATTAAATTGCGTGGAATTTGATTGAACAAATTATTGTCGAGATGGCGTTTCGGAATTATCTTTACTTATCCCAATATCGATACATATTAATCGCATTGGAATTGTATTAAGATTGAGTTTGCGTTCGAGAGTAACATCCCTACCAGGCTATCTCCACTGAATAGGTAGATTATTTTTCTACCTGTCCCCACTGGTAGAGATAGGTGGAAAAAAATCCATATATCTCTACTAACTATCCCCCTGATAGGGATATATGGACTTAAATTTCCATTATTCCCGTGTGTGTGTGTGGTGGACGTCTGTGGACGTCGTGAAGTGGACGTCTTATCTATCCCCTATTCCATCTAGCCCTACTGCCTCATTCGTCCTGCGGGTCTATCGGCAAAAAAATATGGATATGGACATGGGCTTCATTTGACATTTGAAGCCCATATTTTGTCCTTATATGGGCATATTATGAGCTTCAAATGTCAAATGAAGCCCATGTCTGTATTCATATTTTTTAGCCGATAGGGTAGCTGGTAGGTAAATGTGGATTTTCCTCTTTCTTTTCTAGGGTGTAGGGATATTTTTCCACTTATGAGGGATAAGTGGATCCCTACACCCTAAAAAAGAAAGAGGAAAATCCACATTTACCTAGGACGCAAACGCAAACGAAATAGTAAAAATTTAACTTTTTCCACCTATCCCTACTGGTTCGCCCATCTGGTAGGGACAGATGGAACTTTTTCCACCTATCCCTCCTGGTTCGCAAATTTGGTAGGCCTTAAAAAAATTTAATTAGAATTTACATGAGATCTGAATGAAAATGTTTTACATATTTTAAACATTCAGTTAAGATAAGACTGCTTTATAGATTCGTAATATTTGATTAGTTGCGTTAATAACGCTCAATTAAACACGAAGATAAGGAAACGTTGAAAAAAATGTTTACCTCAGGCGGGAAGAGTGGTTTCGATAACTTCGAGTTTATAGGAGCGTTACTAACGCAGGTAATCAAATAATATGAATCTATAAAGCAGTCTTATCATAACTGAATGTTTAAATTATTGTAAAATACTCAAGAAAACACTTCGTGGTCAGTAGATATAGGTGGAATTATTTTGTGTAACTGTCCCTACCAGTGAAGATAAAAGCCGTAATATTTCCACGTATCCCCACAAAAATAAAAGCGTCTAAATAGGTTCCATCTATCTCTATCAGTGGGGACAGGTGAAAAAAATCCCACCTATTCCTACCAGTAGAGGTAGCCTGGTAGGTATAGGTGGAACCTCTTTGGATACTTGATTTCCTTCAATTACTTATTATGCAAGTATCCCAGTCTCGCCTATAGTTTAGATTTTACTATTCACAAACTATTTATAACCGTGTCGCTTAGCGGTGAAAGAATACTACCTCTCTCTTCTATCTGTCACTCTGAGCACATACGTGCAGTCGCTATTTGGTGAAAAGTGGACTATGGTAGAGGACTGCTTTTGCTGTCCTCATTGCCTGATCTCTGGCTAACCCTTCGGGGATAATACTCGTGATTATATGTAAAGTATGTAGGTACAAATTATTTTATATTCAAAAATAGGGATTGCTTTATATATGACTTTGTAAGAAACACTACCTAGTTTTACAAACTGTACGTGGTGGAGATCCTTGGTGGAGGCCTTTTTCAAAATAGGATCTCTTTCGGCTAATGATAACTTGATAAATTGGTAATCATTTTTAATTTATTTTCCCACAATCGCAATGTGTAATATAGGTACGAAAAACATCCTGCAACTAAAAGTAATACAAAACAATGAACTCTATTAGTTATGACATGTGACCTCAATTATGATTAGAGATACCAATATAATATTATTAAAAAAAATCTAAATTAACATTAAATTACTAATTCTGCTACCTTAACGCGAGCACCAACAAAAACATCAAGTTAAATCTAAGTGCGGTGGACAACTCATCTGATGCGAATTAATTGGCGAGCCACATTCCTTGTACGTTTCAAAACCTTTAATAACCTCTACTCAACTATATTACCAACGACGTATCTCTACAGTTTTTATACTCTTAGTGTAGGGACTGCGTAGGTAAATTATTATTAAACTTACACGTACGTGAATCAGCCTCTTTAATGATCGATCGTGTTTTGTTACCGTAGTGTGTATTAAAGCGCGATAGCTACTGAATCTAAAGCATTTAGACTGGCACTGTTCGCATATAAAAAGGATGCAATAAGAATATTGAAATATTAAAATAACAAGTTACTTTTTATAATATTGGTTTTATATACAAAGCCGACAGTCTTTTCGAGTGTGTATTTTTTTTTAATCTATTATATCAACATAGAATTTTTTGAATAAAACTTCTTTTTATTGTAGACTTCATTTACCCGATGTTAAATTCTTATGTAAACCCTTATACCCAAATATACATATGTTATGAGATGCAGGCGATAATGAACTATCATTTCACAATCTGCCCACGATATCTTTAGTTACATCATCTACGTATGTACGTACTACGGAAACCTACAAAAAAGCAATTCTTTTAGAGAGTTATATATTTTTTTATAAATAAATTGGTTACAAAAAAAAGTATACGCCTGGCTAGCTAATCTTAGTCTATCAGTTTAGATAATGACAAAAACCTTTTTATCATTCATTAGAAGTTTAGCCAGTTAGAAATAAAATAATTCCTTAGTAGTTAAGAATTCCATGTTTCGTCTTCGACCCTATCGTCACTGCTATCGGGTTAAAAAGATGAAGGAAAAGCGCTTCCTCATTGTGGAACAAAAAAATCATATGTATTCATAATTGTTAATTATTTTACATATTTTTTTAAATAAACTTAATTACACCTGGAATTTTGTGAATACAGAATATTATGCATACAAATAAGGAAACACTTAATTGGGTGCACAATCACGAAAAGTCGCTATTTATATAAAAGCATTCTTACGACCGTCGTCGTCGTCGTGAGAATTGCTTTTTTTAAATTGGTATCTATTATCAAGTTGAATGGAGCGCCACCTCCGTCTGAGAGGCGTGTTTCCTAGCAGATATCATTGTCGTTTGGTCACACGTCTATATTACAGTTAGGGCTGCTAATGCCATACCTAACAATATAATATAATATTAAACAACCACCTATAAGCACTTTAGTTTTAAAAAAACTCTGGTTAAAACGTTAATAGTACGGGAAAACTGACCTTTGGTTTTTTGTTATAGAGAAAAGTTGTCACTGACGCCGAAGGACATCAACAACATAAAAAATGTTTAAATGTTTTCTTTTGTCTATATCTTTTGTTTTTAAAGTTAACAGCCGAGCTCTCTAAATACGATATACGCTAAACATTTTTCTTTTTATTGTGTAAAATTGAAGAGACATCATACTATTTGTTAAATTCGTTCGAGTTATTAACGATCTAAGAATAAAATGTTAAATCATTTGTGTTGTGACATATTTTACTTTGTTTGGTTATGTGATATTCAAACTCAAACTCAAACTCTTTATTTGCGAAATATGGGTAAGTACAAACATTTAGGTCTTATGGCTAAGTAATAGAGCGACCATATCCAACCAATGATGGTGTGCAAATTTTAAAAATACAAACATCAGAAGTAGTTTTATAAATAAATAAAAGAATGATGTACAAAATTAATAAAATTGAATTAAAATGTTATAAACAATCAGTTAAAAATAAAATGTCTATATATAATATTAATTAAATTAAATTAAATTAAATTGATTATAAAATGACAATATACCTAATGTTTGAATTGAATAATTTACATTATATTTTATAAATATTAATCATAAGTTAATATCGTACAAAGTCTTTATCATTAATTAATTCATTAATTGAGTAATATGCTTTTTCAGCCAAAAAAATCTTTAATTTATATTTGAAAACATCTAGTACTTCAGTATCTTTAATACTTTTTGGCAAGCTGTTAAATATAGATACTTGCATTACAAAAACACTATTTCCTAACAAGCAAGTCTTAGATGCTATAGCCTTTAATCTCTTGTTATGTCGCTTACTCCTTAGTGTACCATAATCTTTAATATTCTTTTTTACAAAAAGAGATGCTTCTAGTATATACATTGAAGCGAGGGTCAATATTTTAAATTTTTTGAAGTAGGGTTTACAAGAGTCTGTCTGTTTCAGATTGCATATTGCCCTGATACATTTTTTTTGGGCTTTAAAAGCTTTCTCTTTATCAGTGGCGTTTCCCCAGCACAAGACGCCATACATATTGTACGTTTATTATGTCAATGGTAGGCCAAAAAATATTATTAAAAGAAAAAAAGTAGCGATTAGTAAATATTTGTACAAATTGAGCTAAAATGTTTATTCGTAATTAATAAATGAAAATATTTTTAAATAACCGTGTCGCTTAGCAGTGTAAGAATACTACCACCCCCTCTCTTCCCTTGGTTATCGCAAAACGCAACTAACGGACTAAAGAATGCACATACCTCCAACTGCATAGAGCGGTGATGGGGCTCACCGCCTGTCACACTGAGCACATGTGCAGTCGCTATTTATTTTTATTTTATTTTATTAGGAAAACATAAAGCAAGAGAACTTAAATAATACACTAGCCTAATAAGTTTTCACTACTGGTTTAAAAGTGGACTCTGGCAGAGGCTTTTGCGGTCTTCATTGCCTAGTCTCTGACTAACCCTTCGGGGATAATAGACGTGATTGTATGTGTGTA
The DNA here is from genome assembly GCA_963921215.1 of Scoparia ambigualis. NCBI lineage: Eukaryota > Metazoa > Arthropoda > Insecta > Lepidoptera > Crambidae > Scoparia > Scoparia ambigualis. The sequence continues at coordinate 27,001,613 of OY992506.1, forward strand.
TGTCTTTACACATTTAGTATTAGCATCATGATTGTGAGTATGCTTAAATAAAAAATAAAAATAAAAATTACTCCATTTCTTTGTCCTATATTTCTAAAAGTGCATGAAACACCATTTAATTTTTATTGCGAATTAATAAACATTTTCATCTGTGTGTGGCGCCCCTGACTGCACCATTGACTCGTCTCCAATTAAGATAGCCGTTGATAGAACTTTTGTCATAATATAATACGTAATTGTTACGTCTATCAGCTACGTGCTTAAACGTAAATTGGTACAGTGACCCGCAAGTGGGAGATACACTTTGTTACACTAAACTCAACCGTTTGTGATAGTAGTCCGAGTTTCGCATCCATAGTTATACCTACTCCGATACTCGAATATTGATATCTTGAATACTGTTATCGTATACAATAATGAGCATTGTGTGATTACGTAGAATGTTCAATTTTGTTTTTCATATGTTATACAGATGATTTCATTAATTAGCAAGCATGCTAGCTTCCATTATAGTTTTGTAATAAGTAGAGATTTAAATTATATAACTACAGAAGTTGATAAAATATTTGTATTGTAACAGTGAGTTCGTTAAAAGTATAGAGCATAACCATTTTTAATAATACAAACGGTTTATACAACGAAACAAGTAAACAGTTGCTACTGTTTCAAAGTCTTGATACATATTAAAGACAAGTCATATTAATATTGATACAAACGTAAAAACTGCCTATTGTGACATCCGCTACAAAAGACTTCATCGCGTTGGCAGTTCAAATTCTTATAAATATACTACAACGTATTGTCGGTGACTTCAAATAAATTGACTTTATTTTGATACCGGTATGACTTAACACATAATATATGTACTGCAAAAACAGTTTAAGTTTCTACTTCATACAAATGAACTTCAACGGATTACCAGCGTGGTTCTATCGCAACTATTATACCTGAAGGATTAGTGAAGAGACTAGGCAATGAGGACAGCAAAAGCAGTCCTCTACCATAGTCCACTTTTAACCAAATAGCGACTGCACATGTGCTCAGCGTGAGAGGTGGTGAGCCCATCGCCGCCCTATGCTGTTGGATGTATGTGCAGTCTTTAGTCCGTTAGTCGCCTTTTACGACACCCAAGGGAAGAGAGGGGGTGGTAGTATTCTTTCAGCGCTACCCGACACGGTTGCACCCAACAATTAAAAAAAGTTTTCAAAAATTTAATTATTTTAAGAACAATGCTAACAAAGGATGCTGTAAGTTGAACTAATGAACTGCATATTAGTGCGTCAGTTAAACGAATATTTGGCAATCGTTCATTAACTTTCCTTTTTTAATGGAAAGAAAGAGATAATTAACCTTTACTTGTATGGTTCATTACTATTCAAACATGTCCAATATCTATTACGTAACTGATCATAGCCATCCATAACTCTATCAACATTAATTAAAACAACTTGTACGTTACATCTTAAGAGAGGTTTACTAAATCTCCTGTGGTTGGGCAAGCTCGTTTAGGCCTCATTAAGCACTTTTAAACTTAAGTATGGGTAAGTTAGCAGATGTTACCCGCGCGGGCGGACAGAAAGTAGTTGGATCTTAATAAGATGGAAGCTCAAAAGCAGGTCAGCGTCTGATGATGGAACCAATAGAAATGCCTTGTGAAGATAAAACTGTCATTCAAAACAATGTGAGATCTACAGAAAGTTTAAAAGCAGAACTTGAATCTGCACCTTCTTCGGCCGACCACTTTGTATTACCTATTAAGATATCGTGGCTGTGCCTAACTCGAGCAATTTAGTTAATACTATCTACTTTGCTAACCTAACTGAGCCATAAGATCGTAACATTCGTGATTTTTTTATTATTTACGTTAAAAAACGCTCAAATAAACTCAAAGATAACGAAAAGTTGAAAAAAAATGTCCCGCGTCCCCCGCAACCGCCCGCCCGGATTGCGGAGGACGAAAACAATTAAATTATAAACATTGATTACACGTCAATCCTCAGCCAAACTCCATGGGCTTGTAAGCCTTGGATTTCATCTAAACATCTTACGTTATTATTTCTAATATTTTATTTTAAAATTTCTCTCTTTAAAATGTTGTGTTGCATTACTAAATACCTACATACAAACTTCATTAAATAATTTTATATACTAAATGTCTACTAATGTCCGTGGTCTCCCTGTGAACACGGACCCTGTAAAGGGGTCGAAACGTCAGAATAATATATAAAAAACTATGTAAATAGTAAATTAAACGCGAGTTAATCCGTAAAAAAGTGTTTCATTTCAATGTGTAGTGCTCGCTTAAACCTCAGAAAACAATAATTTTATATAGTTTATTTAAAATAAAGTAAATTTTATAAATAAAGTAAAACCGAGAGCCCCGCAATTTCGATCGATTCCGTAATACCAACTTGGACGTTCCTTGCAAACACTTTGCAACATAATTGCAGAGATTGCATCCTCAAATATGTTAGAACTCGTTCTGTAGGCAAACCAGCCGCTCATCTGTGTCAGACGCTTCCAATCAAGTCGCTTCCTGGCGATCCCTTAATAAGTTTAAATCAGGCTTAATGACATAACTGAAATATCATTACAATATTTTTTGCCAAAATATTTGTCTATTACGACAAATACAAGAATGAAACGACAAAAAATATAGGTACAAATACACAGTTTTAGTTTAGGAATTAAAACGTTTGTTAAAAATTGAAAATTAACTACAGCTGTTCTTAACGACAGTATCCAGTAAAAGATTCGTTTTATAGTGGGAAATTAATAATTTTGTATTGAACTTTATCTACAGCTTGAAAGTCAATCAAAATCAATAAAACATCTCTAGTTACCGCAATGCATTTAAAAGTTCGTGACAGCACTATAACATATCGAACTCTATATCAATACGATGTAAAACAAACGTTCTGACAATTAAGCTTACTCAACGGCAATTAAATATTTTATAGCGCACACATATTCATCGATGCGTATTCGATTGCACTCGATTCCGGGAGGGGAAGATCGAGCGGCAATTTGTTGTATCGATTATTCAGTGTCGCGATTTCTCAAGAGTTCATGCGTCTATGACGTTACAAGAAGATATCTACACTCGTACTTCGTGCGAGCCCGTTGCTTGTGAAATATACGGTGCTCTTTCGGATTGTTTCTTATATAAATAATTGCTGACGGCGCGGTGTGGGCATTGATAACTTCATCGAAGTCACCAATCGCTTGTAAATATGATTTCCAAGCAATACAAAAAGTTTAGTACAATTTTGTATTAATATTGTAAACAATAGAAACGAGAAAATACATACACATAATCACGACTATTATCCCCGAAGGGTTAGTCAGACACTAGGCAATGATGAGGACCGCAAAAGCAGTCCTCTGCCATAATCCACTTATCATCAAATAGCGACTGCACATGTGCTCAGCGTGACAGGTGGTGAGTCCATCGCCGCTTTAGTCCGTTAGTCGCCTTTGTCGACACCCAAGGGAAGAGAGGGGGTGGTGAAATTCTTTCACCGCTACGCGACACAGTTAATTGAAACGAGAAAATAGAATGTTTTTTACACAAATTGTCGTATTTGTTTTAAAACTTTACGTTTCAAGTACTTATAAGAAACGTAATGCCAAATCCAAGCAAAGCGTTTTCACCTATGCTCGTTAAACGCCGCAGAAAAATGTAAACATAGCCAAACAGGTCGTATATTTATTTCAGATGGTCGTGAGAAGTTTTTATGTAACTTCAAAGAACGTTAAACACTTATTTTATATATTACATTTGTTCTGCATCCATTCACGAATTTAACGCTAACTGTTTCTAACCTTATATCTAAACAGTCTTACATCAGCACAGGTGTCTGCATCGGAATGATGAGTTACTGTAGTTACAATATCCTAAAAGTGCTGCAATAGTACTGTGAGGAAAATATTAAATACGTATTAATAATAATACGACTTTACGATCGCATAAATATGACTGCGCGGCTGATCTGCCGGTGGCAGGGTTCCCGCACAGTAACAACAGGGCTGTGGGCTTATCAACTCTTAGAGCTATTTTACTTTAATATTACTATGCGAATACCCATAAGAATTTTGCATACTAGGATTAAAGTAATAATGCTCTAAGAAGTGACAGCAGAGCCCTTGATATGCTACCACACTCGTATAGTGTTGCTAAATTGCAATCCGATGTAATGACTAGACTATACAGGTATGGTTTATCCATTTGAGGGTGTGTCACCAAAGATGAAAAGAATTTTTTTGCTTTTCTTATTCATGAAGCACATTTTTCTTGCCTGCTAAAAAAGAAGAGACCTTTCGAACGGATGCTGACGTGATGATTGATGATTTATTTAATAAAGCTCCAATACCTAATAGCTCAAATTTTTCAAAGAAACTTTGCATAATATTTATGAACAAGAAACAACAAGTCTCTTAAACGCCTAAATGCATAAAATCTAAACTGTAAAAAATATGGTATTATAAGCAATTTGTCTGTAACAATCGTTAACAAATACATATGCGATAATGTTACCAAGAAAATAAGGAAAACGCCATTTGAAAGTACAACATTTTGTGTCAGATCTGTCGACAAAGAGTTAAAAGTTCACAAACGTATAGTGATTTATGCGTCATCACAACGCCCGGCGGCATTAACAAAAGAATACATGATAGATAGACGTCTACCGCGACAATACTATGTTCGGTGCTCGAAAGTTGCCCGCTCACAAATCAAATTTGACTATTAATAACATGTTATTACATAAATGATTGGGTAACACCTCTGTGCTGTACTGTACGTGATAGTATGATATGGTTTAGGATAAGAATTAATTTTAAGTTAAAGTTAGTGAGCTTAACTGATGCTATAATGACCCCTGTGATTATGAACAGTTTAATAACATTACTTATTACGTATAGCAGATAGCTTAATTTGATAAGTGCGTGATTTTCGAAATAATACAAGAGATCAATAAGTCTACGACTGATTTCCGCCTGCGCTTACGTTACGTACGCTATAAGTTTCAAGAAATTTTAACATTCGTATTAATCAATTACACTTAAAATAACGCATAGTTACAAAGACTTTTATCTCATAAATAATAATTACAGATATTTTTATATAAGAAAACGATTGGTCTTAATCTCTCCTGACATAACAATTATTTAAATAATGACATGTGACGAGGCTGATAATAAAAGCGCACATCACACGGAACACTTAACTACTTTAAACTGGCTAACCTCTGTCTAACTGTCGCAAAATGCTACTTATATTTTTGTTACGGCGATAAACTTAAATAAGATGGTGGAAGCTGGCCACGTATATTATAATATTTATGGAGGAAAAAAGCGGTGTTGTAAACAGCCCCTCTTGAGGACCTCCAGCTGCGTAGAGACATTGCTTCTCTCAGTGCCTTCTACTGAAATTACTACGGAGAGTGTTCTGAAGAACTTTTTGATCTAATCCCACCCTCTCCTTTCCTCTCCCGGACTACACGTGCTAGTCTTAGGAACCACCATCATACTGTGCAAACTATCAGCACTCGTACTAAAAAATTTAGCAAGTCGTTCCTCTGCAAGACCATTCGGCTTTAGAATTCTCTGCCGGCGCATGTGTTTCCCAGCTCCTATAGTCCTGGGTCTTTTAAACGGGGCGTGAAACGGCAACGGTGCGCTTGTTACCGTGCTTATTCCACGGTGAGAAGCGCTCTCGTTATTTTGGACAGCATCAGCTGCTTACCATCAAGCAGGATGTAGTCACTATGACGTGTAACAATAAAAAAAACTATCTTGTAACAGCTGAAAGGACATCAGGCAAATTCCTTTGACAATAGACCCAAAAATGTATAGCATTATTTTGTGGATCGTGGAAACTATTCAGAATTTAATAAAGATTTTTATTAGAAGAGATATTCACGTTTGAAATATTTTTCTTTGGTAACACTGACACTAGTATAGCAACACTTGAAACTCAAACGAAACATTTCGTTATGTGCATGAACATAGTGTTCTCGAAAAAATTTACTAAAAGTGGGCGTACCGATTCAAATTAAAATTATTTATTAAGATTTCTTGTTGTACACAAAAATCTTAAATATGAAACACGATTCGGATGGTGCGTGTGGAATTCTGTTCTGTTCATTTAATTATGTGGTTGTTACCAAACGCTTCAGTTGACTGTGATTGACAATGTCAGTGACAGCCGATATGCTGGCTGACAGATCGAAAATAGCATGGCATTCAAATCAAAGCGATACCCATTTTAAAGTATTTGCCTAAGCTATATTAACAATAAAAATGTAAAAGTTAGATTTCTCTAACTTCAGAACTATTTCTCCGAGAAATCCAATCCAGCCAACTTCTGTCAATGTCATTGTCATCTAATGTAATGCGCCTTGTTCTTACGCAAAAAATAGTGATGGCGGCCACAAAATGACCGTTTCATAGTCGTACTTTGGTTTTCTAATTAATTAATTTCAGCCAAATAAAGGAGTTTCAAAATAAAGTTGATACTGATTTAGGTATATAATGACAGTAGTGCTTAAAGATAATAGAAATAAGTTAATACATTTTCGGGTCAAATGTGCCTGATGTCCTTTAAATGTGTGGTCTTCTGTTTTGGCAAGCGTATTGAATCAACGAATCCTCATCTAATGTAACGATATCTTTATTTCTCTTCTTTGTTTCAAAAGCCTTAGCTCAGCAATGTTGTATTTACATTGGCTATTTACTAACCCTGCTATGTTTTGGCCGAATAATGTTTCTTTAGGTATGTGTTAAAGACAAATAAATGCATTTATTTCCGTTTTTGCAAGTATTTAATTAAATTTGTTACTTACAACGTACGCTTTCACAACAGTGTTGAGGATGAGCGTGCGACATTTTATCACGCTCTCGTGCGCTCTGTTGCCCAATCTGAAGCAAGCAACACGACGGACGCGAAGCACCTCCCGGTCGACAGCCAAATAAATCTATTGTGCTGATCTATTGTAAGGCTGTCATGGCAGATCGGATACATATTCTGTCGCAGCTGTCATCAGATAACTCTGATTGAAACTAAAACCCTATGCACTGTCAGCAGTGCATAGGGTTTTAGTTTCAAACGCTGTAGCAATTGGGAATAATATTTAGTTTTAGTTTAGTTCTCTTGAAGAAGACATGTGTGGTGGCGGCTCATTAAAAGAATACTAATGACCCATCTCTTCTCTTGGGTTTCGTAAAAGGTGACAAACGGACTAAAGACTGCACATACATCCAACAAACAGCAAATAGCCGCGATGTCTGTCAATTGAACGGATATGGCAGAGGACTTATTTTGCGGTCCCTCATTGCCTATAGTCTCTGACTAATCCTTAGACGATAAATAGTCGTGAGTGTAAGTATGTATGTTAAAATATAGTTCGTCAATTGTCATTTAATTCAGTCGTCATTCATTCATTCATTCAAATAGATCGTCAATTGTATACTTTCTAGCTATGCTGTATACATCTATAATTTTTTTTGTTGTATTTCTTGTTGTAAAAGAAACAAATTGCAAAAAGTAGTTTACAAACAGAAACCGATGCACTGTAACATTTTTATTTAAACTAGATTACACTAAAGTTTTTGTAAGAAATTCACGAAAGTACGTTTTAAGCTGTCCAAGGAACTACTCCAACTCTTCTCTTAACTGACAGCAGGCACCCTCCAAGGCCCTGAGGCGCTCCCGGGACTCTCTGTCCTTTAATTCAATTGTCATTTTAAATATTACTAAGTATGTTTTGGTTTTACGCTTCGTTCGTGTTTGGTAAGTGATAAATAGCTATGGGTGTATAAGTAATTGGTAAACAAGTGTTGTTGGGCAATAAGTAAGCATCAGGTAGCGTGCTAGTAATTGCTCATCTCAGCTTTGTCATGGATTAAGCCTCAATGGGAATGTACGCTTACGGTAGTTAGAAGCGATAATAAAGTTCTTAACATACTTTCTTAACGCTGTGAATTTAAAATATTAGGACTTCACATTGTCACTTTTTTCATCGGACATAATTGAATCTAGGCTAGGCATCATAATACCATTTTTGCATCACCCTATAGTTTATTGATAGTGAACACCTCAAGTAGTAAGTCCGCCAAGTTGTATAATGTTATAAAAGAAAACTTTCAAAGAAAACAGCATAAAATTAAACTCAAAATTTCATTGCACGAATTCTAAAGTTTCTGTCGATGAAACTCGATACCATGCGCGATAAAGGACTGCGCAGAGAAAGCAGCCACGATAGTCAGCTATTTAAGATTCATGATAAAGAATGCCAAACGGATCTCATGAGGCTGTGTGGAGACATTTCGGAGCTAACGAGCCGAGCGCTCGGCATTGTGAACATTCCGCGCGTGATAGGTGACATACCGATTCGTGGCGCCACGAGGTTTGCTTTCACGACAGTAAGGCGGTTGCAGAAATCGAAACCGAACTTCTAGATTGACATTAGTACCTCGGTGGCCTTGTGGCTAAGTGATCGTCCCCATAAACGGAGGTCCAGAGTTCAATTAACAAGTCAGCAAATTATGTTTAGTAATTTTTGATGCATATCCAGGATTTGTGACAAAGTACTTTTGAAAATAAAAATATCAATATTTCAATAAATAATATTTTAATTAAATTTACTATCTTTGTGGTAACCGTGTGGCGTAGCGGTGAAAGAATACTACCACCCCCTCTCTTCCCTTGGGTGTCGTAAAAGGCGACTAACGGACCAAAGAATGCACATACTTCCAACAGCAAAGAGCGGCGATGGGCTCGCCACCTGTCACGCTGAGCACATGTGCGGTCGCTAATTGGTGAAAAGTGGACTATGGAAGAGGGCTGCTTTTGCTGTCCTCATTGCCTAGTCTCTGACTAACCCTTCGGGGATAACAGTCGTTATTGTATGTTTGTAAGTAATACCACCTTTCTAGAATCCCATGATAATAACTTATAAAATCTTAGCCCTAACACCACACTGCAAGACCAACAGATCAGAAGAAAGAGAATTCTTCTGTTTTGTTTCAATACCTAAATATACTGTAAGCTCATTTTGCATAAAACACAATATTAATTGAGGAGCGACGAAACAAAAATAGTTAAGGACAAAATGTCTAGATTGTGACAAAATGCAAAAACTGTTAGTTGTATACCATATTAATGATGAATTTTAATTTATGGTAAGAAAAATAGTAGCAAAAAAGCATTGTATGTGAAGCTCTTAAAAAAAATATTGCTATTTAAATATGGTATATTTAGATTTTTTTTAAATGCAGTTAACCAATTTTGATACAACAATTCGTTCTTAACTAATTTTTATCTAACAATTAGCACTTAACTAGTTTTGATAGATAGTATTTTGTATAGGAATTAACTAACCAGTTTTGTTAAAACAAAATCGTGTATAACTATTTTTGTCAGTCGGCTTTGGAGGTACTTTTGTATCGAAAATAAATGATTTTGTTTGGACGTAAATCAAACATCGGGTAGGATTTAAAAAATTGACGCCTTAAAATGGTGTCATGTCATTATCTGCCTCTTGAGTAGTTAACTATTTTTGTTCCGTCGCTCCTCAATTATGAAACGACCAACATCTCGGTCGCCCTTTGTCCACCCACGGACCCTTTAAAGGATACGAAAACTCAGGATAAAATATCATGTGTAATATAAATGCTTCTTTAAAAAATGTTTTCAAGGTACATCAATACTACAAAGTAAGTACGCATACATGTAATATTGGAAAGTTGGAAAAAGTAAACACATTACTTAATTAATTGATTGATCATGCACGGGCTCGGCACATGCAAGTGAACAGCGCCTCTTTGTATTATGCAAAATTAAAGAATCCCACGCATCAAAGGTTTATTAATTTATCCATTGTGTTTCAATATATATCTATTGTGATAACGAGGAAGTAATTTTGAGGTCACTGCCAAAGGTTTCAATCAATCATTATGAATGGCTATGAATAAATAAAACGGAGATCTTCAGTTTAAGAAGAAACTGAAGATCTGTAGAAAAGTTGGAATGTTTGAAAACCAACGCTGTATGGGATCTTCTTCTAAGGTCAGGCTTACGTTTAGTTATACATTAAGCATGCTGAACGACTACCTTTATAAAGTTTTTAGTTTATTGTTGTTTTAAACATTATTGATATACAAAGACATAGTGCGTAGCACTTTGAAATCCAAAGTTTGGATTGGAGCGCCGCGTTACGCCGCAGCAGTAAGTAAGCAAGTAATATGTAACCTAATGTTTGTTAAAAAGAAAAGAATAAACGTTTTAACTTCTTACAAATTGCCTTAGTTGAAGTCATCTTTTTTACAATAATATAATCCTTGTTTACAATTTATCCGTGATGATATAAAATGACCCAACAATCTGTATATTCGCATAATGACTAACTTCTTACAAGCATATTGACTTATACGCATTTTGACTCACACGCATTTTGACTTACACGCATATTGACACACAAGATATATTTAAGTATTTAACACTAGTTTCCCGTCAATCGGCTTCGCCACATCGCATAATGACTAACAGGTTTTTATACAGGGGTTGTTTATAAATTGTTGAAACTTACTCGTATAGTTCCCAAATAACATTTTAGTGATTACAAGTTCTTATTATGTTACTTTATTTAATTAATGGTTTATTTAATTTTCTCATATCGGATGTACAAGGTGATGCAACGCAGTGAAGCGCAACTGTGAGTAATGATCAAAGAAGACAATACTGTTTGGAGATAGACATCGTTTACGCCTAATAAATTACGCGTATGGATTAAAGACTTGTTTAAATAGTGAATGTTTAGTCAATAGAAATTATTTATAACTAATATTTTGTTTCTGCTTTGTTTTAAACATAAAAATAACTCAACAATCCCCCGTTTTATGGGATATCATAAGATAAGAGTTGAATATCTTGTTAATATATACTTTTATTTACATTTAACCTGGTTAAGACAATAAGCCGGCGCTTTTTAGTATCATTTAAATGATTTTAAGGCCCTACATTTACACACACAGATGCGCAGACACACAAAAATATAAACCTAATAAAAAAATAGTACGAGCATCGTCTTCTTTGTAAAGTTGAATAAACCGCGTTTGAATCTCACTTGAATTACCACATCAGTAACATTTCAAGATCAGTAACTTCACATTATATTTGTTCTTAATAACTACAACTAATGTATTTGTCGGTCAATCGTGCAAGGCGACTTAAAATAAGAAGAGTGCGCAAACGCGACGATTCACTAATGAAGTGATTACAATTAGTCTAGTTGCAAGGTTAAACTTCTGGCGTTGCCGTTTGACCATTGAGATATCATAACTAGAGAAGCTAATCCATGATAAAAATATGCTCAGCTAGATGACAACTGGCAACGCGTGGTTTGTAGGGGGCATTTGTTGTCAGGCGTCTGCAACTCAGTGCGCAAAAACTTGCTTTTCAGCGTCGTCTCTAGTTCTAAATGTTATAATGCCTCAATGGCGCATACACGAGCGGGCGGGCGGCAAGCTTTCAGCCCCCCTCCAGGCGACGGGCGGGCGGCGCGCGCGCTTCGCCGCAGTACGTACGCGACGCACCGCGCGACACCATGCCTCCCCTGTGGATAATACTCGTGCTGCTCCCCATCCTCGGTAAGTCGAGTGACTGCTCAAAAATATCAAGTGAAAATAAAAACAAGTGAAGACGTGTAAGGTGACAACGATTTTTTAGTATCAAATACTTACTATGTGTCAATGTATGTGTACTTAAAAAGAACTGTGTTAGCAAGTCAATGTGTTAGTGCGGGTTTCGATACGCGCGTGCGATTCGAACGCACGCACGGATGTGCAACGCCTATGTCCGTGGGAAATTGATATTTAACTACATACGAGGAAATATGTTTATAACTTTTCTTTTGTTTGTTTGCGTAAAATTCGCACGTTATTGCAGCTAGATTATTTTTTAAAAACCTAAATAGGAAAAAAAATAATGTTTAAATGTAATTATTATCTCTAAAATAATATCTCCATATAACAATTTTTACAGAAGGTTATCACAATATGTGTACATCATTTATGTTGTTTCACAAGTCTACACCCACACTTTTCAAATTTTCCCTTCGTTCGTCTTCTTACGTCATTTATGAGACTATAATAATGCAAAGTATCTTCGTAGTGTATCGTCATTTGTGTGGCTGTGACGCAACATTCATATTCGATCATACCGCCGCACGGCCGGCACAAACTAATGCCGTCCGAGATGCATCGCAGTGCATGGAGTCGCTTGCGCAACCTTTGCACTTTCCATTCCATTTCAATAGGGCTGCGACTCTTTGGCGTATTAGTGATTGAAATTTTCATGATACATCGTAATACCATCTGTCATGATAATACCATTTGTTGGTACCCCACCACTAGTTGTGGTTATTTCTTACTTATTTGTCCATAATAAAGTGAAGGATAAAAAGGAAAAACACAAAATAAAATAATTGTTATGTACTATTTGTGTGGTCTGCGGTACAATCAACTGGTTAATATCATAGATATAGATAAGATGAAACATTGTAATCTTGATATACGAAAAATAAGTCAATTGAATTTAAAATTGTCGCAAAAATAGTGTCACTCCAGCAACTTCGGTATGAGACTTTTTTTAAAACCATCATTAAAATAATAATTATCAACGGGATTATTATAGATTATTATTTATTATTACCTTCTTGTTTTTTTGAGTATGCAACATGAGTTTTCGGCACGGATGTAGTAGGTATATAATCCCGTTGAAAATTATTATTTTACCCAATGAAGTTGAATCTTATACAACAAGATACCGCTTCTGCAAATGCTTCTACAACCGCAGACGCTCTTGAAAGGTCACACAAATAGAATCACACATAGGTACGCTGTTTTATCATAATAAGAAGTTGGAACTCATAATAAGAGAGAAGCAATCTCATACATCGTAAAGTATGTGATAGCTAGCAGGTTAACCAACGTATCACAACATAAAAATTTCGTCAATTAATTTTAAACTTTATGGTGTTGGAGTTTATGGATTATTATTGACAAGAGAAATTTGACAGTTTTAGATAGGTTGACCCGCTGGCGTGTACAACCC